>UESW01004423.1:1310120-1421925 GCA_900491605.1 Calamus simplicifolius
GAGAGGGGGTCTCGGGGGTTGTAAGAGAGCCTCCGTTCATATAGCCCGAGACCAAGAGGGGGGGGGCGGAGACACCGTTCATGGCCCGAGAGAAGGGGTTTCGGGGGTTGTGAGAGAGCCTCCGTCAGTCGCCGTTATCGTTGTCGTTTATTCCGATGGTGTTGGATCAGCCATATCAGATGCTCTCTCACCCCTAAGACGGAGTGGGCCCACCCTAGTAAGGCGAAAGGGGTGTCACCCCCTAAGTGGCTGATCCCGACCATCGCAAATCATCTCTGGACACGTGCCATGGGTGCTGCAACAATTTTATGCGGCGGTGTGGGGATGTGAAAAGGCGGCCAACACTGTCCATCCGATTTGCGGCGATCATCCTTGAAGCAGGGTTGATCCATCGGAATCTGTGGAGAAAGTCGTGCCATCATTACCCATCATAGCGGCGACGTCAGGGTGTCCTACCATTAGCTGAAGCAAATCGTGTCCCGCACTCAGCGGTTTCCGAGGCGGTCCATCCTATTGTGAGAGTCCATGTGGTGGACGAGGCACAGCAGGACGATTTGAAACTGAATAAAAGCCCGGGCGAAGGGTCGAAAGTGGCCATTCTGTTCCTGTTGTCATCTTCTTCCTCTGCGCTTCCTTGATCCTCTCTCCCTGGTCCCCCCTGCAACCTGAGAGCCTGCGCGCGTACTTTCCTTCCCAGGTCAGCCTTTTGCTCCTTCTAGGTTCCTTTGTTTCTTCCTCTCGCCATGAGTTCCCAGTCCTGGTCCGCGGAGGACGATTCAGAGAATCGTTCTTCGTCGGAGAGGCCTCGAGCCTCTCCTTCTTCTCTCCTTCCCTTCTCCTCCCCTGAGTGGTCCTCCGATCCAGAGGACTGCGTCCCTCTGGCCCAGCGGAGGGTCACTGGGGAGGCTCCCGTAGGGAGGCGTCCTGTGCGGCTGGTAGGGCTCCGTCGAGGGGCCACCAGTGGGGGCCAGCGCCTCCTCGAGAGTAGGGCGAATCCCCGGAAGGGGTTGCCTCCACAGGTAACAGGCCGGGATCTAGCAAACATCCGGGCCCGTTACCAAATCCCTCGGGAGATTGGGCTTTATCTTCCAATTCCCGACGACCGGGTGATCTCTTCTCGACCCAGTCGAGTGGCTATCTACGAGATCTCCTTAAGGTAGGCCTCCCCTCCCGGTAGTGGCTATCTACGAGTCTAGCCTCCTACCCCCCTCTTTTTTTCGCAAGCCTCCTAGATTACTACTCCCTGACCCCTTCACAGTTGGTCCCAAACTCCCTTAGGGTTGTTAGCGCCTTTGTTGTTCTCTGCCACCATCTCCAAATCACACCTCGGGTTTCTCTTTTTCTTATTCTACGTTCTTCGGTCCCAAAAGGGTTGGTGGCTATTTCAGCCCTGACCCTGGCTGAGTCTTGAAACTCCTTCTTCTCCTCTATCAAGGGATGGAAATCCCGGTTCTTCTTTGCAAATCTTGACCAAGTCAAGGCCCGGTGGGGGGACCCCGATCTCCAAGGTAATGTGAATTCCACCGTCCACCCCGGAGAAAAAGCCTTAGGGCGGCTATTGGCTACTGACATCCCTCGGTACACCCTGCTCTTAAGGAAGAGAACCTCCAGTCGGTAGGTCTCATTTCCCACCACGGTAAGTCTCTTTTATACTTAGTCAAAGTCTTCCTGTATCGTCGTTCTCCTTTCTTTTTTTTTTTTTTTGTACCGACCCTGACCAAAGTTGTACACCATGAAGGTCCCCACCTAGAAACTCCTGAAGGCCGTCGCCAAGAAGAGGGCCCGGGAAGGACCAAGCGAAGATCAGCGAGCACCGGCTACAAAACGCTCGACGGTGCAGGTGCCCGAGCCACTGGTACCGCAAGAGCCCCTAGTCGCCCCGGAGATTGACCTCACAGCCGACACCGCGCCAGAAAGGGCGGTAACCGAGGGGGTACCAACAGAGGAGCCGGCTGCGGAGGAGCCGGTGGTAGCAAGGAGCCAGCGGTGGTGGAGGAGCTCTTAGCACCCAGCGGACCGACCCTCCCTGGGGCAGCCAGGAGCTGGGGTGAGGGGCCGTCAGGGGCAGCAAGCCCACCCCCCGAGCAGACGCTAATGAGTAGCCCGCGCACCGAGTCTGGTAACGTCGAGGCTGCCGAAGGGAATGGAGCCAGACCGGGGCCACCTCGAGACTCCATTCTGAACAACGGGCACTGGGCAGAGCGGGTCCTTTCGCCAGTCTTCATGCTTGAGGTCCTAGAGGAGCTCAGTCACTTGAAGGCGGCTACGTTCTACCGAGAGTCCTACGCGGCCCTCGTCAGAGTAAGTTGTCCAACCCTTTGCCTCTGCATTTCTCTTTTTCTTCTATTTTTTTTTAAACATGGAGACTACACGCAGCTTGCAAACTCCCTAAGGGCTACCAGGGAGGTCATCCATGGAGGGAAGGCCCTTCTGCGGGAGGCCCAAAAGGGCCAAGGATGCTCGTCACCGTGCGAAGGCGGCCGAGGGGGCCCTGGAGTCGACCAAAACCGCTTGGGCCAACGAGGTGAGGGCTTGTGAGAGCCGAGCGGAGGCAGAGGCCAACCGCTTGCGGGCGGCGCTCCGCCAGATGACCGACGCCGAAAACACCGTCGCAGCCAGAGATCTGCACATCTCTAAGCTGACCTCTGCCATCCAAGCAACCGAGAGTCGGGCAACTAAGGCTAAGGAGAGGGCAAGGGCGGTGGAGGAGAGGGTAACAACGATAGAGGAAAGGGATGATAAAGCCGAGGAGGAGGCACGTCGCGCCCAGGAGGCCGAGAGGGCAACAGCGGCAGCTCTCGCCGCAGAGGAGGGAGTTCGGGCTGCCGAGGTGGAAGCAGCCGTCACGGCCAGGACCGCCAGGGTTATAGAAGAATTCAAGGCGTCCGAGTGCTTTATAGACGAGCTGGCAGAAGCTTCGGCGGGGGCATTCTTCCAAGGGTTCCAGCATGGGAAGGAGAAAGTCACTCGGGACTTAAACTTTCCTCAAACCCTCGAGGTCGAACCGGAGCGTCTCTCGGAGCTGGCCTCATCCGATGACGAGCCCGCAACGGCTGAACCGTGAGCCTCCGCTTGTATTTTATTCTTGTAAGTCCGACTAGGTCGGCGCTTTTGTAATCACTTTAAATTAATGAAATATCACTTTCCCTCAAGATGAATTGTCTTTGTACATTTACAATCTCTACCCCAAATTCCTTGGTTAATGGTGTGCGACCTCTCGGGGCTTCATCAACGTCGTGGGGTATCCTTTAATTCTTTTCTCAAATCGCTGACTTGGCTAGAGAGGACCGAACCTTAGGGCCAGAAGGATGGGCTTCCAGGGGTTAAGGCATTGGACTCAGGAGGTCAAGGCTGACGGGCTCCTGAGGACTGATGATGCTCCGCTTTACCGAAGGTATGCCGGGCTTTATGCTTGGCTGGCCCAGGGCCTTAAGTGCCAACGGGAGTCAGGCTTTGTGCCTGGCTGGCCCAGGGCTTTAAGTGCCGATGGGAGTCGGGCTTTAAGTGCCGACGGGGGTCGGCTTTGTGCTTGGCTGGCCCAGGGCTTTAAGTGCCGACGGGAGTCGGCTTGTGCCTAGCGGCCAAGGGCTTATGTGCCGAGCCTGGCTGGCCTAGGGCTTTAGGTGTCGATGGGAGTCGGGCTTTGTGCCTAGCTGGCCAAGGGCTTTAGGTGCCGACGGGAGTCGGGCTTTAAGTGCCGACGGGGGTCAGGCTTTGTGCATGGCTGGCCCAGGGCTTTAAGTATCGCCGGGAGTCAGACTTTAAGTACCGACGGGGGTCGGGCTTTGTGCCTGGCTGGCCCAGGGCTTTAAGTGCCGAGGGGTCGGCTTTGTGCCTGGCTGGCCCAGGGCTTTAAGTGCCGACGGGTCAGGCTTTGTGCCTGGCTGGCCCAGGGCTTTAAGTGCCGAGGGAGTCAGGCTTTGTGCCTGGCTGGCCAGGGCTTAAGTGCCGACGGGGGTCAGGCTTTGTGCCTGGCTGGCCCAAGGCTTTAGGTGTGTCGAGCTTTGTGCCTGACCGGCCCAGGGCTTTAAGTGCCGATGGGAGTCGGGCTTTAAGTGCCGATGGGGGTCGGCTTTGTGCCTGGCTGGCCCAGGGCTTTAAGTGCCGACGGGAGTTGGGCTTTATGTGCCGACGGGGGTCGGGCTTTGTGCTTAGCTGGCCCAGGGCTTTAAGTACCAACGGGGCTTTGTGCCTGGCTGGCCCAGGCTTTAAGTGCCGACGGGAGTCAGGCTTTGTGCTGGCTGGCCCAGGGCTTTAAGTGCCGATGGGAGTTGGGCTTTGTGCCTGGCTGGCCCAGGGCTTTAGTGTCGATGGGAGTCAGGCTTTAAGTGCCGAGGGGTCGGGCTTTGTGCCTGGGTGGCCCAGGGCTTTAAGTGCCGACGGGGTTGGGCTTTGTGCCTGGCTGGCCCAGGGCTTTAAGTGCCGATGGGAGTGCTGCCGACGAGGGTCGGGCTTTGTGCCTGGCTGGCCCAGGGCTTTAAGTGCCGACGGAGTCGGGCTTTAAGTGCCGACGGGGGTCATGCTTTGTGTCTGGCTGGCCTAGGGCTTTAAGTGCCGACGGGGGTCGGGCTTTAAGTGTCCACGGGGGTCGGGCTTTGTGGCTGGCCCAGGGCTTTAAGTGCCGACGGCTTTGTGCCTGGCTGGCCCAGGGCTTAAAGTGCCGACGGGGGTCGGGCTTTGTGCCTGGCTGCCCAGGGCTTTAGTGCCGATGGGAGTCGGGCTTTGTGCCTGGCTGGCCCAGGGCTTTAGGTGTCAACGGGAGTCGGGCTTTGTGCCTGGCTGGCCCAGGGCTTTAAGTGCCGAGCTTTGTGCCTGGCTGGCCCAGGGCTTTAAGTGCCGACGGGAGTCGGGCTTTGTGCCTGGCTGGCCCAAGGCTTTAGTGCCCAGGAGTCGGGCTTTGTGCCTGGCTGGCCCAGGGCTTAAGTGCCGATGGGGGTCGGGCTTTGGCTGGCCCAGGGCTTTAAGTGCCGACGGGGTTGGGCTTTGTGCCTGGCTGGCCCAGGGCTTAAGTGCCGACAGGGTCGGGCTTGAGCTGAGAGCCGATGGTACATCGCTCTGCCAGTGGTACACTGGGCTTTGTGAAAAAAATTGAGAGACTAGAATTTAAGTTCATTGATGAGAAGTGAAAGGTGAAAACCCACAAATATACTAGCACGTATTTAATGCCAAAAAGAAATGTACTACTGATAGTATGAGAGGTTATCGGCGTTCCACGTCCGGGGAGCGGCCTCCCATCCAGCTCTTCGATCTTGTATGGCCCGTGACGGAGTGTCTCGGCGATCCGGTAGGGCCCCTCCCAATTCGGAGCTAGCTTGCCCCCTTCCGTCGGCTTTGAGACTTCGGCCGTCGAAGGACCAAGTCTCCCGGTAAGAAAGTCCTGAGACGCACACGGGCGTTGTAGTACCTGGCAGCTCATTGTCGGTAGACCGCCATCCGCAGCCGCGCTCGGTTTCGCACCTCCTCCACCAGGTTGAGGTCGGCCCGCAGCCGGTCCGAGTTGTCTTCCTCATTATATGACTCCACCCGAGGACTCGGGGAGCCTATCTCTACCGGGAAGACAGCCTCGGACCCAAAGACCAGGCTGAACGGAGTTTCTCCGGTGGGGGCTCGCGGCGTCGTATGGTAGGCCCATAGTACATTGTGGAGCTCCTCTACCCAGCGCCCCTTGCAATCATCTAGTCGGGCTCTTAGTCCTTGGAGAATGATGCGATTGGTCACCTCAGCCGCTCCATTGGTCTGGGGGTGTCGACGGAAGTGAATCTCTGGTGGATGCCGAGTTCGGTGCAGAACTCTAAAGGGCGCGTTATCGAACTGCCGACCGTTGTCGGTGACCAGAGTATGGGGTAGCCCGAACCGACATATGATAGACTTCCAAAAGAAGGATCTCACCTTGCTTTCAGTGATTTTAGCAAGGGCTTCGGCTTCAATCCATTTGGTGAAGTGATCGATGGCCACCAGGAGGAACTTGCGCTGTCCGGAGGCCGGGGGGATGGTCCCAAGATATCCATACCCCACTGGCGAAGGGCCAAGGTGCCACCAAGGGAGTCAGCTGAGACGTCGGCCATCGCTGAATATTGGCATGGCGCTGGCAGCTATCACACTTCTTAACAAGCTCGGCCGCGTCCTTCATGGTCAGCCAGTAGTACCCTATCGTAGGGCCTTGTGAGCTAGGGCTCTGCCCCCAGATGACTCCCGCAGATGCCTTCATGGATTTCCCGCAAGATGTAGTCTGCCTCCGCTGGCCCTATGCACTTGAGGACCGGGTATGAAAATGACCTTCGATAGAGCCTCCGTCCATTATCAGGAACCTTGGGGCCCGCCGCTTGAGCAGTCTAGCCTCGGGGTCCTCAGGGAGGGTGTCGTCGTCAAATATCATACATAGGCATCCATCCAAGAGGGCCCTTGCGCAACCGGCAATGCCTCTCCGCAGCTTCAATGCTTGGGGTCTGCAAGTGCTCCACATACGTTCTTCCCAGTGTCTCATCGACCGAGGTGGCCAAACGGGACAGCGCATCGGCCCTGGCGTTCTCCGCTCGGGGAATGTAGCTGACACGAAAGTAAGAGAACCGAGAGGCTTGGAGCTGCACCTTACTCAAGTAACGGGACATGGTTGGGTCTCTGGCTTCGTATTCTCCAGCAACTTGCCCAGAAATAAGCTGGGAGTCCGTGAAGGCTCTCAGACGCCCTGCACCGAGCTCCTCAGCCAGCCTCATCCCGCCAATAGGGCCTCATATTCTGCTTGGTTATTAGTGGCCGAGAACTGGAACCGAAGGGCATACTCCACCACCTCCCCTCGGGGCTCGCAAGGATGAGCCCGGCTCCGCTTCCCTGAGAATTGGCTGCTTCATCCACGTGCAAGATCCAGTCATCCTTCTCCACCTCCTCGGCTGAGGAGGCCATACATCCTCCGGACGTGATTCCTCCATACATTCTTAATCCAAGTACACTCGACCAAGAAATCAGCCAACACCTGAGACTTCATGGCTGACCTTGGCCGAATAGATAGGTCAAACTCACTTAGTTTGATGGCCCATTTGGCCAGCCGATCGGAGGTGTCAGGACGGGACAAGATGGCCCGAAGAGGCTGGTCCGTGAGCACCACGATGGGATGAGCCTGAAAGTAGGGTCGGAAGCGTTGGGCAGAGACCACCAGGGCAAAAATGATCTTCTCAGTTCTAGTGTATCTTGTCTCAGCATCATGAAGTACCTTGCTGGTATAGTAGACCGGCCTCTGCACCCCGTCGGCCTCCACACGTACGAGCACAGAACTGACGGCCTCTGGGGAGGCTGCGAGGTATAGGAAGAGCTCCTCCCCACCCTCTGGCTTGGATAATAGCGGGGGAGTGGATAGAAATGCTTCAATTCTTCAAAGGCATCCTGACACTCCTTTGTCCACTCGAAGCCGCTGACCTTGTGCAGCGCCTTGAAGAAGGGCAGGCACCTTTCTGCCGATCTCGACATGGACTCAAGGCGCCACCCTCCCGGTTAGGCATTGCACCTCCTTCTTATTAGCTGGGGGCCTCATATCCAAGATAGCCCGGATCTTGTCAGGATTGGCCTCAATCCCCCGCTGGGTTACCATAAAGCCCAGGAACTTGCCTGCCGCCACCCCAAAGGCACACTTGCGGGGATTCAGCCTCATTTTGTACCGGCAGGTTGTTGAAGGTCTCTGCAAGGTCGGTGACGTGATCAGCATTGGTGCTCTTGGTTAGCATATCGTCCACGTACACCTCCATGTTATGCCCGATCTGTCCTCAAAGACCTTATTCATCAACCTCTGATAGGTAGCTCCGCATTCTTCAACCCAAACGGCATTACCTTGTAACAATAGAGCCCTTTTTCAGTGACAAAGGAGGTGGCTTCTTCATCAGCCGGGTTCATCCTGATCTGGTTGTACCCCGAAAAGCATCCATGAAGCTAAGAGTTTCATGCCCGGACATGGCATCCACTAGAGTCAATCCGGGGTAGTGGAAAGCTGTCCTTGGGGCATGTCTTATTGAGATCAGTGAAGTCCACACACATCCTCCAACTCCCACTGGCCTTGCGAACCATTACGACATTCGCCAGCCAGTCAGGGTAGTGTACCTCACGTATGTGACCGGCTACCAATAGCTTTGCACCTCCTCATCCACGCCTTTTGCCTGTCAGGGGAGAAACTCTTCTTCTTCTGCCTAATGGGACCGACACTCCAGCCTAATGTTGAGCTGGTGGGTGATCACTTCCTCCGGAATGCCTGGCATGTCGGATGCCGACCAGGTGAAGACATCTGCGTTAGCCCGTAGGAAAGTGAGGAGCTGGTCACGGGCCTCCTCTGGGAGTAGGGCTCCAATTTGGATTGTCTTTGTGGGTCTTCTCGAGAGGGAAAGCAAGCAGGCGCTCGGCCGGCTTCCTCTTCTCTCCAGGTCCCGGGGGTCCTCTATCTCCGATGTAGGCACAGGCGCCGCCTCCTGCGGACTAGGGGCCGTATGATAGCAAAGTGGGAGCAGGTTCTGCTCCCCCCACATCTCCCCGACTCCCTCCCGGGTAGGGAACCTTACAAGGAGTCGCTTAGTGGATATGACAGCGTCCAAAAGATTGAGCCCAGGTCTCCCGAGGATTGCGTTATAGGCGAGGGGCACCCGTACCACCAGGAAATTCATGAGGATGGTGCTCTGGCATGGGGTCGTGCCAGCCGTGACAGGAAGAGTGACCTCCCCCTCGACCTTCACGGAATCCCCAGTGAACCCCATCAGGGGCGTGGCGACGGGTCGGAGCAGGTCGGGCGACAGGTTCATGCGAACAAAAGCATCATAATTCAAAACATCCACTGAGCTTCCGCTATCAACCAGAATTTTTTTTACATGATGCTTAGCGATCGTCATGGTCACGACAATGCTATCATCATTTTTATTCACCACCCTCTAAGTCCTCCTTAAAGAAAGGAATTACAGGATCTAACTCCCCCCCCTCTCTGCCTCTTAGGAGGGCCACCTGCTCCCCAGGAAATCATCGCCACCGTCTTCTCAGTTGGAGCGTTGTCGATCATCGGCGGCGGAGGCGCTGACGGGCCAGGAGTATCCGGGTTGTTCTTCCGAACAAACTTCCCCAGATGGCCACGCTGGATAAGATCCTCTATCGCCTTCTTCAGCTGGCGACAGTCGTCGGTGTCGTGGCCATGGTCCCGGTGGTACCGGCAGTAGAGGTTCTTATTGCGGGGATCTTTGGGTTCATCAAAGGTGGGCGCTGAAGATAGGTCTCACCCTCAATCTCGAGCAGGATGTGCGATATAGGGGCGAGCAGTGGAGTGTAGGGTCCATCTCTCTGTGCAGGAGCTCGGGGACGATTGTCTGGTCGGCGGGGAGGTTCAGGTTTCGGGTCGAACTTCAATAGGCTCAGGGTGGGCCGGCTTCTTGAGGGCCTCCCACTTGCCTCGCTGGGAGGAATCAGCCTCGTCGGCGCGGATATACTTCTGGGCCCGGGTCAAAAGTTCGGCGTAAGAACCGGGCAGCTTTTTATCCAGGGAGTATGCAAAGCGGGACGGACGGAGCCCTCGCTTCAGGGCCAAAGTGGCCACTGAATCCTCAAGGTTGTAAACCTCCAGAGCCGCCTCCTTGAACCGAGCAACATAGTCCCGCAAAGGCTCGCCGCTCTTCTGCTGGACAGTGAAGAGGCTGTCAGCTACTCTTGGGATCTTGCGGCAGGCATCAAAGTGGGCCAAAAAGGCTCTTTCCAATTGACGGAAGGAATCGATACTCCGCGGCGGCAGGAGAGTACCAGGCTCGGGCAGCCTTCTTCAGGGTGGCAGGGAAGGCGATGCACATGAGCGAATCGGTGGCCCCCTGGACCTGCATGAGTACCTTGTAGCTTTCTAGGTGGTCCAGGGGATCTGTAGTCCTGTCATAAGGATCCAGCTGGGGGAGGCCGAACCGGGTGGAGATGGGCTCTTCCATGATGCGGTGAGATAGCGGAGGCCGGCTGTCATAATCCATCTCAGGCAGGTGGGTGATCCGGCGGCTGAGTTCCTCCAACCGCTAGTTGTACTCGTTGAGTCGACGCTCGGCCCGACGGCTATCCGGCCATCAAAGGAACCTTCCCCCAAGGATTCTGAAGACGGGGGAAAGTGACGGCGATGTCTGCGAGGGCGCTCCACCTCCTTCCCATGTTGTCGCCTGGGGGAAACACTGGCGTGGCGAGAAGGTGATCGGGGTCTCTTGGAGGCCTCTCGGTGATAAGGCTTGGGCGAGGCATGATGGTGGTGAGCTTCCGGTACTAGCGACCTCCTTTGGAAAGAATGCTGGCTGGGTTGCACCATGCCCAGAACCGATGGAAATGGCTCCGGCTACCGCTGGGCCGCCTGCTGATACTACAGGCCTTGGACCGCCGCGCCAAGGATTGGACTTGCGTGGCTAGAGCGGCAAACCGGTCTTCCTGGGGCTGATGGGGAGGAGGTGCAGGAACGTCGACCGAAGGAGCGGGAGGTCAGCCTCCTGAGGATGCAGCGATGTCGAGACGCCGGCTGGGAGAGCTGAGGGGGCGACTTCCAGTGGATCAGCCCTTGGCGCCCCCCAGTGCAACTGACAGAGCCCCCTTTCACACGGGTTGTCACCATGACTCGAGCTTGAAGAGAGAGGAGTTGCAGATTGCTGGTTTGATGTCTATCTCTTTCTCACCCCCCTTCCTGGCGCGCCAATCTGATGACGCCAAGTCACTTCCTTCAAGCGCCGGGGAAACGGACGTCCTCCTCGTCGGACTCCTACAAGAAAAGTCCCCGGAGATCGGAAGCTCCGTGGGGACCCTCCGACGCTCAAGTCAGTCACTTGGGAACAGATGAGAACTGTCTAGCCGAAGGGAGCTAAACAGTTAGGGCTTAACTAGTGGAAAGAGCTAGAAAAACCAGTGTTCCAGTCCCCCTGCCTATGGCATGGGCGCATGCTTTATACCTGTTCGAAGATCCCCCTTCTGTTCCCGATGATTGCTGACTTCCAGGAGCCCAGTTCAATAACGGACAAAATACGAGGCTGACAATGATAGATCGTATCGTCACAGTACATGTTGGAGGTGTCTCGCATCATTGGTCAGCATAGCCTCACAGGTGTCCTGCATTTGGGGTTATATCAGGCGTGCGCCACCGCTGGATGTGACCGTGCACAGTAGCGGGCAGGTGGTGGACCGCACGCTGCAACGGGGTATGGTCGCGCACAGTGATAGACATACAACGGTCCATACGTCGTTATGAGGCATGGTTACACCCTGCTATAGATGTGCGGCGGATCGCATGGGCCTGCCAGGTGGCCCAGAGCGGGCCAGATTGTACGCCGGGGGTCGAAGTACTATTCATGTAGCCCGAGACCGAGAGGGGGTCTCGGGGGTGGAGATACTGTTCATGTGGCCCGAGACCGAGAGGGGTCTCGGGGTGGAGACACCGTTCATGGCCCGAGATCAAGAGGGGGTTTCGGGGGTTGAAATACTATTCATGTAGCCCGAGACCGAGAGGGGGTCTCGGGGGTTGGTTCAGGTGGCCTGAGACCGAGAGGGGGTCTCAGGGGTAGAGACACCGTTCATATGGTCCGAGACCGAGAGGGGGTCTCGGGGGTTGAAATACTGTTCATGTCGCCCGAGACTAAGAGGGGGTCTCGGGGGTTGAAATACTGTTCAGGTGGCCCGAGACCGAGAGGGGTCTCGGGGGTGGAGACACCGTTCATATGGCCCGAGACCGAAAGGGGTCTCCGGGGTTGAAATACTGTTCAGGTGGCCCGAGACCGAGAGGGGGTCTCGGGGGTGGAGACACCGTTCATATGGCCCGAGACCGAGAGGGGGTCTCGTGGGTGGAGACACCGTTCATATGGCCCGAGACCGAGAGGGGGTCTCGGGGGTTGTAAGAGAGCCTCCGTTCATATAGCCCGAGACCGAGAGGGGTCTCGGGGGTGGAGACACCGTTCATATGGCCCGAGACCGAGAGGGGTCTCGGGGGTTGTAAGAGAGCCTCCGTTCATATAGCCCGAGACCGAGAGGGGGTCTCGGGGGGGCGACACCGTTCATATGGCCCGAGACCGAGAGGGGGTCTCGGGTGTTGTAAGAGATCCTCCGTTCATATAGCCCAAGACCGAGAGGGGGTCTCGGGGGTTGTAAGAGAGCCTCCGTTTATATAGCCCGAGACCGAGAGGGGTCTCGGGGGCGGAGACACCGTTCATATGGCCCGAGACTGAGAGGGGATCTCGGGGTTGTGAGAGAGCCTCCGTCAGTCGCCGTTATCGTTGTCGTTTATTCCAACGGCATTGGATCAGCCATATCAGTATCTTATTTTTTGGTAATATATCTTCTTGCATTTTTGATACCTATAAATTATCATATATCAGACCTCATGATTTAATAATCTGCTTGTGCCTTCAGATCCACCTCCTTGTATTAATTCCCAACAATTCCTTTGGAGTTATTTCTAATGGTGAACTGAGTTTAAATATTGGCCAACAAATGGAAATTTTGCTTCGGAGACATATTAGCATCATGTAATAGTAATTTTTCTCTTCAGGGAAAGCAGAAATCGATTTATAAAAAAATAAATAGTAGGGAGGTACAGAGAGAAGTGGATAATTTTCATTTCATTGACAGACACAGACAGGACTGAAAGTTGTCTCCATTTTCTTGAAACCAGAGCATCTCCTCCACAATCTCTCTTCTCTCAGATAGATTGTTATTTTTTTTTTTGTGGAATATTAAGCACATTAACTTACTATGAATGCTCGGTCATAATTTGGTTTACTATGACTGACAAGGTAGAATTTTAGTAATTTCTGGTGGTCTCAATTGAATATTGTTTTGTATCAGCATTGTTCTTTATATTTCTGAAAATGTAAGTTCATTGCCAACACTTCTGTTCTCATTATATTTAAATTATGCTTAAAGCTTTGGACGATGAAACAGGTAGCAGTTGTTAACCGAACATTTGGAGGCAACGAGAACTAAAGGCATGCTCATATGTAGCAACGCATAACTCTTCATTTGCCAATGAGGCGGACTCCTCTGAAAAAAGAAAGAAAGAAAGAAAGTCCAGTTTGCGGTTCCTCACCAAATCATTTGACAGGTGGAGTCTAGAGAATTTTCAAACTCTATTCCACCATCGAGCAATTGGAGCTAGACATAAACTTAAACAGAAGGTAACAAAAGTGAAAAAAAAAACTCATTCAGAAAGTTATTTCCACACCAATTGCCTATTTAGTATTAAAAAAACAGCACAATCCTCTTCAAATTATGTTTCAAAGGGCAATTATGCTATTATCATTGCTTAGTTGAATGAAGATTCTAGCTGCCCTCATCTCTATCTTTAACCCTAGTCATTATTAAGGCTACAAATGGATCAGTTCGATCCGTGAACTAACCTACTCCCAATCTCATTAGATTTGATTCGATCCATATTTAGAGATTAATGAGTTAGGTCAGGTCTAAAAAATAGACCTGATCTAAATTTTGGATTAGGTATGAATCTTGTTTTTTGATCAAATCCAACCTAATCCGACTTCAATTTATAAACTTTAATTATATAAATTTTATTTTTCTTTCCTCTAATTATCTTATAAATTCATTAAATGAACTCTAGTTTAAACTAATTCTTTTTTTCATTTTAACAACTAAATCTCCTTCCATCTTTTTTCTATAATTTATCTAAATATTTATATTTTATTATTTATTTTGGTGGATCCCTATTTATAATATCTTTAAGTATATCAATAAATATTTTAAATATCATAATTTATAAACTTTAAAATAATCATTTACTTAATAGAATTAAGAGTTTTTGAATAAAAGTTTAAGTTGATTCTTTTTAATCTCATTTAAATTTTTTTAATTGATCTATATATAATTATTAATTATTAGATTTTAGTAATAAATAATAGGATATTTGGTTAGACCCGAATAGACTTGACCCGTTGAGCTTAAAATTTCTTCCATAAACCTGATTCGATTTGACCCAATAAACAATTGGGTTAGGTCTGTGTAACCCCTGGGATGTGTTTACCTAATCGCGAAATTTAATCGTGGTATTCCTAGATTGAATGATCCAGGGACTCCCACAAGTTGCGCAAGGTGTTTGAATTTCAAATACCAGCGTAACAACGGATTCCCAAATCCCTGGACCTGAGGAATCGTGATGTGCATCGGCTTTAAGAGAGGGCGCGGAGACTTCCTTCTCATCACCTTCGTTGCGTCTGCAACAGGTACGCTTCCATCCCTTCCAGTGTGCGAGAGAGGGAGAGAGAGATATAGAGAGAGTTAGAGAAAGAGGGAGAGGAGAGAGAGAGATCGTGGCGGACCACAGCCGGTTGGCCATGGCAGCCGGTTTGATCCTTGGTTAAGGACGGCGGCGTGCCCATCGCCTCGCCGAGCCTAAGCTCCGGTCGGAGATCCCCACCAGCGCCGGGCAGGCATCCGGTGGTCCGGCCGGCCATGGTGGCCGGCCGTGCCGCTGGCACAGTAATGTGCCGCGGCGGATCGTGAGGGAGAATGGGAGAGAAAGAGAGAAATTAGAGAAATTAGAGAGAGGGAGAGGGAGGGGCCGGCCATGACGGCGGCCGGCTCTGGTCCAACCATCGATGGCCGGGCCGCCCCAAATTTGGCCGGCCGTGCCGCCAGCATGAATTCTAGCTACCGCGGATCGTGGAAGAGAAAGAGAGAGATAGGGAGAAATTGGAGAGAGAGAGAGAGGGAAGGGGGGCCGGCCGCGGCGGCGGCCGGCACTGGTCCGGCCACCGGCGGCTAGGCCGCCCCTAATTTTGGCCGGCGAAGGCCCTAGCCGCCGGCACGGATTGCCCCTAGTTTCGGTTGAAATAGGGTGTTGACCCAATTATTGATTTTGATGATTAACAAAACTATTTGAGTATAACATTTGAAGTTACTAATGATTTTGATTAAGTTTTTTAGTTTATGATATGATTTATTAATCAAAATTATAAGACAAATCAAGTTCTAGTTCGAATCTAATGTCAAGGTAAGATTTCAGACATTAGAGTCGACACATTGAATCGCAGAGTCGACTCCAGAAAACGGCACAGACTTAGAGTCGACTCCGGACTGTTAGAGTCGACTCCAGAAGTTTTTTGTGTCGACCCCAGAAAGCCAGAGACGACTCCAGTTCAAGCAATTTGGGGATTTTCGATTTAGAGCCAACTCCATAAAAGTTAGAGCCGACTCCAGAATGTCAGACGCGACTCCAGAACTGTCAGAACGACTCTAAACTTTACTTTATCTTTTTAATTCCAACGGCTATTGCTATTTATGGATCTAATCCTTCTTACACTTGTTTCTAATGGATAGTTTTAAACTATTTATGGATTATACTGATCTATAAGAAGAAGGTTTGCTGCATCTGAAAATAAGAGAGGCAAAAAGAAAGAATAGAGACAAATCTTTGAAATCCATCAGAAAAGAAAAGAGAAAAGATTTGAGAGGAAAGATCATACTGATTCCCCAAAAGAAAAGAGAGAGATTCCAAGCTTTCATAGCTTCACTTTGAAGAAATCTCAAGAAAAGAAGGAAGCCCTAGTTTTCTGATCTTCGGAGCTTCAAGAGCATTCTAAAGGAAGATCCACCCAAGAGAAGAAAGAAGCAAGCCACCAAGATCTGCAAATCAGGCTTTGATTCCTATCTCTTTATTTCGTGTTCTATCATTGTATATTTGCTCATTGGAGGAGCTTTGTTTTGTAAAAAGGATTATTGTTGCTGGGTCAATCGGAGGATTGATTCCATTGAGGCTGTTAGCCTTGTGCAAGCAGTTTGCTTGTGGTGTAAGGTTTTGTGCTGGTGAGCCTTGAAAACCAGCTGGGTTCGTTGTGCACCAGGAAAACAACAAGTTCGAGTTGTGAGCTTGCAAAACAACTCTGCTGTAATCAGATTGATTATAGTGTGGACCCAAGAGATACTTGGGAGTGGACGTAGGTTTAGGTACACCGAACCACTATAAAATCTTCTGTGTTTGCCGTGATTGTCTCATTATCTTTAAATTTTCTATTTGTGCATATTCTGTTTTAATCTATACGAATCTAAGTTTTATTTCCGCTGGGGTTTATTTTCAAAAGAGTTTAAATTTTGAAAAACCCAATTCACCCCCCCCCCCCCTTTGGGTTGCTATCTGGACCAACAATTGGTATCAGTGCTCATTTGATTTGATCTAACGATCAAGAGTCAAAGATCCACATGGCAACTCAAGCTGGTTCATCTTTTTTCAAAGGCCAATCTACAAATAGACCACCCTTGTTTAATGGATTAAACTATGGTTATTGGAAGGCTAGAATGAAAATCTTCATTCAAGCACTTGACTATGATCTATGGAGCATTATAGTCAATGGACCACACACACCCACTGCTAGAGTTAATGGCATGGAGATTCCTAAACCGGAAACGGAATGAGATGAACATGATAAAAAATTGGCACAACTTAATGCCAAAGCAATGAATGTTTTATACTGCTAATTAGATGCAAATGAATTCAATCGTATATCTATTTGCATTTCTGCTAAGGAAATCTGGGATAGACTTGAGGTTACCCATGAGGGAACAAATCAAGTCAAGGAATCCAAGATTAACATGCTAGTTCATAAGTATGAATTGTTTAAGATGGATGCATGTGAATCTATTATTGATATGTTTACAAGATTTACTGATATAGTTAATGGTTTAAAAAGCATTGGTAAATCTTATGATAATTCTGATCTTGTGAGGAAGGTTTACGTTCTTTGCCTAGGACTTGGGAAGCTAAAGTGACTGCAATACAAGAGGCAAAAGATCTAAGTACCCTACCCCTGAAAGAATTATTGGGATCCTTGATGACTCATGAGCTTCAAATTAAGCAACATGTTGATGATGATAAGTCAAAGAAGAGAGGACTATGGCTCTTAAGATTTCTGAATATATGGAAGAGCCTCATGAATCTGAAGATGAAAGTGATGATGAGGACATGGCACTCATCACAAGGAAATTTAAAAAATTCATGAAGAAGAAGAAAGTTTGAAAAGAAAAAGCCCTTTGCAAGAAAAGATGAGGACAAGGGCAAAGAAAAAGAAGTTATTTGTTTGAATGTAAGAAGCCGGGTCATTTTAAATCTGAATGCCCATAACTAAAGAAAGGCACCCGGAAATTCAAAAAGAAAGCAATGATGGCCACATGGAGTGATTCGGAAAGCTCAAGTTCGGAAGAGGAAGAAAAGAGTAAAATAGCCAATCTATGCTTCATGGCGGACAATGATGAGGTAAGTCCGAGTTTTCTTGATAATTTTACTTTCGATGAATTGCATAGTGCTTTTTATGAATTAATGGATGATTTTGCAAATTTAAGTTCAAAGAACAAAGATACGAAAAATCAAATGCAAAAACTATCCTTAGAAAATGAAAAGCATGTTGTAGAAAAAGAAGTTTTGATGATGAAAGAAAATGAAAGCTTGAAAAATGAAGTTGATAGACTTAAACCTATAGTTGATAAATTTACTTTGAGCTCTATCAACTTAATATGATTTTGGACAATCAAAAAGCTGTCTTTGATAAAGCTGGATTAGGATATAATCCACTTAAAAGCAAAAATCTTTAAAAAATATTTTTATACATGCTGAAAAAATCATCAAATATTACTTGTTTTAAATGTGGAAATAAAGGACATAAATCTTATATGTGTAAATCTCCACATAATAAAAGAAAGATGATTTGGGTTCCCAAAGGAACAATATTTAATGCATCTAACCATGAAGGACCCAAGAAGGCTTGGGTACCTAAAATTAAGACATGAATATTTTGCAGGAGTGTCTGCAGCCATCAGACTGAAAAGAAAATGGTACCTGGATAGTGGTTGCTCAAGACACATGATGGGTGACAAAGATCAATTCATCACCCTTGAATCAAAAGAGGTGGAGTAGTTACTTTTGGTGATAATGGTCAAGGCCATATCATGGGTATTGGTAAGATTCAAATTACTCCATTACTCATATTGATAATGTTTTATATGTCGATGGACTTAAACATAATTTGATAAGTATTAGCCAACTGTGTGATAAAGGTTTCAAAGTTTCCTTTAAAGCTTCTGTCTGCACTGTTACTAATCCCATTGATAATAGCATTATTCTTGTTTGTAAATGTTATGGCAATGTGTACTTAATTGATTTGAGTAATTTATCTCCAAGTAATCATTGCTTAGTTGCTAATAATGCTAAGATGAATGAGATTGGTTGGCTATGGGCACCGTAGATTAGGTCATGCAAGCACACACCTAATTTCTAAACTATTGAAAATGGATCTAGTTAAATGTATTCCTAGCTTAAATTTTAAAAATAATTGAATATGTGATGCATGTCAATTTGGAAAACAAACAAGAACTTCTTTCAAATCTAAGAATATTGTTTTAACTACTAGGCCACTGAGCTGCTACACATGGACCTTTTTGGACCTACTAGAACCACAAGTCTAGGAGGAAAGAAATATGGTCTAGTAATAGTAGATGATTACTCTAGATTCACTTGGGTAATGTTTTTGGCTCACAAAGATGAGACTTCTCAATATTCCTGAAATTCATTAAGAAAGTCACAAATGAGAAAAACACTAGCATAGTGTCTATTAGAAGTGATCATGGAACTGAATTTGAAAATTACTATTTGAAAAATTCTATTTTGAAAAAGCCATACATCATAACTTTTCAGCACCTAGAACACCTCAACAAAATGGAGTTGTAGAAAGGAAGAATAGGACTTTAGAAGACATGGCCCGTACCATGCTATGTGAAAGCCAACTTCCAAAATATTTTTGGGCGGAAGCTATAAACACAGCATGTTACATCCTAAATAGAGCCCTGATTAGACCTATCCTTAAGAAGACTCCCTATGAATATGGCATAATAGGAAACCAAATTTAGGTTATTTTCATGCATTCGGTTGTAAATGCTTTATTCATGATAATGGAAAGGATAATCTTGGGAAATTTGATGCAAAGTCTGATGAAGGTATTTTCCTAGGATATTCTACATCTAGTAAGGCATATAGAGTTTTTAATAAGAGAAGCTTAGTTGTAGAAGAATCCATTCATATTGTGTTTGATGATCTTTAGCATCAAGTTCAGATAAATTGATGATGAGGAAGATACATCTTTGATTGAAAGAAGTATTGAAAAATTAAATGTATCTTCAGATCAAGAATCTGAAGCTAAGGATGATGACTCACCTAAGGATGATGGTATTGATACTGCTCATAATGATAAAGATCTACCTAGAGATTGGAGATATGCTTATGGTCATCCTAAAGACCTAATCATAGGTGATTCATCTCAAGGTGTAAGGACTAGATCGTCAATAAGAAATATCAATAATCATCTTGCATTTGTATCTATATAGAACCTAAAACTATAGAGGAAGCTGAGAAAGATAGTTATTGGATGTTAGCAATGCAGGAAGAGTTAAACCAATTCACTAGGAACCAAGTTTGGACTCTAGTAGACAGACCTAAAAACCACCCTATAATAGGATCTAAATGGGTTTTTAGAAATAAATTGGATGAAAATGGCTTGGTAATTATAAATAAGGCTATATTAGTTGCAAAAGGATATAATCAGGAAGAAGGTATAGATTTTGATGAAACCTTTGCACCTGTTGCTAGATTAGAAGCCATCAGGCTACTACTTGCATTTGCATGTCATATGAATTTCAATTTATTTCAAATGGATGTTAAAAGTGCATTTTTAAATGGTTTTATAAATGAGGAAGTTTATGTTGAACAACCTCCTGGTTTTGAAGATCGTGAATTTCCAAACCACGTCTTCAAACTACACAAAGCACTTTATTGTTTAAAGCAAGCACCTAGAGGTTGGTATGATAGATTAAGTAAATTTTTTAATTGAAAATAATTTTTCAAGAGGAAACGTTGATAAACTTTGTTTTTAAAAATAAAAGAATGGCCACAGCTATGTTAGGCCCCTAGCCGGCCCTCGGGCTGGACCTAGGCGGCCACAAGTATGTTAGGCCCCTAGCCGGCCCTCAGGCTGGACCTAGGTGGCCACAAGTATGTTAGGCCCCTAGTCGGCTCTCGGGTGGACCTAGGCGGCCACAAGTATGTTAGGCCCCTAGCCGGCCCTCGGGCTAGACCTAGGCGGCCACAAGTATGTTAGGCCCCTAGCCGGCTCTCGGGCTGGACCTAGGCGGCCACAAGTATGTAGGCCCTAGCCGGCCCTCAGACTAGACCTAGGCGGCTACAAGTATGTTAGGCCCCTAGCCGACCCTCGGGCTGGACCTGGGCGGCCGCAAGTATGTTAGGTCCCTAGCTGGCCCTCGGGCTGGACCTGGGCAGCCACAGCTATGTTAGGACCCTAGCCAGTCCTCTTGCTTGACCTGGGCGGCCACATGTTTTTTAGTCCCTACCCGGCCATCGGGCTGGACCTAGGCGGCCACAAGTATGTTAGGCCCCTAGCCGGCCCTCGGGCTGGACCTGGGCAGCCAAAGATATGTTAGGCCCTGATGAGGACATCAGTTCGGACCAGAGTTCGGGTCAGCATCCCAGAGTCAGCAGGCCACGTCAGGGAAGACCACACCAGATAATCTACGAAGGTCCAAGAGGTTGCAGAACAAACGGGCTTGAAATTTCTGTGTCGGACTGGGCCCAAACTTGGCTGGTCACATGGAAACGGACTGCTGATTCAAAGTCATTGCCTTTGGCATGAGCTGCTGTGGATTTTGGCCATCCGGGCTCGTCTGATAGGAGTTTTGGGCCTGTTTTCGTTTTTAATGGCATAGTTGTAATTTTTAACTAAACTTATGATGTTAGGGTTTTATCTCTTTTATTTAGGTTGGTTTTGGGCGGCCGTCAGAGGCAGAGAAGAAAGACGCTTTTAGATTTCCTTTTTTTTCTCTTGAATGGAGATGAATGTTTTTTTTTTTCTGATTCAAAACAATTGAATTGAAAATTCAATTGCTCTTCCTTTAAATTTCGGATTGTGAGTGATCAAAATTCGAAATTTTTCCCTTTTCTTGTCAAGATTCGAACCAAACCTGGACGAATTCTTTTCTCGCAGATTAGATCGTTCTTGAGTTGCAGGCGTTTTGAATATCGCCCTGCATCAACTTGGTATCAGAGCCTTGATCCATTCCTTCCATTACCGCCTTGATCCATTCCTTCCATTACCGCCTTGATCCATTCCTTCCAAACCCAAATATCAACCCTAACCGAAATTTGATCCAATGGAGCAGAAGAACAACGATCAATCCCTGAGAGACGCCGTGAGAGATGCTATGCAAGACGCCATGCGAGACCAGCACCAGGTGATGCAACAGATGATGCAAACCATGCAGGCGATGATGGCGCGGCTGGAGGTGCAAATCGTGCCCAACCCCTTCGAGTGGAGGAGCGTGATGAAATTGATGGAGGTAGGGAGAGGGGTTTCGAAAATCTGGAGGCACCACCAATTCGAAGAGGGCAACAGAGGCCTGATGTTGGACTTCCAAGGTATGTCGATCAACCTCCCTATTTCGAAAATCAGAATCGGTGGGAAGCAGGCTTCAGGGTCGAAATTCCAGAGTTTAAAGGAGGAATTAACCCAGACGAGTATGTTGATTGGACCCTTCAGGTCGATGATGTTTTTCGTCTGAAGGAGGTGCCCTTAGACAAGCAGGTACCGCTTGTCACAATTCGATTCAGAGATAGGGCTGCTGCTTGGTGGCATGCGCAGCACTATCGTAGATATATGGATGGGAGACCTCCATTAGCGTCATGGGCAGCGCTAAAGCAGGAGATGAACAGGGAGTTTTTGCCTCCGAACCATGAGCAGATTTTGTATTCGAAGTTGCATGGTTTGACGCAAGGTAGTCGGAGCGTCGAGGAGTACACAACTGAATTTTATCGATTGGTTGCACGAAATCGGTTGATTGAGGCTGAACCGAGATTGATAGCCATGTATCTTCATGGCTTGCGGCTGCCAATCCAAGATGCACTGGCTGTGCATCGAATTGATAGCGTAGGAGATGCGCATATGAGGGCTCAGGCAGTGGAAAAGAGCTTGATGAGAAACAGGGGGTTTCAGAGCAGAGGGGGTTTTACTACGGGCCAGAGTTCAGGGCAGAATTCAGGGGGCAAATTTATGCCTCCAGTAGCGAGGCCGCAGGCATCAGTACCTCCAAGACCAACAGGGTCGAATGGAACCTCAGGTTCTCAGGCGAGAGTGGGCAGCAACAGGGCTAACATTCGGTGCCATCGGTGTCAGAATTTGGGGCACTATGCCAATGAATGCCCCAAGGCGCGAGCTCAGTTGTATATGGAGGATTATATGGAGGACGAAAATGGAGGAGAGTTCCCTGAGGATGAGGAATTTAATGATGAGCTGTGTGTTATTGATCCGGACCATATTCAAGGGGAGAGCTTGGTGATACGAAGAATGTGTCTGGCGCCGAGATCAGATGAAGATTGGCGTCGGCATGACATCTTCACAACGAAATGTTTTGTGGCTGGCAAAACATGTCGTGTTATCATAGACTCCGGCAGTTGGGAGAATGTGATAGCAGAGGAGGCTGTGAAGAAGCTGGGGTTGCAGACAGACCCTCACCCACATCCATATAAGCTCGGTTGGGTGAACCGAAATGCAGACATTCAGGTCAGCCGAAGGTGTAAGTTGTCACTGTGTTTTGGTCCTCATTTCGAGACAACTATTGAGGCGGATGTTGTTCCAATGGATGCTACTCACATCATACTGGGGCGTCCGTGGCAGTTTGATAACAGGGCAGTGTACAACGGGTACACCCACAGTTATATGCTGCGTCCAGATGGGAGGAAAGTTATTTTGAAGCCGCTTCAGGAAGTGAGTGGACAGAATACAGTAATTTGTTTACCAAGCACAGAATTCGATGCGAGTTTGGATGGAGAGGATGTTTGTTTTGCTTTGGTGAGCAAGTCAGGAGACTTCGGCGTGGAAGAGGAGCAAAGGCCAAATATGATTCCTGAGGAGTTGGTGTCTATCTTGGAGGAATTCCGAGATGTTGTATCAAAGGAGCTACCGGCTGGATTACCACCTCTCCGAGATATTCAGCACGGCATTGACCTTATTCCGGGCTCAGTGTTGCCGAATAAGGCTCATTATCGGATGACACCGCAACAGCATGAGGAATTGAGGAGGCAGGTCCAAGAACTTTTGGACAAGGGGTTCGTACGGGAGAGCATTAGCCCGTGCGCGGTGCCAGCCCTTTTGGTACCGAAGAAGGATGGTACGTGGCGCATGTGTGTCGACAGCCGCGCGGTTAACAAAATTACTGTGAAGTACAGGTTCCCGATACCGAGGTTGGACGACATGCTTGATCAGTTGAGTGGTGCTAAGGTCTTCACGAAGATTGATTTGAAGAGTGGGTACCATCAGATAAGGATGAAGCCTGGAGACGAATGGAAGACAGCCTTCAAGACTAAGGAAGGGCTGTATGAATGGTTGGTAATGCCATTCGGGTTGTCAAACGCGCCGAGCACGTTCATGCGCGTAATGAACCAGGTTTTACGTCCATTTCTTAGCTCATTTGTGGTTGTCTACTTTGATGATATTTTGATATACAGCAGGACAGCCGAAGAGCATGTGGGCCATGTGGCACAGGTTTTGTCAGTGTTACGTGAGAACCAGTTAGTTGCTAACCCAGAGAAGTGCATTTGGATGGTTGGGAGACTAATTTTTCTGGGGTACGTTGTGACTGGAGAGGGGATTCTCCCAGATAGGAATAAGGTGCATGCAATTGTGGAATGGCCAGTACCTTCAACCTTGACAGAATTGAGATCCTTTTTGGGTCTTGCAGGGTTTTATCGCAGGTTTGTCAAGGGGTATAGTGAGCTGGCTGCACCTTTAACGGAATTGTTGAAGGGAGCCAGATTCGGGTGGAATGATGCCGCACAGGAGGCATTTGATGGGCTGAAAGTCAGATTGACCGAAGCTCCTTTATTGGTTCTTCCTGATTTTGATAGAGTTTTTGAGGTGGATTGTGATGCTTCGAAGACTGGAATTGGGGCAGTGCTTAACCAGGAAGGAAGACCAGTCGCATACTTCAGTGAGAAGCTGGAGGAGCTAAACTGGCTTATTCGGTTTATGATCTGGAATTGTACGCCATTGTGAGATCCTTGCAGCATTGGCGCCACTACTTGATTCAGCGGGAGTTTGTACTGTATTCAGACCATCAGGCGCTGAAGTTCTTACAGGGTCAGCATAAACTGAGTTCAAGGCATGCGAAGTGGGTGAGTGCCTTGCAGGAATACACTTTCAGCATCAAGCACAAGTCTGGTACGTTGAATAGAGTGGCTGATGCTTTGAGTAGGCGGAGCTTGTTGATTGGCGCTATGCATGTGTACACTCTCGGCTTTGAGAGTGTAAGGGAGGACATTCGTGTGGATGAGCACTTCAAGGAGATTTTGGCCAAAATTGAGGCGGGGGAGCGAACTGATTTCGTTCTCCATGATGGATATTTGTTTCGAGGTAACTGCTTATGTGTTCCTGATACGTCTCTTCGTGTGTTGATCATCCAGGAACTGCATAACCAGGGTCACTTCGGAAGGGATAAAACAGCCTGGTTGATTCGGCAGCGGTTTTATTGGCCTGGTCTTGACCGAGATGTCAAGGCTTTTGTGAAGAGGTGCAGGTTGTGTCAAGAGTCGAAGGGGACAGACACGAACCAAGGTATGTACACGCCTTTACCTATCCCAGAGGCACCATGGCGAGATGTTTCTATGGACTTTGTTGTAGGATTGCCGCGGACAGCAAGGGGACTGGATTCGATTATGGTGATTGTGGATCGGTTCAGTAAGGTGGCGTGTTTCTTGCCATGCAAAACCACTTTTGATGCGTCAAAGGTTGCTGACTTATATTTTGCTTCAGTGGTTCGGCATTTTGGTATACCGGCATCCATAGTGTCAGACAGGGACAGCAAGTTTATGGGACACTTCTGGCGAGAGCTGTGGAAGAAGTTGGGCACAAAGTTGAAATTCAGCAGTCCTTATCATCCTCAGACGGATGGACAGACTGAAGTTGTCAACCGTAGCTTGGGTAATCTGTTGCGGGCAAATGTGCATGAATTCAGGAGCTGGGATTTGTGTTTGCCGAAGATTGAGTTTGAGTTCAACTCTTCAGTGAACCGTTCTACAGGGTTTGCTCCGTTTCAGATACTGTTTGGGTTCTTGCCAAGAGGTCCTTTGGATGTTCTGCCAGTTGAGTCGCCAGAGAAGGTGAGTCAGAAGGTCGAAGATAGAGTGTCTGACTTGCAGGAGATACATGCGACTGTTAGAGCCAAATTGGAGCAGACTTACGCCAAATACAAGGCGAAAGCTGATCAGCAGCGTCGGCAACAGTCCTTTGAAGTGGGCGATTTGGTATGGGTTTACTTACCGAGGGAGCGGTATCCACAGGGAGCTTTAACGAAGCTCAAGCCGAAGAAGATAGGTCCATGCCAGGTATTGGAGAAATTTGGTGACAATGCCTATCGGGTTGAGTTACCAGATGATGTCTTCATTTCGGATGTGTTCAACATTCGGCATCTGACCCCTTATGCAGGAGAGAATCGAGCTTGAGGTCAAGCTTTTCAGAGGAAGGGGAGAGTGATGAGGACATCAGTTCGGACCAGAGTTCGGGTCAGTCGAACCAGTCCTTGGATGTTCCTGTACCAGCATCCCAGAGTCAGCAGGCCACGTCAGGGAAGACCACACCAGATAATCTACGAAGGTCCAAGAGGTTGCAGAACAAACGGGCTTGAAATTTTCTGTGTCGGACTGGGCCCAAACTTGGCTGGTCACATGGAAACGGGCTGCTGATTCAAAGTCATTGCCGTTGGCATGAGCTGCTGTGGATTTTGGCCATCCTGATAGGAGTTTTGGGCCTGTTTTCATTTTTAATGGCATAGTTGTAATTTTTAACTAAACTTATGATGTTAGGGTTTTATCTCTTTTATTTAGGTTGGTTTTGGGCGGCCGTCAGAGGCAGAGAAGAAAGATGCTTTTAGATTTCCTTTTTTTTCTCTTGAATGGAGATGAATGTTTTCTTTTTTTTGATTCAAAACAATTGAATTGAAAATTCAATTGCTCTTCCTTTAAATTTCGGATTGTGAGTGATCAAAATTCAAAATTTTCCCTTTTCTTGTCAAGATTCGAACCAAACCTGGACGAATTCTTTTCTCGCAGATTAGATTGTTCTTGAGTTGCAGGCGTTTTGAATATCGCCCTGCATCGGCCCCTAGCCGGCCCTCGGGCTGGTCTTGGGCGGCCACAAGTATGTTAGGCCCCTAGCCGGCCCTCGGACTGGACCTAGACAACCACAGCCATGTTAGGCCCCTAGTCGGCCCTCGGGCTGGACCTGGGCGGCCACAATTATGTTAGGCCCCTAGCCAGCCCTCGGGCTGGACCTAGGTGGCTAAAAGTATGTTAGGCCCCTAGCCGGCCCTCGAGTTGGACCTGGGCAGCCACAGCTTTGTTAGGCCCCTAGCCTGCCCTCAGGCTGGTCTTAGGCGGCCACAAGTATGTTAGGCCCTTAGCCATTCCTCGGGCTGGACCTAGGCGGCCAAAAGTATGGTAGGACCCTAGCCAGCCCTTGGGTTGGACCTAGGCGGCCACAAGTATGTTAGGCCCTTAGTCGGCCCTCGGGCTGGACCTGGGCAACCACAGCTATGTTAGGCCCCTAGCCGGCCCTCGGGCTAGACCTGAGCGACCACAAGTATGTTAGTCCCCTAACCGACCCTCGGGCTGGACCTAGGCAGCCACAGCTATGTTAGGCCCCTAGCCGACCCTCGGGCTGGTCTTGGGCAGCCACAAGTATGTTAGGCCCCTAGCTAGCCCTCGGGCTTGACCTAGGGGCCACAAGTGTTTTAGGCCCCTAGCCGGCCCTCGGGCTGGTCTTGAGCGGCCACAAGTATGTTAGGCCCCTAGCCAGCCCTCGGGCTGGACCTAGGTGGCCACAAGTATGTTAGGCCCCTAGCCGGCCCTTGGGCTGGTCCTAGGCGGCCACAAGTATATTAGGCCCCTAGCAGGCCCTCGGGCTGGTCCTAGGCGGCCACAGCTATGTTAGGCCCCTAGCCAGCCCTCGGGCTAGTCCAAGGTGGCCACAAGTATGTTAGGCCCCTAACCGGCCCTCGGGTTGGTCCTAGGCGGACACAAGTATGTTAGTTCCCTAGCCGGCCACAGGTATGTTAGGCCCCTAGCCGGCCCTTGGGCTGGACCTAGGCGGCCACAAGTATGTTAGGCCCCTAGCCGGCACTCGGACTGGACCCAGGCAACCACAGCTATGTTAGGCCCCTAGCTGGCCCTCGGGCTGGTCTTGGGCGGCCACAAGTATGTTAGGCCCCTAGCCGGCCCTCGGGCTAGTCCTAGGCGGCCACAGCTATGTTAGGCCTCTAGCCGGCCCTCGGGCTGGACCTAGGCGGCCACAAGTATGTTAAGCCCCTGCTGGCCCTCGGGCTGGTCCTGGGTGGCCACAGCTATGTTAAGGCCCCTAACCGGCCCTCGGGTTGGCTTCGAATGGCCTCAACATCTAACCCAAAATGGGCACGGGCGCCCTGGGCCAGCACAAGAAACTCCTGAAGGTTTAAACTTGGGATTCTAGGCGACCCCGAGTCAAACCCCCAGATCGGCACACGAAACCCTGAGGTGGTTCAAATCCTGTGGTCTCAGGGGCCCCGAGCCTAAGCCCGAGGCCAGCTCGATACTTACGCCCGACTTTGCGTCGGCACCAGAACCCGAGGCCAGCTCAGCACCTAATGACACCTCCGAAAGCGTCATCAGCTTTGTCTTTGCCTCAGCGGCTAGTTAACGAGCATCCTCTCAAAAATTAGTGTATGCTGCTTTAAGAGGTGGGCACAAGGTAATCAATTTACTCCTAACATCGCTTGAAAAGTTCTACACCCCTTCAGCTTGGCTAGTGCAGGACCTACAAGCTCAAGGAGTATGGGGGGCATCTGATGGGGCCAATTAATGGGCCCATTGGCTATAAAAACAATAATTTTCAAACAATTTTTCTAAGCGGCCATCTTTGGCGGACTTCCTAAGCGGCTTAGTTCCTAGGCAGCCTCACTGGCCTACCGAGTTTTCTCTTCAAGGATGCAATGGGCATTTAATTCCGTCTGCGGCTTTGCTCCATGTTGCAACAAGCATCCGTCATAATGAAGAGAGAGAACAAGAGAGAAAAAGAGCCACGTGACTTGCATGGGTTTTCCCAAGGATCGCCTTTTATCATTAATGTCCAATAGGCAAATCAATGGGCGACATTTAATGGTGCAGACATGGAAGGAAATCCTAGGTGGCCTTTCATCCTAGATGGCCCCCGACACTCCTATGACGGCGGCCAAGAGCAGCCTAGACGGCTCTCGAGCAATCCCAGACGGCCCCCGATACTCCCATGACGGCGGCCAAGAGCAATTCTAGACGGCCCCGAGCAATCCTAAGCGGCCTCACCGGACTCAGGTCCCACAGATGCCTTCCCGGTTTTAGCCAGCAACGGCCTCATGGAGTAGAGGCCCTAGGCGGCCACCAGCATCCCTAGGCGGCCTACTTCTCCCTGCCAGCAAGCTCCTCCCAGCCGGCCATCCACGGTGGCCCCTCGCCCAACGGCCGCAACCTTCCACGGACCTTCCGACTCTACACGCCAGGTAGAGGGTATGGTCTCCATGACTCACCAGGGGCCGGGTCCAGGCAATAGAATTGGATGAAGGGGAGATATAGCTTCTCCACATGTCAAGTGGCATATGCATGAGCCAAAGGCATCCTTGAGTAGCCTATGGGTCCGAGGGTACTATTAGCCTTTATTTAATTCAAGAAGGGACTCATGGAGACTAACAAGGACTCTGGCCATTAAATAATATTCAAGATCAATGTACCAGAAAAGACCAGCTGTGCACACTCGATTTACGGATGAAATCATGACTTGCATGAGGTAGGACGATGCTTTTAGCTCTGACATATCACTAAAAGACAACGCCTGCAGCTCTGATATGCCACTAAGAAGAAGTATCTTCATAAAAGCTTCGATAGGTGGCAGCACCTCAGGTCTCACAGATATCAATCCTGACATTTTATCTACCAAAAGTCCTCAATCATCATGACACCCCTAACCACTCAAATCAGATAAGCCCCAAAAGTCATGGTCCATCATGAGGCCTCACGTGGCTTATTTCCACTAGATGACAAAGATCCAAGCCTCTCAAGCAAAAGACAAGGTCCAAAGATAAATAAAAGGGATAAGAGGAACCTCCGACCAGGTAACTCCAGAAACTCAACACACTCATTCTGAGCCTCTCGCTCTTTTTCTTTCGAGCTTTCTCAAGCTCATAGTTGTTGCCCAGAGCACTAAATTGAGCGTCGGAGGGTTCTCGTCGGAATATCCGGCCGTGGGACTTCTTGCAGGCTTTGAAGACAAAAGAAGGGCCCCGATATTTCTATGGAGGAATGGCCGACGCTCAAGGACGCCAGTTTAAAGTGATTGGGCATCAACAGATCCAAATGCAATCATAAAATATTAAAATATAATAGATATTTTCACTGCAATAAATTTAGGAGGAGACATCACTAAAAAAAAAAATTTAGACGCTTTCTAGCGTCGAAAAAATATGCTCGATGCTTTAAAAAGCATAGTAAAGAGGGAAGTGGAGAAAGTTTTTCTTGATGCTTTTTAAAGCGTCGGAAAGGAAAAATCTTTCTGATGCTAAAAAAGCATCGGGAAGTTTAAATTTTTTTCAAAATTTTTCATGTTTCTTCTCGCCGGTTTCTTTCCCTCTCTCCCTCATTGAGCTATTTTTTTTTTCAAAATTTTTAGCCATGATCCGCCTCCCTCTCCTCTTCCTCCTCTTCTTCTTCCCCTCTTTCTTTTGCTCGTGCTATGATCTCTAAGTGACGACCGATGACCTCTCCATTCGAAGAAAAATAGCACTAGAGATTGAGAGAGGAAAAGAGGAACCTCATCATACCATGACAAGGATATAGCAAGCTTCAAGGTTTTCAGCACGACACACTGTTTCAAGAACCGGTGAGCGAAATCCGACCAATTCTTCGCTTGGACGGCGAGCGATTTCGTCGACGCCTTCGAAAGAACCAGAGGATGCAGTCCTAATCCATTCTATTAGTAGAATTAATAGCTAGTCAAGGGAGCAGAAATGGTAGATTTCAAGGCTGATTTGGTGCTCAGAAATGGCAGATTCCAAGGCTAATTTGATGTGCAAAAATGACATATTTCATGTCTAATTTGGCGAGCCAAAGGACCAGTTAAGCGGAAGTTTTGAATTTAAATTTTGAAATTCAAATTGGCTAACTAAGGGCGCATCAAGGGAAGAATTATTTAGGTAGAAAATCAGCATCATTGCCATAAGTGTAGAGTATATTGTATATATGCATAGAATTGATAGACATTTATTCTTACCTTACATAATCATGTGTATCTTATGTAATGGCTGATTTTTAGCCTTGTAATTAGTCCGACAACTTTTATATAAAGTAAGCAACCCTCACAAGAAGGGTATTGAGAACAAAACCTAAATTTGACATGGTATCAGAGCCACAAATTATTTTTGTGGTTTTCTCTTGGCTTGTTTGAATTCTTGATTTCTTGAGGGTTTCTTGGTGACCACAAATTATTTTCGTGGTTTTCTCTTGGCTTGTTTGAATTCTTGATTTCTTGAGGGTTTCTTGGTGACTGTCGGATCTTGTTTTTTTTTCTGTTGCTTGGTAGCTGTCGATAGATTCTGAAGAGTAACTGTTGTAATTTCTCTGCTCTATCAATTTTTTTATTATGTCTGGAGAAAATTCTATTATTCGCCTTAATGGCAAGAACTACACCAGCTGGGAATTCCAGTTCAGGATGTTTGTGAAAGGGAAGGAGTTATGGGGTCATTTGGATGGGTCTTCTAAGGCTCCAACTGATTCTAAGAAGCTTAGTTTATGGGAAAGCAAGGATGCTAAAATTGCTTCCTGGCTACTCAGCTCTGTTGAACCTCATATGGTCAATAATCTTCGTAGGTTCACTATTGTTAAGGAAATGTGGGATTACCTTCGGAAAATTTATTATCAAAATAATTCTGCCCGAAAGTTTCAATTGGAGTTAGACATTGTAAACTATCGCCAGGGGAATCTTTCTATTGAGCAATTTTATTCTGGTTTTATTAATTTATGGAGTGATTATTCTGGATTGGTGCATTCTCAGGTTCCCAAAGAAGCTTTGGCAGCACTACAAGCGGTTCATTCTGAGAGCCAGCGGGATCAATTCTTGATGAAGCTCAGACCTGAGTTTGAAAGTGCACGAGCTGGGTTAATCAATCGCACACCTGCCCCTCTTTGGAGGATTGCTTAGGTGAACTCTTGCGTGAAGAACAGCATCTTGCCTCACAGCTTGGCCTTGATCAAAACACTGGTGGTTCTGAGATGGTTAATATGGCATACGCTGCTCAATGCAAAGGACGATCTAGATCTCCACCATAATGTTATAGTTTCAAGGAAATTGGGCATATTGCAAAATATTGCAGCAAGAAATTCTGCAATTATTGCAAGAAGGAGGGTCATATCCTTAAGGATTGTCGTATACGCCCTCAGAATAAATCTGCTCCTATTTTTCATACTGCTGTTTAGTCTGCTTCTGTGCCTATGTCTTCCACTCTGTCGACAATTCCAAGTTCTTCTTCCAACATTACGCCCGAGCAGGTTCAACAGATGATTATTTATGCCCTTTCTGCTCTTGGTCTCCAAGGCAAGAAACATCTCCTTCCTTCTCCTTGGTTAATTGACTCTGCAGCTTCCAATCACATGACTGGAAGTTTGGCAGCTTTACAAGATGTTCGTAAGTATGATGGTCAGCAACATATTCAGATTGCAGATGGCAGTACTCTTTCCATTACTGCAGTTGGAAATATGGGGTCTTCCTTTACTGATATTTTTGTGTCTCCTAATTTATCTGCCAATCTCATTTCTATTGGACAATTAGTAGAAGATAATTGTTCTATTCATTTTGATCGTTCTGGTTGTCGTGTGCAGGATCAAGCGTCGGGATAGGAGATAGCGAAGGGGCCTAAAGTGGGACGTCTTTTTCCTCTTCAGTCGTTTTTCGTTCCTCGTTCAAATTTTGTTGGTTGTTCTGCTATTGCTAATAATAATAGCCATCTTTGGCATAAGAAATTGGGTCATCCCAACTCTGTAATTTTGACACATCTTATGAAACATGGTTATTTGAGTAATACAAATGAGTTTTCTTCCTTGCCTTTTGATTGTGCTCCTTGTAAACTAGGAAAAAGCAAATCTTTACCTTTTCCTTTGCAAGGTAGTCGTGCTTCTACATGCTTTGATATTATTCATTCTGATGTTTGGGGTATGAGTCTTGTTCTTTCTCATGCTCAAGACCAATATTTTGTGACATTTATTGATGATTACAATCGTTTCACCTGGGTCTATTTTCTTTGTTCTAAAGCTGATGTGTTTTCAACCTTAAAACTTTTGTTACCTATGTAGAAACTCAATTTTCTACCTGTATTAAGATCTTCCGTTCAGATTCTGAGGGAGAATACATGTCTCATAATTTTTAATATTTTCTCCAACAGAAGGGTATTCTTTCTCAACGTTCGTGTCCTTACACCCCTCAACAAAATGGCATCGCCGAGCGTAAGAATAGACATCTTTTAGATTTTGTTCGTACATTGATGCTTGAATCTTCTGTACCTTCTAGATTTTGGGTAGAAGCATTATCTACAGCTGTATATTTGATTAATCGTCTATCTTCTCCTACCTTGTATCTTGATTCTCCATATTCTCGTTTGTTTGGTGTTTCTCCTAATTATAATTATTTGCATGTATTTGGTTGCATTTGTTTTGTTCATTTACCTCCCATTGAACATCACAAGCTTTCTGCCCAATCAGTTCAGTGTGCTTTTCTTGGTTATAGTAACTCTCATAAAGGATTTGTGTGTTATGATGCGGATGCTAACAAGCTTCGTATTCTTGCAATGTAATTTTCTTTTAAAATCAATATTTCTTTCCATCTCGTACTAATCTTGTTTCTCCCTCTATTTACTTCCTGCATTTGATGATGTATCTCATACTCCTTCTAAGCCCAATATCGTGTATCAGCGACGTCGCCCACTGCCTCTTTCTTCCTCTGAACCGCCACCTGATCCTGTCTTGCATGAGCCATGATGATCTACTAGGATTTTCCGGCCCCCAGATTGGTATGGTTTTTCTTCTTCGGCTCTTCAGGCTACTCTTGATACTACTTTTGTGCCTAAGTCTTATTCTTAGGCTTCTACTCAAGAGTGTTGGCGCCAAGCTATGCAGGATGAAATTCAGGCTCTTCAGGACAATCACACTTGGGACATCGTCCCTTGTCCTGCTGAAGTTAAACTTATTGGGTGTAAATGGGTCTACACCATCAAGCTACGTGCTGATGGATCTATTGAAAGATATAAAGCTCGTCTAGTAGCACTCGGGAATAGACAGGAGTATGGGCTTGATTATGAGGAAACATTCGCTCCCGTTGCCAAAATGACTACTATCCGCACTATCATGTCCATTGCTGTTTCGAAAGGATGGTCGCTTCACCAGATGGATGTGAAGAATGCATTTCTACATGGTGATCTGAAGGAGAAAATATTTATGTCTCCTCCTCTTGGCTTGTTTCCTTCCTCTTCTGTTGAGGTTTGTCGCTTAAAGCGATCTCTGTATGGTTTGAAGCAGGCACCGCGGGCATGGTTTGAGAAGTTTCGTACTACTCTACTGGATTTCACTTTTTCTCAGAGTCAGTATGACTCCTCTCTATTCTTTCGCAAGACTAGCCTTGGGATTGTTATATTTCTTGTGTATATCGATGATATTGTGATTACTGGATCTGATCTCCAGTTAATTGAGCAACTCCAACAGCGTCTCAAATCTTCATTTCATATGAAAAATCTTGGTCCACTGAGGTATTTTCTTGGACTGGAGGTTCACCATTGCCCAAATGGCATGCTCTTACATCAGCATAAGTACACCCAAGAACTTCTTTCTTTAGCAGGCCTTCAAGACGCAAATTTGGTTTTTACACCTATGGAGGTCAATTTAAAATTGCGTCAAGTGGATGGTGATCTCTTATCTGATCCTTCAATGTATCGGTAGCTGGTGGGCAGTTTGAATTATTTGACCATTACTCGACCCGATATTTCATTTGCTGTTTAGCAGGTTAGTCAGTTTATGCAGGCTCCTTGCCAGACACATTTGGCCGCTGTCCGTCGTCTTCTTCGATATCTCAAAGGGACATTTGGTCGTGGCTTATTTTTTTCCTCTGAGAATTCTTTACAGTTGAAGGGTTTTAGTGATGCCGACTGGGCTGGTTGTGCGGATACTCATCGTTCTGTTACGGGTTAGTGTATGTTTCTTGGCAACGCCCTCATTTCTTGGAAGAGTAAGAAGCAGGCTCGTGTATTGAAGTCATCCACCGAGTCTGAATATCGGGCTATGTCGTCTGCTTGTTCTGAAATTATATGGCTTCGAGGGTTGTTAGGCGAACTTAGTGTTCCACAGCTTACTCCTACTCCTCTTCATGCTGATAATACCAGTGCTATTCAAATTGCTGCCAATCCTATTTTCATGAGCGCACCAAACATATTGAAGTGGATTGTCATTCCATTCGTGAAGCTTTTGCTCGTCAGGAGATTACTCTTCCACACATTTCTACTGAACACCAAACTGCTGATGTCTTCACCAAGGCTCTCTCTCATCCCCGACATCAGTTCTTAATTGACAAATTGATGCTTCTCAATCGCCCAGCATCAATTTGAGGGGGGATATTAGTAGAATTAACAGCTAGTCAAGGGAGCAGAAATGGTAGATTTCAAGGCTGATTTGGTGCTCAGAAATGGCAGATTCCAAGGCTGATTTGATATGCAAAAATGATAGATTTTATGACTAATTTGGCGAGCCAAAGGACCAATTAAGCGGAAGTTTTGAATTTAAATTTTGAAATTCAAATTGGCTAACTAAGGGCGCATCAAGGGAGAATTGTTTAGGTAGAAAATCAGCATCATTGCCATAAGTGTAGAGTATATTGTATATATGCATAGAATTGATAGACATTTATTCTTACCTTACATAATCATGTGTATCTTATGTAATGGCTGATTTTTAGCCTTATAATTAGTCCGACAACTTTTATATAAAGTGAGCAACCCTCACAAGAAGGGTATTGAGAACAAAACCTAAATTTGACACATTCAATCTCTTACATCTGTCACCCAAAAATCATAAAAGATCAGATTTTCACCCTGAATGCGAAGCAAAAAAACATGAAATCAAACCAATCACATTAAAATCTAGGATCAAACGAAGAGTAGTACATTAAGAAGATGATGAGGTCCAAAGGGCAAGCGGCAGAGGAGCTAAGCTTACAAAGGATACAAACGACGAGATCGTCTGGCAGGCCATCAAAGAAGTCCGGCTGCTCACCACCACTTCCCTTAGCCTCCGGCGATAAGCAGTGTCGTTGCTTCCCGAAGAAATCTTTCCTCACTTGGCCACTTCCCCATTTCCACTCTCCTTCTTTGCTTCCCATCCGTTCACCTCTAACTAAGACTTTGGGTATCGCAAGCCGCTTCGCTTTTGCGTCGCTGTTCCTTCTCCTCTCCGCTCTCTCACCCCCCATCGCCAGAGAAGAATAAGAATTAAATGAAGGCTTAGAGGCCAGGAGCAAAAGGGTGAGCGAGAAAGGCGAGCAGAGCCGAACGCCATTTATACGGACACCAAGGTGGACTCCGTTCACAACTTTACCATTTATACGGACACCAAGGTGGAACTCGCCGCCAACCTCCCCATTTCCTCTCTCCATCTTCTTCTTCCTTCCTCTTCCTTAATAAATAAATAATAAAAAGAAGCCAAGGGGCCGGTAGAAGCAGAGCAGGGGACCAAGAAATGGCGGCAGAAGAAGGAAGAGAGGCGAAGGACGACTTGATCGAGATTATATTATGAGCAAGGACTTTGGCCACCGCAAGTCCAAGGAGGCGTGGGAAGAAATTACGATGATGACGCTTAAAAAGCATCGTTATCGTAATTTTTTCTTCCCCTTTTGAAGTTTTTGGAAAGCATCGATAGATTTTATCGCTTTCCGACGCTAGCCACTAGCGTTGCACAAAAAGAGTTGTTATTCTTGATTTTTATTGCAGTATTTAATTTTTATTTTAAATATTTTTCTTTCAATTGTATGAAAATAACTTCTTAATTAGATATAATTATTTTAAATATTACTCATTTTTATGTAAATATTTAAAAATTAAAAATTAAAACCATCAAACTAATTTGTAGCTTAAATGAATTGTTGCAGGTCAGCTCGATTGGGTTTTGAGCTAGGCTTAGGTTTAGTTTCTTATAAATTTTGTGGCTTAAGCCTAGCTCGAATTAAAAAAAAAAAAATTCAGATCAGGCTCAAGCTAGGGCGTGGCGGCCCAACCCAACCTAACCCACTTTTAGCTCTACTAATTATAAATATTATATATATACATACACCATATATTTAATGATTATAATAAATAATTTGTATGAGTCTCTATGCACTATCACTTGCATAATTATTGATATTTTTTCCATATATGTCTAGTGCATATTATGGTTTTATATGTTTCTTTATATATACACTTACCACTTGTTGATGACTTCATATTTGCATAGTATATGAACCATTTCATCTAATTTCTTTATGAAATATATATTTAAATTATTTTTTTTGTAAGAAAGAAAATTAATTCGATAAATTTGGATGATTAAGCGAGAAGAATTTGGGCTAATCAAATGATATATGAATTGCCGCCATGAGTTAATATGTAAAATTATGGGTTGTCACCATAAGTTGGTGCATAGAATTATGAATTACCTCGCTTTAGGTTGAGGATTGCCACCCTAACATAAAAATATAGTGTAATTGACCGCTACGGATAAAAATGTGAAATGTTGATATAGCTAGGCTTAAGCAAGTATGTAGCACCAAGGATTGCTATCATAGGTAGGAATGAGGAGTGTTATTAGCCAACATGCATCAAAACATTAAGTGTGACCATATTTGCTAGTAGGATTTATTATTGTTTATTGAGATTTATCAATCACAAGCTCAAGCATTATCATAGTTAGACCAACGCCAAAAGATAATTGTTATTAAATCTAAAAAGAAAGGTAAATTACTTAAAAATACCGTTGTTGGCTAGGCATATAATGTATGATACCATTTGAATGAATATTTAAACGATGGCATATGATATGTATAAATGCATATGGGCTTGTTGAGCATGATTTGAAATTTACTGCATGACTTTCTATTTTTTCATTAAGATCAACTTATTTTTATACTATTTTTATATTTATATTAATAATGTTGGTATATGTGGAGGAGATTCTTGTTAAGCGTTAGCTTGTACATATTTTACTTATCCTTTCAGAGTCAGACTAGAATGGAATTGGAATAGGAAAAATTTATATTAGTTAGATAATTTCCAATACCAGATGAATAAGTAGAGTTATCATTGATCAGTTTTATTATTATATTAATAAAATTAGTAGTGATATATTATATTATTATGAATTATTAAACAGACCCTACATGAGATTTGTGAAGCCACACTTTACAGGATGTGCAGCTACATTGTGTTGACTAGAGTTGAATTTAGGACATGACATTATCAACAAGTTGTACTATTTTGTTTCAATAAAAAATATTAACTATTTTTGTTTTAAATTTGAACTTATAGAAAGGTATATAAATGATGTGTTAGGATTTCCTGTAAGACTTAGCCTCATATGAAATAATTAGAGGAAGATAAATAGATCGTTGTGGTTCAAAATTTGACTGCTTAAATTTTTAAGTTGAGGTGGATATTCCAACACTTGTATATTAAGGCATTCTATTAATTAGTTACAATGGTATCAGAAGCAATAACTACATGGAGATATAAAGGTACTCCAATTCATAGCTCTCACGTGGAATGATGGCATGAAAATTGGTAGAGCCAAATTATGGTGAATGTGTTTCGTCGAGTGAGTGCGACAAGCAGACTCAATAAAGTAAGAAGCTGGGTCTCGGTGTAGGCTCAAACAAGAGTACATGGACTCTTGTGCAGGTACAGTGAAGGATGTCTTGAAGGGCAAATGATGACAGTGAGCTCGTTGTCTGAAATAATAACTCATGATGCAGTTAAAGGAGTAATCAGACATGAAGCTTGATAATAGAATGGTGGACTGCGTAGGGAAGAATTGAAACTAACATGCACATAAGGAGATTATGATAATCACGCGTGAATTAAGATCGATTGTCACAGTTCATTGATTCTAGAACTTAAATAATTAAATTTTTTAAATCAAATGGACTCCAACTTGTCCATCCTAACAAATCAAGGGAGGTGATTCCACCATTTGTGGCAAGCGCAAGCGGTGCACTTGATATTAGGATTAAGCATGCGATACCTGTCTCTCGCATTGCGTTAAATTACTAGCAGATCATATTATGCTGCGGTACTCCATTTCATCTGTTGAAATACAAATTAAGAGAACATATACTTAAAAATATCGCCCTTAAAAGAGTTGTGCCCTAAAAGCCAATCGCAATTTATATTGTGATAGGATTTCTTTTATTTTTCCAAATCATATACATGATATTTTGCTTATAAATAAAAGGCATTATGTTTCATTATTCGCTACTTCTTATAATTATGATGAATCCCATACATTAGGGTAATGGTTTTAGGGCTATGATGAGATCATGCCAATGAGACCTAAAATCCTAAAACCCTAATCTAAAACATTCTCAGTCGATGGTACATGGAGTCGAGGATCAATACTATCAGAAAGACTGACACATTTTATATATGCTCGATACAGAGGATGATTGATCTCACAATCACTTGTGTGAGACACTAATACAAAGATGTGGATGCTCATTAGAGGAATGAGTTCACTGAATTGACCTACCAAGAGAATATCTTATGGATGCTTACTTATTTGTCAAAAGATGATTCTCTAAGTGAGAGTTGTGTAAGTAATCCTTAGACCCGAGATTACCATAGTATCTTGTGCATATAAATCTATGTTTTGGTTTATACTCATTCACAACATTAAGTTGTGTACGAGGTATTCTGGATGTGGTGAATTATGTACGAAGATTGTGAGTAGATCAATAGAGAATCAATCACTTCTACTAAGAGAAGCCTACATCCTACTTGCTCTAATCTTATGATGATTCAGAAAGTCTTTGATCAAAGCAGAATAAAAAATTAGAAAGAGTTTCTAATATTTCATGAATTGAATTATCATTAGAAGATTAAGAGATATATGAATAAATAATTGAATTTGACATTGATCTATACTCATATATTTATTCGCGGTGCAGTACGATTGAAGGATTGAATTGCACGGTAACTTACCACTGAAGGGAATATTTAGTATATCCATCAAATTTTATATCTTCTAGGTAGACATGATATGCTAGACATCAATCTTGTCTTGTAGGTTTGATTGGATTAAAGAGTTTGATTTGATCAACAATTAGAAAGGGTTCTAATTATCAAGATTGGGATCGCATTGATTGGACCTATAAGCATTAGAAATGTTCTAATCATGATAGGTTAACTTGCACCCATACCTACTACTAACTAGATGTGGAACCCAATGGGTCACACAAAGGAACGATTAAGGGTCTAATTAGATTAGATCATGTTTGCAGGATAGACATGCTAGCATGTGTTGCAAACCATAGCTCTTGATTTAAATTAGATTTGAATCCGATTCTTATATTAGGCTAATCTAATATGATTAGATCATGACCTAATATGGGTTGGCTAAGAGTTGGAACCCAATTGGATTTATTGGACCATTGGATGGCTTTTTGGATAATAGATCTGGATCGTTGGTTAGAGGCTCGATTTGGACCATTGGATGATGGTGTCTTAATCTAGACCATTGAATGATATCTTAATCTGGATAATTGGATGATGTCTTAATCTGGACCATTAGATGGTGTCTTATTTTAGACATTATCATGAAATAAGTACAGAAGGTTATCAACATGAGAATGGCATGGATAAGGCTTATCGGATAAGTCTTTTGAGCGGATACATCTTTCTGCTCTCTCCATAGCGCCTCTCTTCGTAGTGCCTCATCATGATGAGACGCTATCCTTAGGACATACCTCATCATGATGAGGTGGGATGAGGCGGGTGGATGGGATGCATCCGCATTCCTTCACCTTTTATAAATAGAAAGGCCTTCCATAGTTCATTATACACATAATCCATCCGAGGAGAAATAAACTCCCATCTCTCATTAATTTCTCTTTTAGGTTTTGTCCAGGATCAAGACAAGAAGGTCTTCTTTAGGATAAGATATTATCTTGTCCTAAAACAAAACAAAAAGGTCTTCTTCAAGACAAGAGGTCGTCTTATCCTAAAGCAAGACAAGGAGGTCTTCGTCAAGATAAGAACCTTTGAAGGATTTCTTTTAAGAGAAAGAAAAATATAAGGAAAAAAAGCAAGCCAATCAAATGCTTTAGAAAGATTAAAGAATTAAGGACCAAAGTTTTAAATGAGCCAGAGTCTTGAACCTAGTTCCTATGTGGATCAATATTGGAAGGTGAACACTTGGGCACCTTATGGATATTCTAACATATTGGATTTAGTGTTACAGGTATTCTTCTTATCCTACATTTACCATTATTCATTTGATTATTACCATTAAGAAGATCTTGGCTATTAAGGGTTTCATGCAAATATTTTATTAAAAAATTATAAAATTCATACGCTGCCACTGCGCTATCACGCATGTATGGAAACCCCAACAGTGGTATCAGAGCCATCCTTAAATGGTGCAATCAAATGATCATGCATATTGTAGGATCCAAAAATGCTATGTGATAGCAATTTTAGATATCATGATATGAAGCATGTTTATTAAAATGCTATGTGATAGCAATATTAGATATGATCAAGCATGTGTAGGGAGAAATAAACTCCGAGACATGCATATTTTTAAAATTTGATAACTATTATCAATGCGGAAGCTAAAAGATTACATATTAATCTATCTAATATGCATCAAGATCATATCTTTTCCTTATATATAGGATCGCTTGATCTAAAATATGCATATAAATAATCAACAAGATCATATCTTGATCCTCAATGTAAGAAGTCGTACTTCTTGCCTTGAATCATGCCTTAAGGTTTAGGGATCATATCACTTACCTTAAGGGTAGTTGGTAAATCCTTTTGTGCTTTGCAGCCGTTCAATCGTCCGGCCTCTAGTATTGTCCACGCGAAGCCCCGAATGATCGGATTTCCGAGAGTGCTAGCTCACGGAAAAATGACTTTGCTGATCTTGAATCCTCCCACTTGAATCTTCCTCCAAGATCCACCAAGCTTTTGCTAACACCAAAATCACCAGGATTTTCTATTCTAACCTTTTTAGAATTACAATCCACGACATGTCGTGTGTTGTTGTTCTGTGAATCTAGTGAGGGATGTGCTCTATTTATAGTCTCATTTCAGCCTGCCCATTGAATTTTGACATTAAGAATTTCGTCGTTTGGCAAAAAGCAAAGAGACGCCGAACCAAAGAGCCACGGCGGCGCTTGGTTAATTCCGACGTTTGGTGAAAACCAAGGAGAAGTGGCATTTTGTTAATTCCGATGTCGGTGAGAACTAAAGATATGTGAATTCTAACACTTAGAATTCCATCGCCTTATTGATTCAAAGAGGCACATTAATTCCACTTTAATTCTAACATTTAGAATTCCGATGGAAATGGTTTGGAGAGGATTAAATTAATACATTAAATTCTAAATGAGAATTTAATCTCTTAGACATTAGTTATCTCATCATGTGAGATACTTATGCGAGAGGTTTGGGTTCAGGTGATGGTTTAATCTGATCTAAATTTATTGGACTGAACCCACATAGATCATGGTCCTACCCCAAATCAAATTTGGCTAGTCCTGAATCTATTTAAATCCAAATCAAGTCTAATTTCAAATCAATATTTGAAATTGATTAGTCCTTCTAATAGACTTAAACCAAATTGAATCTTATTCACTTATACTTAACCCAATTGAGATAATTCAATCAATCAAATTGATTAATTAAATCATATACGATTCTCAATCGTTGATCAGCAAATAGATCATCATAGGAAACATCTATGCGTGTGACTCTCTAGGTTCGTACCTAAGCCGGTAGCATAGAAACAACTTTCTATACTAATCGATGTGCCCATCTAGCAATGAAACCCGACATCCGGATAGATCGAAGAGTTGCCGAGCAAACTCCAAGAACCCTAAGAAACAGTTACCGTATAATTCATCCTCTTGACCATAAATGTTAAGGATGGCTTAAGAGCCTGTCAACTCTAAACATCGAATCCATAAAGTGATTTCAATTTTAGTGATCATGTAACTTTCACATGAAGTTCCTTGGCCAAGGTCTTGCTAAATTGAAACACAAGCATTTCTCCTTTTAACGGGATAGGTCAAATTTCATCTCGATCCATAACTGACTACCACAAGTACTTGACTACACCCAGTAACCTTTCGTAGCTGGATTAGAAATCTAAGTGGTCCGGCACCTAAGTACAATGAGTTGCTTACAAGTCATCGGTTGTGCTCTTCAAGTCTAAAATATACTTATACCCATATCTTCTCGGATTAACTCTTGACAGCAGAGTATCCGAAAATGAGTCACGTTCGGTGAAATGTACTCCTACACTTTCACCTGTATGTCATACTAGTGTCTCTACACTCCTTGGTTAAGAGGACAACCAACAAATATGATATACAACATCCTATAATTGATAGTACTATGGCCCTGTCATAGTATCATTTGGTCGCAAACTCTTTAAGGACCTTCAAAGATAAATCCTCCTTTATCGTAAAGGAAGATCTTGAGGGCTTCATTACTATTAGGAGTTTTAAGAAGATGTTCTTGTAATGAATAAACTGCCAAATAACTTTTATTAATATATCAATTTATATACAATTTACATTAGCACAATCATCAAATGATTAGCTTTAGGATACAATTCCCAACAAACTCCCACTTAGCCTAAAGCCACTCATTACAGTATCTAATACCTATCTTCAATTTATAGTCATCAAACTCCCTGATGCTGAGTGCTTTAGTAAATGGGTCACCTAGGTTTTTCTTTCGATCAATCTTCTGAAGATTTATGTCACATCAGTCTACAATCTCTCGTATAAGATGAAACCAGTGCAGTATGTGCTTGGTGCGCTGATGTGCTCGTGGTTCCTTTGCTTAAGCTATGGCACCAGTGCTGTCACTGTACAACAGGACTGGTCCATCTATGGAAGGTGCCACTCCAAGCTCGGAGATAAACTTTCGCAGCCATACAACTTCTTTCGTAGCATCTGATGTAGCGATGTACTCTGCCTCGCACACCGAATCTGCCACTGTATTGCTTGAAACTTTTCCAGCAAACAGCTCCACCATTTAGGATAAACACAAAACCCGATACACTTTTGCTATCATCATGATCTGATTGGAAACTGGAATCAGTATATCCAACAAGTTTCAAATCAGACTCTCCATATACTAACCACTGGTCCTTAGTATTTCTCAAATACTTAAGAATTGTCTTAACAACTTGCCAGTATTTTTCTCCTGGATCAGATTGGTATCTACTTACTACTCCTAGTGAGTATGCCACATCTGGTCTTGTACATGTCATGGTGTACATAATTGATCACACTGCCGAAGCATATGGAATTCGACTCATACGTTCTCTTTCATTAGGAGTTGTCGGACAATCCTTCTTAGAAAGATGAATTCCATGGCCTATCGGAAGATAGCCTTTCTTGGAATTCTCCATGCTAAACCTCTTTAGCACGGTGTCAATGTACGTAGATTGGGATAAACCAAGCATCCTTTTAGATCTATCTCTATAGATCTTCATCCCTAGAATATATGATGCTTCTCCCAGATCTTTCATGGAGAATTATGATGATAACCATGTCTTTATTCCTTGTAATGCAGGGATATCATTCCCGATTAAGATAATTTCATCCACATATAATACAAGAAATACAATAACGGAATCGTTAGCCCATTTATAAATGCAAGGTTCTTCTTTATTCTTAATAAAGCCATAAGATTTGATCACTTTATCAATTCATATATTCCAACTCCTAGATGCTTGCTTAAGTGCATAAATAGACTTCTGTAGCCTGCACACTTTAGACTCGTCTTCAGATATAAACCTTCAGGCTGTATCATATACACCTGTTCTTCGAAATCATCATTTAGAAAAGTGGTTTTAATATCCATCTGCCAAATCTCATAATCAAAGTGTGCTGCTATAGCTAGCATAATCCGAATGGATTTCAGCATTGCCACAGGAGAAAACATTTCGTCATAGTCAATACCATAACGTTGACGATACCCCTTAGCAACCAGACGTGCTTTATAGGTCTCAACCTTTCCGTCTGTGCCTCTTTTCCTCTTGAAAACATACTTACACCCTATGGGTTTTATCCCTTCGGGTGGGTCAACTAATGTCCATACATTATTGTCCTTCATGGAATCAAGTTCGGATTTCATGGGCTCAAGCCATTTATTAGAGTCAGTCCTTTGCATAGCATCCATATAGGTGATCGGATCCTCGTTGTTCTCATCGAGTTCAACAGGATCTTCATTCTGGACCAAGAAACCTAAGTATCTGTCCAGTTGATGTGGTACTCTACCAGATCGCCTTATTGGTGCATCTAAAATGGGTTTTTAGTTTGATCTAATCAACTCAGATTCTAAAGGTTCACTGGTTTGTGTTGTTCCTTCTACTTGATGAACTTTCTCAAGTTTAATATTAGAGCTATTTGTTCCTTCACTAAGGAACTCCTTTTCAAGAAAAACTGCTCTATTACTAATGAACAACTTTTGTTCTTCAGTATTGTAGAAGTAATATCCTTTGGTTTCTTTCGGATAGTCGATGAAAAAACATTTATCAGATTTGGGTTCAAGTTTGTCTGATTTTGCACATTTCACATAAGCCAGACACCCCCAGACTCTCAGATAGGTGATAACCGGTTTATGTCCATACCACATCTCATATGGAGTTTTAGAAACATACTTACTTGGAACCTATTAAGAATATGACAAGCTGATTCTAATGCGTATCTCCAAAATGATATTGGCAAGCTCGCAAAACCTATCATGGACCGAACCATGTCTAACAGAGTTCGATTCCTTCTTTCCAACACACCATTATGCTACGGTGTTCCAGGAGGAGTCCATTAGGAGAGAATCTCATTCTCTCTTAAATATGTCACAAAGTCATTAGAAAGGTATTCGCCTCCTCGATCTGATCGAAGGGTCTTAATACATTTTCCTGTTTGTTTTTCTACTTCTTTATGATATAGTTTGAACATTTCAAATGACTCAGATTTATGTCTCATAAGATAGACATAACCGAATCTAGAAAAGTCATCTGTAAAAGTAATGAAGTAGTAATATCCACCTTTGGCACAAGTGCTCATTGGTCCACATACATCAGTATGTACTAGACTCAATAGCTCTTTGGCTCTTTCACCTTTTCCAGTAAAAGATGACTTGGTCATTTTACCAAGAAGACATGATTCACAGGTAGTTAATGATTCACAATCATCAATTCGAAGGATGCCCTCCTGAGTTAACCTGTTTAATCTGTTCTTATTGATATGACCCAGCCGATGGTGCCAAAGATAAATGTCTGTGACATCAGTTGTTCTAGGGCGCTTACTTAAGTTGTACACTACATTCACAGGTTGTAATAATATATAAATGCCATTAGATAAATGCCCAGTCATTACAGTGACTCCATTCATAATGAAATTCAAAGTAACATCCTTTATTAAAATTTCATAATTACTTTTGGCTAGAAGGCCTACAGAAATTACGTTCAACAAGAACGTTGGGCAAAAATGACAATCATTTAGTATAATGATATTTCTATTGAAAAGCATTTCAAGAACTCCTAATGCCAGTACTAGAACTAATCTTCCATCGCCGACATTAAGGAATCTTTCATTGTCCTCAAATCTTCTAGTGACCTATAGTCCCTGCAATGAATTGCAAATGTTAAAAGGACTCCCGGTATCCAATACCCAGGTCTGATTATCATATACAGAAAATTACAAGGTGTTATCATATAAATACCTTGTTGAGCAACATCTTGCCCCTTTTCTTCTTTGGCCTGTTTGGATCAAGTGTGGCAATGTAAAGAGGACAGTTCCTCTTCCAGTGCCCTTGCATCTTGCAATGAAAGTATTCATCTTGACTTTTATCAACTTTCTTCTTCTGCATCTGACCACTTATAGATGTCCTAGCATGTTGCACCTTTTTCTTATTCTTTTTCTTCTTTCCTTTCCCAAAGGGTTGACGCCCTACCTTAGATCCTTCAACCGCATTAACCAAACCCTTAGAGAGCTGGTTATCCTTCTCAAAGTTCTGTAACAACCCCAACAAACCGTGGTAGTTGACTGCAGGCTTTGTCATTCGAAAATGAGTAAGGAAAGGTCGGAAGGATGGAGGCAAGGAATTCAGGATCGCATCTTTTTCCAACTGCTCATGTAGGGAAAAGCCGAGCTTGCTAAGGAGTTCTATCTTCTCAATCATATACAATACATGATCAGTGACAGGAGATCCATCCCTCATTCTAGCATTAAAAATAGCACAACTAGTCTTGTACCTTTCAACGTCGTCGGGTGTGCCGAAAGATTCATTCAACGCTTGAATGATTTCTTCTGGCTGAGCATTCTCGAACCGACGACCGAATTCATCGTTCATTGCTGCTAGCATGATGCAACGTACACTAGTTCTATCATTGAGCCACTTCTGATAAGTGTCTTTGTCAGAACTTTGGGTGTTTGCATCAGGTATCTTTGGTGCAGGATTATTCAGAATATATAGAATACTCTCATGCTCAAGGACGATCTTAAGTTTTCTAAACCAGCTATTGAAATTTGAACCATTCAACTTGTCACTATCCAATAGGGACCTTAATGATAAATTAGTGGTCATTTTCTGCATAAGGAAAACTAAAGTTTATTAGTATATAAATTGATTCAGTCTAAAGACTTGGACTTTAGTCTAAAGATTCTTTCACTATTTTGTTCAAATTGGCAGCCCTACACCCCAATTTGAAGAATTATTCTTAATTCTTTAGCGGGCATTAAGATCTACATAGACTACATACAGGCCCAAGTGAAGCTTGACCAACCTATATGCATCTAAGAGTAGGTTCAAAACCATTTGTTTCTCCAAACAATTCTTAGTGTTCAGTTTTTCCCCATGTTTCTCTTCAGCAGGCATGGAGTGCCTCCACTGAAAGTTCTAATTAGGTCCAACCATTAAATGATATAATCAGTGTAACCTATCAATAGACAACCAAGCCCGAGTGAAGCTCGGCTCACCTGAGTGTCTATTTAATAGTTACGCAGACATATCATATAATGAATGATAATTCGATGGTTGACAAGCATCAGGCTAGGAGTGCCTCCAATGATTATCAAGGTATCAGACTCATTATCACCCACCTTAATGGAAAGCTATCTCCTGTCACTGCTCATGTAGGGAAAAGCCGAGCTTGCTAAGGAGTTCTATCTTCTCAATCATATACAATATATGATCAGTGACAGAAGATCCATCCCTCATTCTAGCATTAAAAATAGCACAACTAGTCTTATGCCTTTCAACGTCATCGGGTGTGCTGAAAGATTCATTCAACGCTTGAATGATTTCTTCTGGCTGAGCATTCTCGAACCGACGACCGAATTCATCGTTCATTGCTGCTAGCATGATGCAACGTACACTAGTTCTATCATTGAGCCACTTCTGATAAGTGTCTTTGTCAAAACTTTGGGTGTTTGCATCAGGTATCTTTGGTGCAGGATTATTCAGAATATATAGAATACTCTCATACTCAAGGATGATCTTAAGTTTTCTAAACCAGCTATTGAAATTTGAACCATTCAACTTGTCACTATCCAATAGGGACCTTAATGATAAATTAGTGGCCATTTTCTGCATAAGGAAAAATTAAAGTTTATTAGTATATAAATTGATTCAGTCTAAAGACTTGGACTTTAGTCTAAAGATTATTCCACTATTTTGTTCAAATTGGCAGCCTCTACACCCCAATTTGAAGAATTATTCTTAATTCTTTAGCGGGCACTAAGATCTACATAGACTACATACAGGCCCAAGTGAAGCTTGACCAACCTATGCATCTAAGAGTAGGTTCAAAACCATTTGTTTCCCCAAACAATTCTTAGTGTTCAGTTTTTCCCCATGTTTCTCTTCAGCAGGCATGGAGTGCCTCCACTGAAAGTTCTGATTAGGTCCAACCATTAAATGATATAATCAGTGTAACCTATCAATAGACAACCAAGCCCGAGTGAAGCTCGGCTCACCTGAGTGTCTATTTAATAGTTACGCAGACTTATCATATAATGAATGATAATTTCGATGGTTGACAAGCATCAGGCTTGAAGTGCCTCCAATGATTATCAAGGTATCAGACTCATTATCACCCATCTTAATGAAAGGCTATGATCTAGTTATCATATAACTATTTCATTTTAAGGACCTAATAATTTTAGAGGATTTAATAATATGAAGATAAATTGACTAATCAAGTTCTCCCACTGAATCTATGAAATTGGTAGAATAAAACAAGATTAAGTCAGGTTAAGTGGCACCTAAATCAGTCAGACTGATTTTCTTACAGGCATGGGTCAACCAGAATCAGGTAAATGATCTGAATCATAAATGGTTCACCATATTGACCAGGTGAGTGAGATCGATGGGAGGGATATGCCATTAACTCGTTAAAGACGCATCAATACGAGTAGCTCCCAATTAAAAACCATTCGATCGTTGATCCTAGAGCAACTTGCCAACTCACCTTGAAATCATATGGTTAACCAATTTTGATTTGACCATCTAAGAGATTCATGCTCAACCACAGAGCCTAATCTACTTCCATTTGGTTTAATCAAAGAGAAGGACATGATCACTACAACTATTGTTTGATTTAGAGCATTCTTAACCTAATCTAATTAATTTAGATTTGATCAAATACTCTTTTAGTCCAGTTGATTTAAACCTTAGGGTCTAACCCTTCATGGACTCGATTTAGCTAACCCAAAAGGTTAAATATATTTCATGTTTACATGTCATATATTTCAATCAAGCATCACTTGCATTATGTTACTACTCATAATTCCTATATTTAGATCATATCTAAAAAGATTATGAATTAATATTTGACATTCAAATAAAACTCTTATAAATATTTGTATGTTGCATAACATAGACTACAAGCCATCATATCTCATATCTATGTTTTTATACTAAACATGCAAATATCATGCTTTTATACAACATCAATATAAAACATTTTTGAGAGTGAGTGTAATCTATGTTTTGATGCCAAAGCTCAATTTAAATTTTCTTTAGACTAAGCATCGATGATAAAATAATCGCATGACAATATGTCACAGAATACCTCATTGAATGGGTAATTTGAATTTTTAATCCATCTATGACCATATGGCCTTGTGAACAGTTTTAGCCATAATTACATAATTAATAAGAACATTAATTTACATGCAATAAATTAGATCAATATCAAAACCATTGCTCTGATACCATTTGTAGGGAGAAATAAACTCTGAGGCATGCATAGTTTTAAAATTTGATAACTATTATCATCCAAAGCTAAAAGATTATATATTAATCTATCTAATATGCATCAAGATCATATCTTTGCCTTATATATAGGATCACTTGATCTAAAATATGCATATAATCATAATATCTTGATCCTCAACGTAAGAAGTCGTACTTCTTGCCTTGAATCATGCCTTAAGGTTTAGGGATCATATTACTTACCTTAAGGATAGTTGGTAAATCCTTTTATGCTCTGCAGCCGTTCAATCGTCCGGTCTTTAGTATCGTCCATGCGAAGCCCCGAATGATTGGATTTCTGAGAGTGCTAGCTCGTGGAAAAATGACTTTGCTGATCTTGAATCCTCCCACTTGAATCTTCCTTCAAGATCCACCAAGCTTTTGCTAACACTAGAATCACCAGGATTTTCTATTCTAACCTTTTTAGAATTACAATCCATGACATGTCATGTGTTGTTGTTCTATGTAATCTGGTGAGGGATGTGCTCTATTTATAGTCTCATTTCAGCCTGCCCATTGAATTCTGACATTAAGAATTCCATCGTTTGATAAAAAGCAAAGAGACGCCGAACTAAAGAGCCGCGGCGCTTGGTTAATTCCGACGTTTGGTGAAAACCAAGGAGACGTGGCATTTTGTTAATTTCAACGTCGGTGAGAACTAAAGAGATCTGAATTCTAACACTTAGAATTCCATCGCCTGGTTGATTCAGAGAGCCACATTAATTCCACTTCAATTCTAACATTAGAATTCTGATGGAAATGATTTGGAGAGGATTAAATTAATACATTAAATTCTAAATGAGAATTTAATCTCTCGGACATTAGTTATCTCATTATATGAGATACTTATGCAAGAGGTTTGAGTTCAGGTAATGGTTTAATCTGATCTAAATTTATTGGACTGAACCCATATAGATCATGGTCCTACCCCAAATCAAATTTGGCTAGTCCTGAATCTATTTAAATCCAAATCAAGTCTAATTTCAAATCAATATTTGAAATTGATTAGTCCTTCTAATAGACTTAAACCAAATTGAATCTTGTTCACTTATACTTAACCCAATTGAGATAATTCAATCAATCAAATTAATTAATTAAATCATATACGATTCTCAATCGTTGATCAGCAAATAGATCATCCTAGGAAACTTCTATGCGTGTGACTCTCTAGGTTCATACCTAAGCCGGTAGCATAGAAATAACTTTCTATACTAATCGATGTGCCCATCTAGCAATGGAACCTGACGTCCGAATAGGTCGAAGAGTTGCCAAGCAAACTCCAAGAACCCTAAGAAACAGTTACCGTATAATTCATCCTCTTGACCACAAATGCTAAGGATGACTTAAGAGCCTGTCAACTCTAAACAGCAAATCCATAAAGTGATTTCAATTGTAGTGATCATGTGACTTTCACATGAAGTTCCTTGGCCAAGGTCTTGCTAAATTGAAACACAAGCATTTCTCCTTTTAACGGGATAGGTCAAATTCCATCTTGATCCACAACTGACTACCACAAGTACTTGATTGCACCCAGTAACCTTTTGTAGCTGGATTAAAAATCCAGGTGGTCTGGCACCTAAGTACAATGAGTTGCTTGCAAGTCACCGGTTGTGATCTTCAGGTCTAAAGGATACTTATACTCATATCTTCTCGGATTAACTCTTGACAGCAGAGTATCCGGAAATGAGTCACGTTCGGTGAAATGTACTCCTACACTTTTACCTGTATATCATACTAGTGTCTCTAAACTCCTTGGTTAAGAAGACAACCAACAAATATGAAATACAACGTCCTATAATTGATAGTACTATGGCCCTGTCATAGTATATCATTTGGTCGCGAACTCTTTTAAGGACCTTCAAAGATAAATCCTCCTTTATCGTGAAGGAAGATCCTGAGGGCTTCATTACTATTAGGAGTTTTAAGAAGATGTTCTTGTAATGAATAAACTGCCAAATAACTTTTATTAATATATCAATTTATATACAATTTACATTAGCACAATCATCAAATGATTAGCTTTAGGATACAATTCCCAACAGCATGTTCATATTCTTTGATATGTTTGCTTCTTACATAAGAAATGTAAAGTATACGGAATGTGCTAAAAGATCAGAAAGCCTTTACATAAAATTATATTACGTCGTAAGTGTTAAAAATACTTTGAGCTGGCCCATTCTAAAATAATTGATTGAGTTGGTGTCTAGGAAAGTATTCAATGTGGTTACTTAATTAGGATCTTACTCTCTGAGTAAGGAGAGCCTCCCATCTGCTTACCTGGCCAACTATTTGATTGTCTTTTATGGATAAGCTTAATGTTGATAAAACGCTACTCTCAGCTTTCCTTCATGCCTAGATATTATTTTGTCAAGATCCATGCTAGTTTGTTGTATACCCATAAGGCTAGTTATGAGGACTGATATAATATTATCTTGGTGCATAAAGATGCTTGCAGCATATTTTGATATGTAGCTTTGTTGTGTACCCATAAGGGCAGCATTATTTAAATATAATTGTATGGAAATAAAGGGTTTGACGTAACTAAAGCATTATAGTTTGTTGTGTACCCATAAGGCTATGAATATTTTAGAGGACAAGATAAAGTTGAGAATTGCATGAGATGCAATTGGAAAGAGTTTCCTACCTTTGAACTCAGAAAGGTTTGTTGTGTACCCATAAAGCTTTTATGAGGAATTAGGATCTCAATCCCACTAAGAAAATTTAGTATGTTTCTCGTTTATCATAGGAGAGGGCTATGATAAGTCGATAAAATAGTGGGAGTAACAATTAGATAAAAGTTCTTGTCTAATTGTATACATATCATCATGATTGGTCTACTTATTTTAGTTTTATTCTTTATTTATATAAAATTAAATCTGTATTAGATGGCTTCTTCATTATCACTGAGAGACATTTTAGATGCCAATAAGTTGATCGGTCCAAATTATGTGGACTGGTTGAGGAATCTCAAGATTTATAAGGGTTTTCTTGCAGTTGTGAAGCCTAATGTAAGAGCTGCATCAAAAAGTGTGTTTGTGTTACATACCAACTTGTGATTAAGTTCTTCAAATTCTAATTCTTGGGTATTGGATACCGGCTATGGTTCGTATATATGCAAGTCATTGTATGGACTACAGAAAATTAGAAGTTTGAAAAAAGGTGACTTTAAGTTGTTTGGCACTGAAAGAGAATCCCTTTAGGCAGAAGCTATTGGAACCTATACTTGGAGTTGCCATCCAGCAAGCTCAAGGAACTAGAAGACTGTTACTATATGCCAAAAATTATTTAAAATGTAATTTCTATTCCTTTATTGTTAAAAAAAGTTTTAAAATTAATGGAAAGAGCAATGGTTGCTCTATTTCTTTTTCTAAAGAATTTTATTGCAAAGGCATTATAAAAAATGGCCTTCTAGTTTTATGTCTTAATGACAATGTATTTCATGTTGGTAAAAGAAACAAAAGAAAGAGAGAGGATGTTAATAATACCTTCCTTGGCATTGCCGACTTGGTCATATTAGTGAGTCAAAATTACACAGGTTATACAAAGAAGAGTTCTTTAATCCTTATGATTTTGAATCATTAGAAACTTGTGAATCTTGTCTTGTGGGTGAAATGACCAAATCTTCATTCTTAGGACATAGAGAAAAGGCAAATGAGTTGTTAGGACTTGTGCATATAGATGTGTGTGGTCCTATGATAACTCCAGCTAGAGGTGAATATTCTTACTTCATCACATTCACCGATGATCTATTAAGGTATGGATATGTGTATCTTTTAAAACATAAGTCTGAAGCTTTTAATAAATTTAAAGAGTATCAAAGTATGATCGAAAAACAAACTGGGAAGTATATTAAAATCCTTCGATTTGATCAAGGAGGAGAATATCTTTCTAGTGAATTTTAGACTATCTTAAAGAAAAGGGTATTCTCTCTGAATGGACACCTTCGTATACGCTACAATTAAATGGTATAGCAGAAAGGAGGAATCATACTTTATTAGATATGGTACGGTCTATGATGTGCTTTATGGATCTTTTTTTTTTTTTTTTTTTGAGGATTTGCCCTAGAAACTACTAGATATATTTTGAACATAGTAACTTCTAAGTCTGTACCTAGCACTCCATATGAGATATAGATAGGAAAGAAGCAAAATCTTAAGTATCTAAAGCTATGGGGCTATCAAGCTTATGTTAAAAGAAAGTTTGGACATAAGCTAAGTGCTAAATTAGATAAGTGTATATTTGTAGGTTATCCTAAAAATAGTATAGGATATATCTTCTATAATTCTACTAAATACAAGATTTTTGTTAGTAGGCATGCTATTTTTATGAAGAAAGAGTTTTTTCTTAAAAAGGGCAAGGATAAAAGAAATGAACTTAAAGAAGTTCATGACCTACAAATTAGGCAAATAATATTTCTCAATCAGATATACCTATGAATGAGGTACAACTACAATATACATCTCCTCTTCGAAGGTTGGATAGAGTACGAAGAGTACCAAAAAGATATGGATTTATCATAGAGAATGATGAAGCCTACATCATTGAGAACGATGATCCACTGACCTATTAGGAAGTTGTCATGGGTAGGGACTCTGACCAATGGCTGAAGGCCATTAAATTTAAAATAGATTTTATGTATACCAGCCAAGTGTGGACTTTGGTTGATGCACCTGCGGGTGTAACCCCTATAGGTTGTAAATTGGTATATAAGAAGAAGATTGAAGTTGATGGCCAAGTAGATACATAGAAGGCCAGGCTAGTGACAAAAGGTTTCAGATAAAAATAAGGAATTAACTATGATGAAACTTTTTCGTCAGTAGCTATGCTCAAGTCTATTCGGATTATATTTGCAATAACTACATATTATGATTATAAAATCCGAAGATGGATGTCAAAACCGCAGTCCTTAATGGTCATCTTGAGGAAGAGGTTTATATGACTCAGCCAAAAGGATTTGTCTCAAGTTGAAAAATAAATCAAGTATGCAGGCTTAAGAAATTTATTTATGGATCAAAGCAAGCGTAGAGGAGTTGGAACATCCATTTTGATATGACAGTCAAAGAGTTTGGCTTTATTAAAAATGTGGATGAACCTTGTGTGTATAAGAAGATAAGTGGGAGTGCTATTATTTCTTAGTATTGTATGTAGATGGCATACTTCTCATTGAAAATGATGTTCCAATGTTGCAATCAGTCAAGACTTTGCTATCAAAAAGGTTTTCCATAAAAGACTTGGGTGAGGCATCATATATATAGGGTATAAAAATCTATAGGGATAGATCTAAAAGGATGCTAGGCTTATCCTAGTCAAGGTACATAGATAAAGTGCTAAAAAGATTCAACATGGATGAGAGTAAAAGAGGTTACTTACCTATAGGTCATGGCATACATCTTTCTAAGAAGATGTCTCCTAAGACACTTGAAGAGAGGAATAGAATGAGTTTTATTCCATATACATCGATAGTAGGGTTGATAATGCATGCTATGCTATGTACCAGGCCTGACGTTACTTATGCCTTGGGCATAACAAGTAGGTTTCAGGCTGATCCAGGGGAGGATCATTGAAAAATAGTGAAAAGCATTCTTAAATACTTAAGAAGGACTAAAAATATTTTTCTAGTATATGGAGGATCGAATTAAAACTAGAAGGTTATTCAGATTCTAGTTTTTAGTCAGATTGCCACAAAGCAAGTTGGAGATAGGGTGGACAAAGTGTTATCTAGGCCTACATGAGGAGCAGCGCAACGAGGGCATCTGCGTCTTCAAGTGGGGGAGAATTGTCATGCCCCCAACTATGCATCTAGGCTTGGGGCCGAGGCGCGGCCTATTGGCACAATGTAGTAGGCGAGGCGAGCCATGGAGCAGCTTGCCAACCTTTGGGCATCCTGTGCGCGGGAGGTGCACAGCCCAAAAGGCTTGGCCAAGGGGCAGCCAAGGGCTGAATGGATGCCCAAGCTTGGTGGCCCTGGACAAACCCTGCAATGCTGCTCGTTCTGCAGGAACCCTCAGGGTGGCCAGGGACTGGATGCCTTGCCAGAATATTAGAGGGGGAGGATTGTTTCAATCCCAGCCAAATGCTAAGGCTTGGGGCCGAGGCGTGCGCACCGTTGCGCAGGATGGCAATGGGCGCGGCGAGCCATGTGGCAGGCTCGCCAACCTTGGGCGCGCGGATGCTGGTGGTCTATGCATGGCCCAAGGGATTGGCCAAGGGACGACCAAGGGTCGGCACCAAGTTGACCAGCACGCAGAAGGGCACGCAATGAAATCTACATCAACGTTGCCTAGATCAACCAAGCAATCCATTGCTGAAGGTCGGGATGAATGGGCAAGGCCGGCCGCAACAAGGTTCCGTTGGTGGAAACCTTTCGCAGGGACAGGGTGACCCCTGCATGGCGCATGGCAAAGGCGCAGCAGCTGGCGCGTGCGCAGAGGCACGGATGTGTGTGAGTGCATGTGTGACAGGCACATGCCATTAGTTGAACTGACGGGCAACCTCGCGAACGAGTTTGAGGCATGCAGCAGTTGGAGCCACATTGGCAGGGCAGTTGGCAAAACTGCCAGGCCGCTAGTGGGCGCACCAAGAAATTGGCCGAACCGCCGAGCGGTTGCCGTAACCGTTTGGATGTGCTGACTGGGCCGGTGCCAGGAAGTTGCTGGAATCGCCTAGCGCGCACAGGGGCTCAGGACGTGGCCAAGCAGTTGGGGAAATTGCCCACGACCAGTCCGGTCCCAGACAGTTGCCGAGGTAGCTTGGCGCGTGGGCAGGTGGTGCCCGCTGGAGATCTACATATGGCTGGGCAGTTGACGATAACTGCCCATGCCCAAGATGATTCACGATGGTTGTGCAAACCGCCTAGCACACATAGGCCCGTGCTCACCCAGCAGTGCAGGCTGATGTTGGTGCCATGCAGAGCGGTTAGATGGCGCGAGCTAAGGCCAAAACTGCCAGGCGATTAGGCTTGGGCAGTTACCAGCCATCCACGCTGGTTTGAGCCATGAGTGCGTGGAGTGTGTAAGGCTATGGCAGCACCTATAAAAGGCCAAGCCATGGCACTTGGGCTGGTGTGTGGACAAGAGTGGGTAAGCCTTGGGGAGGGACTACCTAGCTTGTATTAGGCCTTGTATCCTTTATGCAATAAAGGTTAGGAATCTTCCTGTAAGCAAGTGTTCTTTGTGGTGTGGACTTTGTGCCGGCATTCTAAGGGCGGGCTGGTGAGGTTAGAGGGCTAACTTGAGGAAGGAGTTCTCAAGTGCCGCATGCCTAGGTTAGGCCTTGGACGAAAAAAAAATCCTATCCTAGCCTTTGGGTATGATGGTTGGATATGTCTATACTCTGAATGGTAAGACAATGAGCTGGAAGAGTTCTAAGTAGCAAACTATAGCTACTCAGTTATTGAGGCAGAGTACATTGATGTAAGTGAAGTAGCTAAGGAAGCTGTCTGGATGAAGAAGTTTATTACAGAGTTGGGTGTAGTTCCTGAGATTGTTGAACCAGTACCAGTTTATTGTGATAACACTGGAGCTGTTGCACAAGCAAAGAAATCAAGGTCTCATCATAGATCCAAACACATTATAAGATGCTTCCACCTCGTTCGTGAGATTGTCGAAAGGAAAGATGTCAAGATTAAACAAGTAGATATAAAGAACAACCTAGCAAACCCATTCACTAAAGTTCTACCTCAGCAGCAGTTTGATCGTCACCTTGATTGTATGGGGTTAAAGTATAAGAATGATTGGCTTTAGTGCAAGTCGGAGAATGAAAGAGTTATGCCCTAAAAGCCAATCGTAATTTATGTTATGGTAGGGTTTCTTTTATTCTTTTAACTCATGTACACGATATTTTGCTTATAAATAAAAGGTATTATGTTTCATCATTCGCTGCTTTTTATAATTATGATGAACCTCATAGATTAAGGTAATGATTTTAAGGCTATAATGAGATCATGCTAGTAAAACCTAAAATCCTAAAACCCTAATCTAAAACATTTTCAGTTGATGGTACATTGAGTCGAGGATCAATGCTACCAGAAATACTGACACATCTTATGTATGCTCGATGCAGAGGATGATTGATCTCACAATCAATTGTGTGAGACATTAATACAAAGATATGGGTACTCATTAGAGGAACGAGTTCACTGAATTGACCTACCAAGAGAATATCTTATGGATGCTTACTTATTTGTCAAAAAATGATTCTCTAAGTGAGAGTTGTGTAAGTGATCCTGAAACCTGAGATCACCATAGTATCTTGTGTATATAAATTCATGTTTTGGTTTACACTCATTCACGATATTAAGTTGTGTACGAGGTATTCTGGATATGGTGGATTATGTATGAAGATTATGAGTAGATCAATAAGGAATCAATCACTTCTAGTAAGAGAAGTCTACATCCTACTTGCTCTAATTTTATGATGATTCAGAAAGTCTTTGATCAAAGCAGAATAAAAAATTAGAAAGAGTTTTTAATCTTTCATTAATTGAATTATCATTAGAAGATTAAGAGAGATATGAATAAGTAATTGAGTTTAACATTGATCCATACTCATATATTTATTCGGGGTGTAGTACGATTGAAGGATTGAATTCCATGGTAACTTACCACTGAAGGATATATTTGGTATATCCATCAAATTCCATATCTTTTGGATAGATATGATACGTTGCTAGATGTCAATCTTGTCTTGTAAATTTGAATGGATTAAAAAGTTTGATTTAATCAACAATTAGAAAGGGTTCTAATTATCAAGTTCGGGATTGCATTGATTAGACCTGTAAGGATTAGAAATATTCTAATCATGATAGGTCAACTTGCATCCATACCTACTGCTGGCTAGATGTGGAACCCAATGGATCACACACAAGGGAACTGATCAAGGGTCTAATTAAATTAGATCATGTTTGTAGGATAGACATGCTAGCACATGTTGCAAATCTGATTCTTATATTAGGCTAATTTAATATGATTAGATCATAACCTAATGTGGGTTGGCCAAGAGTTAGAACCCAATTGGCTTTATTTGGACCATTGGATGGCTCTTTGGATAATGGATCTAGATCGTTGATCAGTAGCTCGATTTGAACCATTGGATGTGGTGTCTTAATCTAAACCATTGAATAATGTCTTAATATGGACCATTGGATGATATCTTAATCTGGACCATTGAATGGTATCTTATTTTGGACATTATCACGAAATAAGTGTGGAAGGTTATCAACATAAGAAGGGAATAGATAAGGCTTATCGGATAAGTCTTTTGAGTGGATGCATCTTTTCGCTCTCTCCGTAGAGCCTCTCTCCATAGCGCCTCATCATGATGAGGTGGAATGAGGCGTGTGGATGGGATGCATCCACATCCCTTCACCTCTTATAAATAGGAATGCCTTTTGTGGTTCATTATACACATAATCCATCCGAAGAGAAATAAACTCCCATCTCTCATTAATTTCTTTTTTTATGTCTTTCCTGGACCAAGACAAGAAGGCCTTCTTCAGGACAAAATGTTATCTTATTCTAGACCAAGACAAAAAGGTCTTCTTCAAGACAAGAGGCCATCTTGTCTTAAACCAAAGCAAGGAGGTCTTCGTCAGGACAAGAAGCTTTGAAGGATTTCTTGTAAGAGAAAGAAAAATAGAAGGAAAAGAAAGCAAATCGATCAAATCCTTTAGAAGGATTAAAACATCAAGGATCAAAGTTAATTTTAAAGGAGCCAAAGTTTTGAATCTAGTTTTTGTGTGGATCAACATTGGAGGATGAACACTTGGGTACTTTGTGAATATTCTAACATATTGGATTTAGTGTTACATGTATTTTTCTTATCCTACATTTACCATTTATTCATTTGATTGTTACCATTAAGAATATTTTGGCTATTAAGGGCTGATAGAAAATTATTTTTGTTCTTTCAAAAAATATCATTCCTAGAAATTGCTAGAAATATAATATAAAAATTTAAATGCATAAATCAAGTAAAAAATAAAAGGTGATATTAGTCAAACCAGGATCGAGGCGTGTTAGACACTGCTAAAGATTAGATTTTTGCCCCTTTGTGCAGGTTATTGGCGATCTGTCCCCAAGGTACAATGATCCGGCTCGACCCGATCCTCTTACCATGAGCACGATCACATGAAGGTGCAACCCAATGATTACCTTTAGATGCCTATGAAAAGATCAATAAAAAATAAAATAAAATAAATTATATACCTCAATATGGCTCGCCCATAAAAGCTCCAACGGCTTGTCCCATAATGGCCTAATAGCCGTTAGTCCCAAATTACGTCAGAAACGGCTTACAAAATTAATTGTTTGGGCCGTTTCTAGATATTGATGAACGTTAGCCTCCCAACATTTACCCAACGTTCCACGTTTCCTTTTTTTTTACTTTTTCCAACAATCCCCCATAAAAGTTTTAAAAATAAATAAATAAATATAATAAAAATTTTACGGCATCTTATATTGCGCAATAGGTGAGATGTCCCGTGGACTTGAACCTCACTTAGTGTTGATTGTATACACTTAAAGGAACCATAGTGGATTAGACCTTGAACTAGGTCCTTTGACTCAGGCTTCTACTAATCACACACACAATATGGATCAATTGGGTTTACGCGGTCACGCATATTAAAGGCCTTATACTTAGTAACTTGATTTTTTATGAGAATTCTTTAAGGTTAGCCTAAACCTTTAGTCATGGCCTAATATGACGATATCCTCCAAGAGTATTTGTGACAATACCCTGCAGATAACTTATCTCGGATCCATTAAGAGTATGACTCAACCTTACACAAATTTACTTTGTACTTTACAAGTGCACTCATCATACGGATGGGATGAAAATTTTTTTTCAAAAATTTGTGCTCTAACACGATTACTCAATCAGCTTCGTTTCTACCACATTGAACCCATTCATGGGATCTCTAATCACGGAGGTTGGGTATCCACTGCTGGTGACCAAATAATGGGCTTAAGCCCTATCCCTCTCGATGAATCTAGGACTCTACTCCTAGTTAACTCCTTGGTTAATTAATCTGCCAAATTCTTCTCGGCAAATTCCAAAGAGATAATATTTTTTTTTACTAGACCTTAAATAAGAGAATCAAACAAAGATATATTAAGATTTAATATCCAAATACAAGATAAACAATAAGTTGGATATTCCAATAGTCATGAGATTATTTAGTAAATTATAAAATTTTTTATTAAATCTCATGGTAATAGATTTCAAGAGACTCAAAACAGAACATTTATGTGACATACCTTGTCATAACATTCAAGTTCATCCATTCTTTGCTATTTGGTAACATAAAAGATTCATAATAGTAGATAAGCAATAAGTATTTGCCAAATGCACTATTGACCACTATACCAAGAAACACTTATCTAGAATAGAAAACTTTTGCATTTATGTAAGAATGTAAATATATGCTAGTAGCTGCACTTGGAAGTTAAATAATAAAATGATATAAAAATGCATCTACATACAAACATGCATATATCATGTGCACATGTGCAAGTATATGTGTACATACAAACATATATATAATACCTATATATACATGTGTATATCATAGAAATTTTTAAGTTTTGTAGCTGTGTGGTAAGCGATGTATAAAGCAAGACTACATTCTACTGACAGAAGCATACATGCTACCACCATCCCAATTTTATGCCAATAAAAATTGTTTTAGGTTAACTTACAAAACTCAAGACAAGCATTAAAAAGGCACCTACACTTTTCTCTTTTTTTTTTTTCTCTTTTCAGATCTTAAACCATTGTCTCAAATTTGAAAAGACAGGAAAGCTATAGATCTGCTTTTTTAAACCGTATTGCATTGAAACCATCAATGACTAAAACGCTTCATAGCCTGGATGTCTAAATTACAATGATACAAACATAAATACCACTGGATATGCTCCATCAGATCTTGCAACAAAGGATCTAATTTTGACAACAGTAAGATTGGTCTCATTTAATGAACAAGATGGTATGAATTGTTGCAGAAAGCAGTAATGTTATGCCTAAAGAAAAGTCACATGATCGACTTAAACATCTAAACTTTGTGTAGTCATGGGTGCACAATATTCACCAAAAGAAGGATTTCAAAAATGTATCTACTGACCTGGAATGGAATGAAACAAGTTGTTCTTCAACCTAGAAGAGATTCCCGATGCTTTGGAGTCATTAGCAATATTTTTGACCCAAAAATTCATGATTAGAATGTATAGCAAATGGTGAGTTGAGAGGAGTTTATCTGTCATTGCTAGGCAAGTGGCACTATTAATATATATATATCATTTATGCATGTATCTATCCGCACGTCTCCACATGAATAATACATTCATATATATAATTACATAAGGATTCTTCTACTTGAATATATATCTATGAATATATGTGTCGATACAGGAATATATGTCTATCTAGTATGCATATGTATATATTTATAAATGTACATTATATATTCATACAAATATGCATACTCAAAAGAATAATTTTTTTTATTAACTTAAAAAAAATCTAGCAATTTATAGAAAAGAAAAAAAATATGATTCTTAGCCGTTGAAAAATTATTTTGATCTTGCAAAAAATCCTTTCTAGAAATTACTAGAAATATAATATAGAAATTTAAATATATAAATAAAGTAAAAAAAATAAAATAAGATATGAATCAAACCAGGACCGATGCTTGTTAAAATACTGCCCTAAGGATAAATTTTTGTCCCTTCATGTAGGTTATTGGTGACCTGTCTCCAAGGTACAACGACCCGGCTTGACCCGATTATCCTACCATGAGCACGATCACGTGGAGGTGCAACCCAATGATTACCTTTAGATGCCTGACACTACAAGAAAATGTTAAAATAGTGACAAAAATTAGTGATAAAAATTTTCGTCACTAAATTGTGACGGTTTAGTAACAAAATAGTGACAAAAATTAAAATTAGTGACAGATTAGTCTATCCATCACTAAACCGTCACTAATTTAGTGACGGACTGTCGCATCCGTCACTAAATTAGTGACCGATGGGGCAATCCGTCACTAATCCGTCAAATTAGTGACGGAAGAGGAATCCGTCACTAAATTAGTGACGGATTTCCCTTTCATCACTAATCCGTCACAAATTAGTGATGGATGGGGCAATCTGTCACTAAATTAGTGATGGATTAATGATGAATTTCCTCCTACCACTCAGACCGGTGCTGCAACGAGCTGAAGGGAAGAGCCCACTCAGATCCAGGCAGGTCCGCTCTCCCTCCCCGGCATCCTCCCAGGATTAAAAATCACTACCGTCTTCTCATCGTCCGATCCCTCCTACCACTCTGGAGGAAGGGATCAGGCAGCAGATGCAGGAGATGTGTCAAGAATGGTGTCAGGAGTTAGGCACCGTCAGACAAGCCCGTCCGCTTCAGCATAAGGCGAAACAGTGCATTCCCTTCTCCAAGGAGATCATGGGGGAAGTGATTCCCTTCCATGTCAAGCTGCCCGCCATCGAGCCTTATCACGGATCCTCCAATCCCGACGATCACCTCAGTAGCTTCCGATCGATCATAATGTTCCATGGGGCATCGGATGCGATTCTCTGCCGTGCCTTCCCCTCCATCCTTAGAGGGTCCACTCAAACCTGGTTTAATGCATTAAAGCCAGGTTTCGTAGGTTCATTCGACGAGCTGAGCCGCCTCTTCATCAGCCAGTTCGTTAGCAGCCGCCGTCACCAGCGGAGATCTGATTCCCTCTCCAAGGTTAAGCAAAGAGAGGGGAGTCCTTGAAGAACTATCTGGTTGATTTAACACGGCTATGCTGGAAGTGGATCATCTTAACCATGAGGTGGCCATGTCGGCCCTGGCGGGCGGGGTGTTAAAGGAGAGTGACTTCTACCTGGCGTTGGAGGTCAGTTACCCTCCGAACCTCTCCGATATGATGGCCCTGGTGGACAAGTATGCCAGAGTTGAGGAATCGCAAAGGACTGCCCATGCCGAGCTGGCAAGGAAGAAGGAGTCCAAAGGCTCGGACAAAAATCGATCTGCCCATCAGCTGAGCCCACCTCGCCGCCAAAGGGTTCCTCCACCGCCGCCGAGGAACCGCACCCGGAGCCCGCCTAGGAGATTCAACCAGTTTACCCCGCTCACTGCCCCAAGGGCGCAGATCCTCATGGAAATAGAGCGTCAACTCCCTCGACCGCCTCCTCTCCGAGGGGATGCGACTCGGAGAGACCCCACCAAGTACTACCGCTACCACCAGGACCATGGCCACGACACCGAAGAATGCTGGCAGCTGAAGAATGAAATTGAGAGGCTCATCCAGCGGGGCAGGCTGAACCAATTCAGGGGAGCGCCAAGCCAAGAAATGGGGCAACCGCCAGCCCGAGCCTCAGCAGCCTCGTCCTCCAAATCCCTCGGTTGTTGGCCACATCAATGTGATCGATGTGGTCGGCAATTCGTCAGATCGGCCGGGATGATGAAGAAGATTCGGCACCAAAGGGAGCACGGGTTGATGGGCTCTCCTTCTCCAATGATGATCTCCAGAAGATACAGTTCCCGCATGATGATGCACTGATTGTATCTCGCAATCTAAACAATTATGATGTAAGCCGATTCTTATTGATAGTGGGAGCTCTATCAATATGTTGTACCTCGATGTGTTTGCGAAAATGAAACCGCTCATGGAAAGTCTCCGAGCCATGGACTCCACCCTAATGGGGTTCACCGGCGATGTTATTATCCCAAAGGGAGTCGTGACCTCGACGGTCCGAGTAGAAACTTAGCCATGTGTTGCTATTATTCGCACGGATTTCCTAATAACTGAGCTTCGATCACCCTGCAACGCAATCTTTGAGAGATCTGGCCCGACCGAACTATAAAGATCGGGTCGCTACTGAAGGAGAAACCTTAGCTGGAGCTGATCAACTTTCTCCGAAAATAGATGTTGATATCTTCGACTGGTCCGCTTCTGATATGCCGGGGATCAACTCAGATGTTCTCGTCCACCGTCTCAATGTAGGCGAGATGTCCTGGCCCGGCAAACAGAAGAAAAGGAGCTTCACTCCTGAGCGACAGAAGGCTATTGAGGAAGAAGTCGACAAGCTTATCAAAACTAATTTCACCCGAAAGGTAAACTATCCTAGCTGACTGACGAATGTTGTTATGGTGAAGAAGTCAAACGGCAAGTGACGGATTTGCATCGACTTCACCGACCTCAATGAAGCATGCCGGAAGGACAGCTTTCCTCTCCTCCGGATTGACCAGCTTGTAAACGCTACTTCGGGTCACCGAATGCTGGCCTTCATGGATGCCTATTTGGGCTACAACCAATCTGAATGGTGCCCGAGGATGAAGAAAAGATCGCCTTCATAACCGATCGAGGTACGTATTGTTACCATATCATGCCTTTCAGTCTGAAAAATGCATGTGCTACTTACTAAAGGCTAGTTAACAAGGTCTTCAAGGAATAGATCGGTCATAACATGGAGGTGTATGTCGACGACATGCTGGTCAAAAGCAAGGAAGCCCCGGCTAGAGCCGAAGTGCATATCAAAAGCCTCGGCCAGAGCCAGAGTGCATCTCTTATTATCGAAGCCCCGGCCAGAGCCGAAGTGCGTATCAAAAGCTTCGGCCAGAGCCGCAGTGCATCTTTTATTATCGAAAGCCCCAGCCAGAGTCAAAGTGCGTATCAAAAGCCTCGGCCAGAGCTGGAGTGCATCTCTTATTATCGAAAGCCCCAGCCAGAGCTAAAGTGCGTATCAAAAGCCTCGGCCAGAGCTGGAGTGCATCTCTTATTATCGGAAGTCCCGGCCAGAGCCGAAGTGCATATCAAAAGCCTGGCCAGAGCCGGAGTGCATCTCTTATTATCGAAAGCCCCGGTCAGAGCCGAAGTGCGTATCAAAAGCCTCGGCCAAAGCCGGAGTGCATCTCTTATTATCGGAAGCCCCGGCTAGAGCCGGAGTGCATCTCTTATTATCGGAAGTCCCGGCCAGAGCCGAAGTGCGTATCAAAAGCCTCGGCCAGAACCGGAGTGCATCTCTTATTATCAGAAGCCTCGTCCAGAGCCGAAGTGCGTATCAAAAGCCTTGGCCAGAGCCGAAGTGCATATCAAAAGCCTCGGCCAGAGCCGGAGTGCATCTCTTATTATCGGAAGCCCCGGCCAGAGCCAAAGTGCATCTCTTGTTACCAAAACCCTCGGCCAAAGCCGAATCGAACTTCTGGTTAATCTTTGCAATCTTGGACAAAGCCAAGTGGCCCCGGCGATTCTACAGTAACGGCAAGGCCGGTTAACTTTCCAGACATTCTAGCGCAATTGATACGTCTCATCACATTTCGGTGCAAATAAGCAACCCCTCTCTCTGCCCATCAGCAGAATTGTGCAAATCTCTTCGCTTTAGGAAAAGTCATACTCAGTCCCTTTTTATCGTGACATGCCTATCTTGTGAATCGGTAAGGTTGCCCAGGACCCCCTTTTTTTTGACTCGAACAAGAGATCGGTGCCTCCTCTGGAGGGGGTCAAACGCTATGGGAATGTCTAACGAAGGTAGTGCTACCCAAGCACAATCGAAGGTTTACGAGTCGAGAATGACTCGGTATGCCTAAAACAAGCGAGACTGCATGGTCACACCAAAAGGGAAAAGCAAAGATCTACAAACATTTGAAAAAAGAAGAAAGAACAAAAACTTTCTTTATTCCGTCAATCGATGAGAAATACAACCTCTCAAGAGGCATTACAAGTGCTTCAAAGCACAGGAAATACAAGTAAAAAAAAAAAAAAAACTCGGTTGAACATCTTCGGTTGATAAACGACGTCTTTACATCCAACCCCAAAAATCAGAGAAACGAGACAGGCTCTGTTAAGCCACCAGTTAATCTCAAAGAACAAAACCGGCCATCCACAAGCCCCTTGGATGAACTAAGATATCCAAAATGAGCTGAGAACCTGTGGATGCCGATGACAAAGATGCCTCCCCTTCGGGCGGGATGCTGGTCTGCTAGCCACTGCCCAAGTACATAGGCAGGGAACCAGCAGACTCACACGTCCTTCCTCCCTCCTCACATGGCAGAAGATTCCTCAGACGAATGAACTGAGGAATTCTAGCTGAGGGGGGAGGCAAAATTCACATAAGCCATGGGGGGTACGTATGTCGTACATTTCCTGTTGCCCCCATAGTGAAGTACAAAAGACACACAGAAAGTGTATACGTGCGCTCCCCATATGACTTCTGCGGGCCTCCTGTGCGCTCTCCATATGACCTCCAAGAACTCCTCCCTTGAGGACTGCCCACTCTTCAGCAGCTTCTTCATCACCCCAGTCATCTGGGACGAACCAACTTGCAAAAGAAAAGCTTGGCCTTTCCACTCTCAACCTCAATGAAACAGACGCCATGAAAACCCTTACCACTCTCAGACAGAGAGGGCTTTGGGAGATAGCTCAACATGGGCCCCTTTTCCCATTTTTATAGGCAAACAAGCCAAGGACAAACTAAAATAGAAAGCCCCAGGATTCAAAACATCCCAGCTACGCTACCACGCGACAGCTCAGGATAAAAGGGCACTTTTCGAAGCGCGCCGAATGCATTTCCCAGGCCATAACGCACGGCAAAAGATTCCCCTCTGATCTTGAATCGAGAGCCTTAAATAAGAAATCGTTCGTCGGTCCTTGAGATACGGGCAGGCCTGGGAAATTGCCTTATGAAAACGATGCCATCCAATGGCAATTGAATGCTTATCGCGCACGTTAAAAAGACCCATGTTGAAAAAGACCAACGGGATAAATGCCTTGCGCAAAAAATGAAGCGTCTTTCGGCGAATCACAAATCCGTCTCATCCGCCCAGGCAGAAAATGAAACGATTTCTCATAGATCGGGCTATTCGCCAAATCTCGACGCCAGTCAAGATACTCACGCAATTTTTGGTCACATCACGCTGAACCATTTTATGCCTCGCCAGATGAGCTAATTTCTTACTTCGGATAGATTGAACTATCTGCCTAAGTCTCGGCCTCGATCGAGACATTTCCTTAAGTTCTAACCGAGCTAGCTTACGTCAGCAAAATAAATCGGTTAAACTCCGAACGAACAGGACGTTCAATCCGTAAGAGATAAACCGATCCAGGAACATGAATTGATTCACTCGCCGTTTGGAAAAACCCACAACAAAAGGATAATCCAGAAAAGACAAGCAAATAGGAGTCGAAAGATCCATTTCATTAAAAGTTTCGACCAGGTTACGGATCTGTAACACAAAAATACAAAAGTAACCCTCAAGAATCAAGATCTGGGTCCGTCCCAAGAACCTCTTTGACAATCTCTGAAGGGGCTCAACTCGCTTCACCTACTTCAAATGCCGAAGGAGGAGCCTCGAATACCTCGACAGCAGATTGAGGACATTCCTCGGAGGCCACGGCCTCATTGGGGCCTAGAATACCGTCAAGATCGACATCCGAGATGTCCTCATATTCCTCTTCTTCGCCCCCTGAGGTACGAGCATCAAAGTGTTCGGCATCCAAAAAAGACAAATCCCATTCGGGATGCACCTGAGATATCTTTGCTCGAGTCTCCTCTTCACCGAACCGAAATGCATCGGTGCAAGCCCCTCTACTAAATTAGTGACGGATTTCCCCTCCATCACTAATCCGTCATAAATTAGTGGTGGATGGGGTAATCCATCACTAAATTAGTGATGGATTAGTGATGGATTTCCCTTCCGTCACTAATCCATCACAAATTAGTGACGGATTGGGCAATCCGTCACTAAATCCGTCACTAAATTTAGTGACAGATTGCCCTTTCATCATGAATCCGTCGCAAATTAGTGATGGAAGAGCAATCCATCACTAAATTAGTGACGAATTTTCCTTCCATCACTAATCCGTCACAAATTAGCGACGGATGGGGCAATCCGTCACTAAATTAGTGACAGATTGCCTTCAGTCACTAATCCGTCATAAATTAGTGATGAAAGAGGAATCCGTCATTAAATTAGTGAGGAATTAGTGACGGATTGCCTATCTAAATTTATATTCTAATTTTTTTTAAAAAAAATTGTGACGAAAAAAGCCACATCCGCATGTGCTAGTTACGTGCATCGCCTCCCATGAGCATCCCAGCCATGTGTCTGCCTCCCGGCGCGCGCCATGCGCATCTGCTACTCGGCCTGCGCGTGCCTCCATGGCCCATGCACGTTTGCACCAATCAGCCTGTCTCTTCGATCACACAACCTTGCCTGTGTCCGATGCCCTTTGCCCTATATCTGCGTGTGCCCAGTGCTATGTCTATGTGCATGTGACTGTACTTAACTATGCACGCATTCTTATTTTAATGATGAATTGTGCTTTCATCATTAATCTATCACTAATCAGTGATGGAATGCACCATCCATCACTAATGAGTGACTTAGTGATGAAAAACTGATTAGTGACGGAATTCACCATCCGTCACTAATTAGTGACTTAGCGACGGAATTATTATTCCGGCACTAACCAGATTCTTTTTACGTTCTTTAACCCCCGCCCCCTCCTTCTCATGCGATTCTATTTTCCCATCCCTTCTATCGGCCCGCGCTTCTCTCTAGGGTTTCTTAGGTGATCTTGATGGAGCCGGAGAAGGAGGCGGAGAGGAGGGGCTGGATGAAGGACTCGAGTTTTATTTTTCCCATTCCTTCTATCGGCCCGCGCTTCTCTCTAGGGTTTCTTAGGTGATCTTGACGAGCCGGAGAAGGAGGCGGAGAGGAGGGGCTGGAGGAAGGACTTGGAGTCGACGAGGGGGCCCAGGGGGGAGGGGAAGGAGTCTCCATTGTTGGCATTCTCATCATCTTCGGCAGCGATCTGGTAAATCTCTCCCGTATCTTGATAACATCGTTTAAATTAACTCAGGAATCAAAAGTAATCTCTCTCATTGAATGTGTGCTCTCTGTTTAGTAGCTTTCTATTTTCCTAATGGTCTAACGGGGGAGGAAGAACAGAGCCATGGTATGGCTTTCTTCTTTTTTCCCCCCTCTTTCACCCACTTCAGTGGGAGGAAGGAAGGAGATGAGTTTAACCTAGACACAAAGCAATGTTGTCTGCAATCCGGGACCTGGACATCTTAGCCCTTTAAAATTTCCCTTTATATTCCTCCATTGATGATTAGCATTGCTTCAAATACGTTGGAAGTAGATAATTTTGAGTTGCTATTAAAATTCCTGACAGTGCTGCACCCCCTCCTCTTCAAGCTGGGACATTTTCTCGCGGAGTTGTGACGATGAGATGTGATCTCTCAACTTGTAGTTCTGCTCATATTTCACTTTTAGTGTCTGGCAGTCCACAAACATGTTTTGACGATCAGGTACAAGCTCTAACTGTTTTCTTTTGCTTGAGTTGTCAAACTCTGATTATTGACCGATTTTCTTTTAACATGCAGCTGCTAGAAAGCAACATAAAACATGAGCTCATTGAGAAGAGTCAGCTGGTTCATGCACTACCAAACCATGATGAAAGCAAGGCTTCTTTGTCTGAACCTCTAAACTCTGCTTCTATAGCTTGTGGGGCTCCTGTTTTTGAAGTGTGGATGAAGGTTCTATCTTGGGCTGCTCAGGTTGCTTTTTTGCTGACCGAACTTCTGTTTCACTTCCAAATATATATTAATGCTTTCTATTCATCTGTAAGAAGTACTATGATTTTATGGTAAACTAGATCTGGCCTTTACAGGAAATAGGAAATCTTTATTTGTCAGTAGATATATTTCTGCCAATATTTTATCTTCTGATTCACCTCCAATATAAATTCATGCTTTCCACTCATCTGTAAAAAGTATTGTGCTTTTGTAGCAAATTAGATCTGGCCTTTACTTGAATTAGATTTTTTTTAAAAAAAAATTCTGTCCTTATTTTATTCTAAATGACAACCTTGAATTTTCTGCACTTCAACTTTGTCTATAGCTGAATCTTCTCACGAAAACAAAAAAGTCAGTAGCAGAAGATGAAAGCATATCTCAACTCAACAACTCAACTCAACTCATCTAAGCCTTTTCCCAACTACATGGGAAGATGAAAGATGAAAGCATATCTGATAATAAATATTCAAATCATGGATCTTTACCTTGAATTGATGGTCCCAGCTAGTTGATTTTTTTTCCCCTTCATTGACTGATGCAATGGCTTGATAATTGCATTTATGACAATGATGCAATACAGGTTCTGAAACAGCTTTCACCTGAAGTCGCTTATCGTAGCTTGGTTACACTTGGTGTTGCAATTGTTCAGGGTATCCCAGTTGCTTCTTTTGAGAAGGAAGATGCAGATCACCTTCTTTTTCTTTTGTACTAAATGAGGGAAAGATTTGAGTTTACAAGATGGATTGCTTTGTAGTGTGCCTAACTGGTCTTCCTCTCTTATTAGAAAAAGGTCCAGCCTAATTCCAGAAGGAAAACCTATATCCTTTAACAATACTTTGAGTGAGAATGAAGCAGCTTTCCTAAACGATGATCAGGACATCAAGGAACAACCAAGGTTGGTAGAAGGGGCTCGCTTGTACTCCATGCCGGTTAAACAGAAGTTGAGGGTTGCTGCAATGAGGCCAAGTCCTCACTCTCGGTAGTGCAGAATGCTGCCATTTTCTGGAGTTCCTGAAACTGATGTGAATGATGGAAATCAGGGAAAGCCTAACCTGCCAGTTGTACCTTCATTAGGGCATAATGTTATCCCTCCTGCTCCAACTCACAGGAAATTCATGTCAAGTTCTTTCCATGCTCAACAGATGATTTCTTTAAACCCTCTGCCAATGAAAAAACATGGATGCAATAGATACCCAATTCAAGTTTGCTCCGAAGTATGTTTTCTAATCCTCTAGCTGTGAAAGAGCTTGCATGTCCCTGCTTAACCTTGTTTTTTGCTTGTCTTGTAGGAAGAATTTTTGAAGGATGTCATGCAGTTTCTAGTCCATAGGGGGCATAGTCGGCTTGTTCCCCAAGGAGGAATATCTGAGTTTCCTGATGCTATACTTAATGCAAAGCGCCTTGAACTTTTCAATTTGTATAGAGAGGTTTGCCTTTGTTCTCTTATGCATATACAATATGTAACTCTGCTTTGTGGTTACAGCATCTATGGCTTCTTGTATAATAATATGATTAGGCTCGACAGATTCTGCAATTGAATTGATTGTTACAAGTATATGTGGTTACTCTCAATCTTGTGAATATTGTAGTTAACCGATTAAGCCTCAATACTTTTATTTTGTGTTTTTCATGTTACTTGGCTGCTTAAATTTATTATAGTTATATTGCTACAAGTCATGCTTGGTTGCTTGAATTTGTTATGGCTATATTGCTACAAGTCATGCTTGGTTGCTTGAATTTGTTATGGTTATATTGCTATGAGTCATGCTCTAATAGATTGCAGCAGAATATGCTGCTTATTAGATGTTCAGTTTTCGAGTTCATCTATAGATCTTCATTACCAGTGGGAAGTAGTATATAGCAAGGTCTCCTCTAGTAGTTGTCAGTTCAGTTGTATGGGCGACTGATTGAAGTGAAATTGACATTGATTTGTATCAGTTATGCACAATATGTATTTGAGCATAGCATAGTTTACTTTCGAAGTTCAGATCTCTAACTTCCGTAAGTATCATTTGTTCACATGAACATTACATTTGTTTGCACCGATGTTTGAGTCTCAGTACTTAGGGATGAAACACATTACTAATCCGATGCATTATCAGTTGCATTGAATGATATTTGAGCCTGTTTGTTGCTCTTTTGAAGTGGCTTTTGTTGGTCTAGGTTCTTCGGATGTGATATGTTGAGGTTATAATTAGATTAGCTGCTATAGGCTTCATGGAACAAGCTCCTTGCACTTGGAGCTAAATGTGATGAATCTAAACAAATTTTGTTAGCAGGGACAATTGTCCTTGATGGTATCTCAGTATTTATCTCTCTTGTAACTCCAACTTAATATTTTTCCTTAAAATATTCTAAGTGTGTATGTCTGATTCTTCAAATCGCATTGCATATGCTACAGTCCATGCATATTACTGACATGTGTTTAATGGCATGTAGACAGATCCAGTTTTTATTGGAATGTAAGACCAACAGCTTTTTTCTTTCTGAAATGCAATATGGAGTCGAGGAAAATTTACTAACTATATTCTAGAGCTTAAGATGGCTTCAAGTCCACTAAGCTTTACACAGTTTCAAGGGTTAGTTTCAGTTTTTATATGTTATTAATTCTTTATTTATTATATAGATTAATTGCTGGCAAGCTGTTGCAAATTTGGATGAATCAGAGAAAATGACTCAGAATGCTCGGCATCAATGGGACATGCAGAGATCAACACGTTGGGGCGCACCATCACTACAGCCGGCAGGAGTATTATAGTGGAGTATCCACTATATTTTAATACTTTGAAGTCCTGTAGCAATCTATGAGGAGATCAGAGGCGTAGAAGGTGATAAAGCAGAAGACAAGCTGTGACATAGCCCATGCCAGTGTTAATACTTTAATCATTACAAGTTGTCTCTTTTGACTTATCTTAAATGTAATAATTTGATGTCTAATGTATAAAACATTAGTGTTGTTGATGTATACATATATATTTATCTTATTTTATGAAATATTTTTTATTCTTAAATTTAAATTTTCATATATAAATTTCATTAGCATGCATTAAATATATTATAATTTAAAAATAATTTTAAATTTATAAGAATAAAAATTTGATGAAATTTTATTAGGTTAATGATGGATTAGTGATAGAAATAATAGTGACAGATTAGTGATGAAAATATTATTGATTAATTAGTGATGGAATAATAATGGATGACTGATGATACACATTTCGTCAATAATCTATCACTAAATTATGATGGAATATTCGTAACGGGCTAGTGATGGAAGTTTTAGTGACTAAATTTTCGTCAATGATCCGTCACTAAATTGTGATGGAATAGTGATGGAAATATTTGTGACGGAATAGTGATGGAATAATGAGTGATGAATGATTCGTCACTAATCCGTCACAATTTAGTGACGGATAGTTCGTCACTAATCCGTCACAATTTAATGATAAAAAATATGTTCCATCATAAATTTTTGATGAAATATTTCGTCATAAATCCGTAACTATTATTTTGTGACGGACCTCTCTCTGTCACTAAATTTAGTGATGGTAAAAATAGCGACGATAAGATTTTCGTCACTAATCCGTTACTAAATCCAATTTGTGATGGAATAGTGATGAAAATTTTTATCACTATTTTATTGTTTTCTTGTAGTGCAAAAAAATTAATAAAAAATAAAATGAAATAAATTATAGGGCTTCTCAAAACTATTCTACTATTGATTTTTTATCTCAATACGAATCTCTAAGTCTATTTATAGGCTCGGTCCATAAAAGTGGTTCGTCCATAATGACCTTAAAAGCCTAATAACCGTTAGCCCATATTAGAAATGATTTACAAAATTAATTGTTTGACAACTTTAGCCTCCCAACGTTCACAAAACATTTAGTAAACATCCGCGAACGTTTCGCTTGCGGACATTTTTTTTAACTTTTTTCTAATAAAAATTTAATGCAAATATATTTATTAAAAAATTTATAAAATTTATACGCTTTTACTGCATCAAGCGTGCATGAAAACCCAACAGCTCTATCGTTGCATTAATGTTTCTACGAAGTACTTCATTGCCTAACCCTTACATGAGGAACATGGTTATTAAATATATTCCAATTGCCAACAAAGCAAGTGACCTATGAAACCGCATCCTAATTATCTTCGTCCAGCCCTTCACCTACAACTTCTGCTTGACCCTCATATCGAATGCCGTACGTACATTCTCATCACTCCTGGTCTGGCCTAATACGGCTGCTGCCATGTCACTGCAATTGGACTCCTCACAGTATGCTTCCCGTCGCTCCATGTCATCGACCCAAACTCCGTCCGAGTATTCCCCGCCCGCAAGTTCACAGGCTCCGCCGAAACCTTAAGCACGAACTCTTGCTTCTTACCTTTGACTTCAAACGCCAACTTCTGAGGCTCCACCACCACTCGCACTCCTTCTGGTTCTTTGATGCTTACACTGTACTCCGACTTCTCCTCTCCCACATTCATTACCGTCCGATGAACTAGAGCTTCAAGTTTGCTGGCGTTGGATTGCTCCAGGACTACCGTAACTGATGGGTAATTTAGATCCCAAGGCTTTCCTGCAGTCTTGTCCGAACAATTCACTTGTCTCTTGGTGATCATCCTGATGGAGGCGCTACTGTAATTGGAGCTACACATGAAGTCCACGTAATCATCCATCGTCAGATCATAGACCAGACCAGGATCCACGGCCTTCTCCGGGGCTACATGCCCGGACCCATATGCCCATTCGGTGGACCTATTTCCCGTGCTCTCGTCCACCAAATCCTGGCCCAGACTATCAGTGACATAGGCCGTCGTCATCAGCGCCGACTTGATCGCCGCCGGCGACCACTCCGGGTGCGCGGCCTTCAGCAGCGCCGCCACCCCGGCGACATGAGGACACGACATCGACGTGCCGGAGATGATATTGAACTCCGTCCGGCGCCGGTCGGCCTTTAACCCCGTCGGACTCAACCCGTCCGGCCAGGCTGCCAAGATTCCGACGCCTGGCGCGATCACGTCCGGCTTGACGACGTGTGGGGACTGCAAGCTGGGCCCACGGCCGGAGAACCCGGCCACGGTCGGTGCGGGCTTGACCTCGACCTGGGTCCCTCGGAAGTTCAAACGGACACGTGGATCGCTGCTGGTTCCGGTGTACGCCTTTATGGTTCTCCCGACCTTGTAGCCGACCGACACGGCGGGGAGGACGTGGGCGTCCGGGGTCACGGCCTCCCCGTCGGTGAGCCCGTTGGCCAAGATCATCGCGGCTCCGCCAGCGTTCTTCACGGCTAATCCCTTCTCGGCTCGCGACACAGCGCCGCGCTCGCAGAGCACAACCTTTCCGCGCACCGCCGCCGGGTCCAGCGATCCGTTGATGCAGTAGGGGGCTGAGGAATGGAACCCCAGGCTGGACGTGGACGCGTTTCCCGCGTACACGAGCGGGAAGACACGCCTCGGGGAAAAGCGCTTGCCGGTGACGATGGCTTCGCCGGTCAGGATGGCACCGTCGCCGAGCACGACGTCGGTGGGGAATCGGCGGTCGATGGCCCCGGCGCCGACGGTGGTTATCCACGGGGCAGCGTTGGCGACAGTCGACTCGCCTGGGCCGCCGTTGCCGGCAGAGGCGGAGATGAAGACACCGTGCTCGGTGGCGCCGAAGGCGCTGATGGCGACGGGGTCGAGATACGTGGGGACGCTGCCGGCTCCAAGGGAGAGGGTGACGATGTCGGCACCGTCAGTTACGGCGGCGTCGACAGCTGCGAGGATGTCCGAGTCGTAGCAGCCGGTGGACCAGCAGGCTTTGTAGACAGCAATGCGGGCGCTGGGAGCGACGCCGGAGGCGAGGCCAGCGGCGTTGCCGAGGAGGGAGGCGTTGGGGGCTGCGCCGCCGGCAGCGGTGGAGGCGGTGTGGGTCCCGTGGCCTTCGGAGTCGATGGGAGAGAAGACGTCGCTACCTTCGGTAGCACCGCCGTGGGTGGCCTCGATATAGCCTTTAGAGAAGAAGCGGGCTCCGACGATCTTTCGGTTGCAGGAGGTGGCGGGGAAGGAGGGGCCCGTGTCGCAGGAGCCGTTCCAGTGTGATGGGGGAGGGGGGAGGCCCTCGTCGGCGAAACTCCGATGATCGGGCCGGATGCCTGTGTCAACGAGGGCGATGACCACGGAGGATCCGGAGTCGGTGGCGGCGAGGAGGGAGTTGGGCTTGGAGTCCGCGGAGACAAGGCCTAGGAAGAGGGGGGTGCGGGTGGTATGTAGTTGGCGGGGTTGGTCGGGAAGGACGCCAAGGACGGCCGGGTCGGAACGGAGGAGCTCGGCCTCGGCCGGGGTCAGCACGGCGGAGAAGCCATGGAAGGCGGTGTGGTAAACGTGGAGGAGCCTTCGGTTGCCACGCGTCCATTGGGAGGATTTGTCGAGAGAGTCGGCTGAAAAGCCCAGGGTACGGAGAGTGGAGGAGTACCAGTGCTTGACGTCGGCAAACACTGAGGGTTTGAGGTCACTCCGGACGCGGATGATATAAGTTTTTGCAGTACTAGTATCGGCAGCGTTATCGCCGAGAGAAGAAAGGGAAAAGATGGACACTGAGACGATAAGGACAAGGAAGGAAAGGGAGAAGGCCATTTGCAGGGGGGAAGCGGAAGCTGTGAAGTTTGAGTTATGGAGGGAGTGGAGTGGGGACGGGATTTATATAGGAGGGACCAAGATGGTAGAACAAGGAAAGGTAGGGAGGAGAGATGGTGCATACAGCGAATTAGGATATATATTCTGAGTTGGTTGCACTGAGAACGGTGGCCGGTTTGACCGGATGTGACGCAGAGATGGCTTTAGCTAGCGCAGTCGCAGAGAAGGGGAGGTGGAACCTGGGGCGGTACGTAAAAAGGTTGGAGATCAAAGTTTGGTGAAACGGACGAGAGATGAATGAAGAGAGAGAGAGAGAGAGGGAGGGAGGCTGGTGAGAGATGAGCGAGGACCTGGGCGGAGAGGTTCGGATGGATGGAACGTTCGGCCGCTGGCAAGTCTGACTTCACCTTTTTTGGTAGAAAGCCCAACTTCACTTTGTTGCTTGTTTTCCGGGGGGGTTCAGGCAGAGATGGCTGCTGGCTAGCTGGAATACAGGTGGGGTTACTGCTACGTGCCAAGGCAAGTCCATGCATCCCACTGGCTTCAAGGTCACTGGACTTGACCGGTAGTGCAAACTTGGAGCATGCTCACACCATGGCCACACCAAACTCGCATGGTGTCCAGGTGTCTTTTGTCTTCACTCGTTTGCGTGCATTGCTCGTCCTCAATATGGGTTTCAATCAGGACCCAGTAATATTTGATATTTGAACACTATTTTATATTTATATAGTAATATATAGATATTAAATTTTAAATTATTATTATTTATTTTTTGCATATTAAATTATTATATATATATATATATATATATATATATATATATATATATTAAATAATGGATATTGCATATGCTACTTTGTTGTTTTAATATTCCTATAAAATTTTATAAGCCTTTATGATTTCTTCTTTCATTTCATCCTTTATTTTTTACTTGGCCTTAACAAAATCATTTTCCTTCTTGAATTATGCTCAAAGTTAAACTAATTCTTTCTCGAGCTTCTTAAATTGGTCAACAAAGAATTTTCGTTCTGACTGAAGAAAAAATTTAGCCTTTTTTTGCGCTTCTTTTCGATAGCTAATTTGTAAAAAAAAAATAAAATTAACTATCAAAAGTTGGTTAAATAATTCTTCTTCAATATCAACCATCATTTTTAGCTCATCGATGGTAGCCTAGAGCCTCACATTGTCATTCTCCAATTGCTTGGTTCTTCGGAATATTATAACTAAGTTATGACGGTTCTATAGAAAATACACCATGCATTAAAAAACTAAGCTAGCATACTTAAATAAAATCAAAAGAATGTCTTAAAAAAAGCTTACCTTGACTTAATTTTTATAAGAGCAGAGGAAAGGCTCCTCATTACATCTATCAATAAAATACCTAAAATCATGAGAAAAATATACGCCATCTATAATTTTATGAGATACTAATCCAAAAGGCCAAATCAATAGTTCAAACATCCCATGCAGAGAAGTAGACGTTAGAACGCAAAGATAAGCTTGGTCCCAAATAGGTTTGGAGTCGAAGAAGGATCTTTGGTAGGAACCTTGGTCTCAACCAAGGGAGATGGCTTTTGTGAAGGACCCTCCTTGATAAGGGGTAAAATCATCATTGTATTATTGATCACTCACATCAGCAATGAGGTCGCGCCCAATCCAAACACCCTACTTGCCAGCTGCCCAATTGGCGTGACATTCTAGCGACAAGGTCAAATCAGCTTTAATGAAGTCGGATCATCCTGACAATCCAGACGACCTTTACACTTCGGCCATCTGAGCCGAGCTATCCTTATTCCTCGGTAATCCGAGCTATCCTTATACTTCGGCCATCTGAGCCGAGCTAACATTATTCCTTGGTAACCCGAGTTATCCTTATACTTGGCCATCTGAGCCGAGCTATCCTTATTCCGCGATAACTCGAGCTATCCTTATACCTCAGTCGTCTGAGCCGAACCAGTTTACGCTTTAAAAAATCAAGCTATTCCTCGTCTAGGCTAGCCATGGCATTCAAAATACCTCTGCGGAATCCGGCACGGGAGAGTCCCTATTCGCTGAAACAGAATAAGATTTCAAACAGAGAATCATACCTGGGAGTGGCCTAGAGCCCACGCAATCGTGGAATCCCAAGGCATCAACTAGCTCTCCCAGTCGTCAATCCTCTAACTAGCAAGATACAGATCCTACTGATCTCGTAACAAACTCGAATCGAATCCGTTTCAAATCATAACAACTTTCGCCCCCATGATGCTCCCAAAGAATCAAGTGATCCTCTATAAATACCACAACACTTCAACCTCTCAGGTACGCACAAAAATTACCTGGTACACTCATTTGGCTATATGGAATCGACAACTCCATTAGAGCTCCGATCGAGAGCTTGGAGGAAGATTCTTCTATGAATAGTCTTCTCCTCACATCTGCATGCTGTGAATCTTCACTGACTTAAGCGTCGGAGGGTCCCTCGCAGAGGAAAACCCTAAGGAAATCCTTTGTGAGTGCGGACTGTCTTGCAGGTTTCACCCCGAACATCGAGATCGGAGTTCGAACCCGGAGCCGGAGACACAACCGAGTTGGAGAATGGATTTCTGCGGCAACATATTGGCGTTAGAGGAAGGGCCTTCAAGTACCATAAACTTGTAATCAAGGAGACAAGATTAAAAAACATGAAGAAACGTCCTCTAATGACCAATCGAAGGAGAGCCACCTCTGAGGCTCAAGATCAGGCCTTTGAAAGCAGCCTGATCTGATTAGTGGGGCGGCACCACCGCTACCACCACCAGCTGAAACTCATTCCCCACCGGCAACGGTGATGACCCTAGACCAGTTTGCCGCTCTGGTTCAGCAGGTTCAAGCATTGATCCAAATGATCCAGGGATTCCAAGCAATCCCTGACCCTGCCATTCCTACCTCCCAGCCTCGCAAGGAGGCCACTGCCCCCGCTCCGCCTGCAATCTCTTCTTTCGATCCGCCTGAGGCGGTGATCGTGGTCGCCGGCCTGCAAAGGTGAGATCGGTGCTGCAACGAGCTGAAGGGAAGAGCCCACTCAGATCCAAGCGGATCCGCTCTCCCTCCCCGGCATCCTCCCAGGATTCAACACCACTGTCGTCTTCTCATTGCCCGATCCCTCCTACCACTCTGGAGGAAGGGATCAGGCAGAAAATACAGGAGATGCGTCAAGAATGGTGTCAGGAGTTAGGCGCTGTCAGACAGCCCATCCGCTTCAGCATAAGGCGGAACAATGCATTCCCTTCTCCAAGGAGATCATGGGGGAAGTGATTCCCTCCCATGTCTAGCTGCCCGCCATCGAGCCTTATCACGGATCCTCCAATCCCGACGACCACCTCAGTAGCTTCCGATTGATCATGATGTTCCATGGGGCATCGGATGCGATTCTCTGCCGCGCCTTCCCCTCCATCCTTAGAGGGTCCGCTCGAACCTGGTTTAATGCCTTAAAGCCAGGTTCCGTAGGTTCATTCGACGAGCTGAGCCGCCTCTTCATCAGCCAGTTCGTCAGCAACCGCCGTCACCGGCGGAGATCTGATTCCCTCTCCGACGTTAAGCAAAGAGAGGGGGAATTCTTGAAGAACTATCTCAGTCAATTTAACACGGCCATGCTGGAAGTGGATCATCTTAACCATGAGGTGGTCATGTCGGCCCTGGCGGGTGGGGTGTTAAAGGAAAGTGACTTCTACCTGGCGTTGCAGGTCAGTTACCCTCTGAACCTCTCCGATATGATGGCCCTGGTGGACAAGTACGCCAAAGTTGAGGAATCGTGAAGGACTGCCCACACCAAGCTGGCAAGGAAGGAGTCCAAAGGCTCGGACAAAAATCGATCTGCCCATCAGCTGAGCCCACCTCGCCGCCAAAGGGTTCCTCCACCGCCGCTGAGGAACCGATCCTGGAGCCCGACTAGGAGATTCAACTAGTTCACCCCGCTCACTGCCCCGAGGGCGCAGATCCTCATGGAGATAGAGCATCAACTCCCTCGACCGCCTCCTCTCCGAGGGGATGTGACTCGGAGAGACCCCACCAAGTACTACCGCTACCACCGGGACCATGGCCACGACACCAAAGAATGCTGGCAACTGAAGAATGAAATCGAGAGGCTCATCCAGTGGGGCAGGCTGAACAATTCAGGGGAGCGCCCGAGCCAAGAAATGGGGGCAACCGCCAACCCGAGCCTCAGCAGCCTCCTCCCAAATCCCCGGTTGTTGGCCACATCAATGTGATCGATGTGGTCGGAAATTCGTCAGATCGGCTGGGATGATGAAGAAGATTCGGCACCAAAGGGAGCGCGGGTTGATGGGCTCTCCTTTTCCAATGATGATCTCCAGAAGATACAGTTCTCGCATGATGATGCACTGATTGTATCTCGCAATCTAAACAATTATGATGTAAGCCGGATTCTTATTGATAGTGAGAGCTCTATCAATATGTTGTACCTCGATGTGTTTGCAAAAATGAAACCGCTCATGGAAAGTCTCCGAGCCATGGACTCCACCCTAATGGGGTTCACCGGCGATGTTATTATCCCAAAGGGAGTCGTGACCTCGACGGTCCGAGTAGAAACTTAGCCCTGTGTTGCTATTATTCGCACGGATTTCCTGATAACCGAGCTTCGGTCACCCTGCAACGCAATCTTTGAGATATCCGGCCTGACCGAACTATAAAGATCGGGTCGCTACTGAAGGGGAAACCTCAGCTGGAGCTGATCAACTTTCTCCAAAAATAGATGTTGATATCTTCGACTGGTCCGCTTCTGATATGCCGGGGATCAACTCAGATGTTCTCGTCCACTGTCTCAATGTAGGAGAGATGTCCCGGCCCGGCAAACAGAAGAAAAGGAGCTTCACCCCTGAGCGATAAAAGGCTATTGAGGAAGAAGTCAACAAGCTTATCAAAACTAATTTCACCCGGAAGGTAAACTATCCTAGCTGACTGACGAATGTTGTTATGGTGAAGAAGTCGAACGGCAAGTGACGAATTTGCATCGACTTCACCGACCTTAACGAAGCATGCCCGAAGGACAGCTTCCCACTCCCCCGGATCGACCAGCTTGTAAATGCTACTTCGGGTCACCAAATGCTGGCCTTCATGGATGCCTATTTGGGCTACAATCAATCTGAATGGCGCACGAGGATGAAGAAAAGATCGCCTTCATAACCGACCGAGGTACGTATTGTTACCATATCATGCCTTTTAGTCTGAAAAATGCATGTGCTACTTACTAAAGGCTAGTTAACAAGGTCTTCAAGGAATAGATCGGCCAAAACATAGAGGTGTATGTCGATGACATACTGATCAAAAGCAAGGAAGCCCCAGCTAGAACCGAAGTGCATATCAAAAGCCTCGGCCAAAGCCAGAGTGCATCTCTTATTATCGGAAGCCCCGGCCAGAGCCGAAGTGCATATCAAAAGTCTCGGCCAGAGCCGGAGTGCATCTCTTATTATCGAAAGCTCCGGCCAGAGTCGAAGTACGTATCAAAAGCCTCGGCCAGAGCCGGAGTGCATCTCTTATTATCGGAAGCCCCGGCTAGAGCCAAAGTGCGTATCAAAAGCCTCAGCCAGAGCCGGAGTGCATCTCTTATTATCGGAAGCCCCAGCCAGAGCCGAAGTGCATATCAAAAGCCTCGGCCAGAGCCGGAGTGCATCTCTTATTATCGAAAGCCCCAGCCAGAGCCGAAGTGCGTATCAAAAGCCTCGACCAAAGCCAGAGTGCATCTCTTATTATCGGAAGCCCCGGCTAGAGCCGGAGTGCATCTCTTATTATCGGAAGCCCCGGCCAGAGCCGAAGTGCGTATCAAAAGCCTCGGCCAGAGCCGGAGTGCATCTCTTATTATCAGAAGCCTCGGTCAGAGCCGAAGTGCGTATCAAAAGCCTTGGCCAGAGCCGAAGTGTGTATCAAAAGCCTCGGCCAGAGCCGAAGTGCATATCAAAAGCCTCGGCCAGAGCCGGAGTGCATCTCTTATTATCGGAAGCCCCGGCCAGAGCCGAAGTGCATCTCTTGTTACCAAAACCCTCGGCCAAAGCCGAATCGAACTTTTGGTTAATCTTTGCAGTCTTGGACAAAGCCAAGTGGCCTCGATGATTCTACAGTAACGGCAAGGCCGGTTAACTTCCGAGACATTCTAGCGCAATTGATACGTCTCATCACATTTCAGTGCAAATAAGCAACCCCTCTCTCTGTCCATCAGTAGAATTGTGCAAATCTCTCCTCCTTAGGAAAAGTCCTACTCAGCCCCTTTTTATCGTGACACGCCTATCTTGTGAATCGGTAAGGTCGCCCAGGACCCCCTTTTTTTGACTCGAACAAGAGATTGGTGCCTCCTCTGGAGGGGGTCAAACGCTATGGGAATGTCTAACGAAGGTAGTGCTACCCAAGCACAATCGAAGGTTTACGAATCGAGAATGACTCGGTATGCCTAAAACAAGCGAGACTGCATGGTCACACCAAAAGGGAAAAGCAAACATCTACAAATATTTGAAAAAAGAAGAAAGAACAAAAACTTTCTTTATTCCGTCAATCGATGAGAAATACAACCTCTCAAGAGGCATTACAAGTGCATCAAAGCACAGGAAATACAAGTAAAATAAAAAAAACTCGGTTGAACAGCTTCGGTCGATAAACGACGTCTTTACATCCGACCCAAAAAATTAGAGAAACCAGACAGACTCTGTTAAGCCACCAGTTAATCTCAAAGAACAAAACCGGCCATCCACAAGCCCCCTGGATGAACTAAGAGATCCAAAATGAGCTGAGAACCTGTGGACGCCGATGCCAAAGATGCCTCCCCTTCGGGTGGGATGCTGGTCTGCTAGCCACTGCCCAAGTATGGCAGGGAACTAGCAGACCCACACATCCTTCCTCCCTCCTCACACGGTAGAAGATTCCTCAGACGAATGAACTGAGGAATTCTAGCTGAGGGGGGAGGCGAAATTCACATAAGCCATGGGGGGTACGTATGTCGTACATTTCCTGTGGTAAACCACAAAAGACATACAGGAAGCGCATACGTGCGCTCCCCATATGACTTCTGCGGGCCTCCCGTGCGCTCTCCATATGACCTCCAAGAACTCCTCCCTTAAGGACTGCCCGCTCTTCAGCAGCTTCTTCATCACCCCAGTCATTTGGGATGAACCAACTTGCAAAAGAAAAGCTTGGCCTTTCCACTCTCAACCTCAATAAAACAGACGCCATGAAAACCCTTACCACTCTCAGACAGAGAGGGTTTGGGGAGATAGCTCAACACGGGCCCCTTTTCCCATTTTTATAGGCAAACAAGCCAAGGACAAACTAAAATAGAAAGCCCCAGGATTCAAAACATCCTAGCTACGCTACCACGCGGTAGCTCAGGATAAAAGGGCGCTTTTGAAGCGCGCCAGATGCATTTCCCAGGCCATGATGCACGGCAAAAGATTTTCCTCTGATCTCGAACGAGAGCCTTAAATATAGGAAATCGTCTGTCGGTCCTTGAGATACGGGCAGGCCTAGGAAATCGCCTTGTGAAAACGATGCCATCCAATGGCAATTGAATGCTTATCGCGCACGTTAAAAAGACCCATGTTGGAAAAGACCAACGGAATAAATGCCTTGCGCAAAAAATGAAGCGTCTTTCGGCGAATCACAAATCCGTCTCATCCGCCCGGGCAAAAAATGAAACGATTTCTCATAGATCGAGCTATTTGCCAAATCTAGACCCCAGTCAAGATACTCGCGCAATTTTTGGTCACATCGCGCCGATCCATTTTATGCCTCGGCCAGACGAGCTAATTTCTTACTTCGGATAGATCGAACTATCTGCCTAAGCCTCGGCCTCGACTGAGACATTTCCTTAAGTTCCAACCGAGCTAGCTTACGTCAGCAAAATAAATCGATTAAACTTCGAACAAACAGGACGTTCAATCCGTAAGAGATAAACTGATCCAGGAACATGAATTGATCCACTCGCCGTTTGGAAAAACCCACAACAAAAAGATCATCCAGAAAAGACAAGCAAATAGGATTCGAAAGATCTATTTCATTAAACGTTTCAACCAGGTTACGGATCTGAAACACAAAAATACAAAAGTAACCCTCAAGAATCAAGATCTAGGTCCGTCCTAAGAACCTCTTTGACAATCTCTGAAGGGGCTCGACTCACTTCACCTACTTCAAATGCCGAAGGAGGATCCTCGAATACCTCGATAGCAGATTGAGGACATTCCTCGGAGGCCACGACCTCATTGGGGCCTAGAATAGCATCAAGATCGACATCCGAGATGTCCACGTATTCCTCTTCTTCGCCCCCTGAGGTACGAGCATCAAAGTGTTCGGCATCCAAAAAAGACAAATCCCATTCGGGATGCACCTGAGATATCTTTGCTCGAGTCTCCTCTTCGCCGAACCGAAATGCATCGGCACAAGCCCCTCTACATTCTTCAAAAAATTGCGCAGAATTTTTATACTCCTCCACGACCGAAGTAAGCTGATTTTGGAGTTCAAGGTTCATTTAGCGACTCGCGGACAACTCCGCCCTTAAAGCTTTAAACTGCTCCTGCGCCTCGAGCCCAATTCTGCCCATCTGCGAAAACCAGAATATTTGAGTCCACTAGTAAAAGAAAAACATCAAAAAACAAATAAGGAGGAAGATGTCGTACCTCTTCCTCCCGCCGAGCCATCTTATTGTTCAGCTCCTGGATCTTTTCCAAGGCCTGCAATTTTGCCAATTTGTTTTCTCGAAGACCCTCCATAAGGACATTAATTTGAGACTAGTTGTCCCCAACTTCTTGCTGCGACTGGTCAAGATCAGCAGTGAGCCGAGCAACCTACTCACTCCGCCATTTCAGCCGATTCTCCATATCGGCAAATTCCTTCTTCTGGCCAGCAAGCTGTTCCCGCTGCTGCCGGCAGTTGTGCTCCTCTTCCTCAAGCTTCCTGCTCAAATCATTTTTCTCCTCAGCATGACTATCCCTCAGCTGGTCCCACCTCTTGTCAACATGCCATTGCCAGGCGTTAAGTTCCTCAGCATGTTTAGCCTTGATCTGAGACAACTCCAGGCAAGCCTTATCTGACTGTTCGTGGAAACCCTGGAGCTCTTTAACTTGTGCCTCGAATCGAGAGGCCCTCTCGGCAGCAATTCGGCGGGACTCGGTCATCTTCTCAAGATCCACCCTAGCAGACTCAAGGGCCCTGGAAAGCCGACTGGTCGAATCCACCCTCAACCGAAGGTTGGCCGCCTCCTTTCTAGCATGGGCGCAGGCCCCAATGGCCAAATTTAAATGCCATTTCAACGCTCTTGTGACCAGGGCAATCTGCAGGGAAAACATAAGTTAGAAGCTACGACCCAACCAATCAATCAGGAATTATAACCCCGACACAATAACTTACCCGGGAGACGTAGTTCGAAGACATCGTCATGAGAGTGGTGTTATTGATTTCGGAGAGGAGGAAAGCATCCTGTGGTACCTCGAGCCAACCAAAAGCTGCCTCAATAATGTCCCTGACCACAGGCTCGTTCGCCAAGGAACTCCCCTCAGCGCACCAAACGGACCTCATCAAGGCGGTGATCATATCATCCACCTCCGGGCCGTGGATGAAAGAGCTCGTGGCCGAAGAACTAGCCCGGGAAACTCCGACCTGAGAAGCCATCCGCTCGGATTCCTCTGCCAGAACTCTAATCTATGAGGCCTCAGATACCTCGACCCCGACTGAGGGAGCCCTAGCCCGAGCATCCCCTTCATTCAATGGTTCTTCTCCTTCTTCTTCTACCGATGCTTCTACCTCCTCCATAACGTCCCCGGGAACCACGGAGGGACCTTCAGCGGGAGGAGGCACGACCTCCACCAACCTTTCAATGAGCAACTCCACTTGAGCTTCGACAGCCGCCACTACCTCTTCTGGCCCCTCCACCCAAGCAGAGGTCTCCTCCGTACGCAATGGGCTCTCTACCGCCGGTAACTAAAAGACATCCGGCGGAGGGATCGCCGAGCGTACCAGTGACGTCTCCTCTATGTCATCTAATACAATTACTATTTGGAGGGAAGAAACCTCGACGGCTCCTCCCGAGCTCCCCCCAACGATTTCCTCTGCTACTTTGCTCCCCTCCAGAAGGGAAGGCTCGTTGACCACGGTTTGCGCTCCCGCTACCTCCCTTATTGGGATGGGAGAGCGGCGACTGGTGCTGTCTTTCTTTGGCCACTTCAAGCGAGACCCAGAGAGACGAGACCTCTTCTCGGGTCCGTATTTGTCCCCAGAGCTGGAGCCCCTTTGGCGCTTACCTAACTCCTTCCTCATCTGGCCCTCAAACGTCAATCTTTCGGCTAAAAATGCAAAAATGATTCAACCAAATGGGAATATCCAAACAAGCCGACCGTCATGATAAAAGAGAAAAAAGATACACTCACCCCGAGGGTCGACAGAACTAATCCCGGCGGCGAAGAGAGCATCCTCAGCTAACAGAGTGCTAGCCGATATCTCCTAACCACTGCGAAGGGTAGCTAGATCCCTTTTCTCCCAATCGCTCAACTCCAAACGTGCCTTCGGGTCCTTCACAAAATTGCCCCATCCTCTCGAAAAATCCGAGCCGATATTTCTTTCAGCAATGAGAAATCGAGACTTCCACCCCTTTATCGAAGAAGGGATATCAAAAATCATCTTGAATGACTTCTGAAGGCCGATGTAGGGCCACTGAAAGCTCCTTCCGGAAACCAGGTTGTAGCAAACGCAGAATAGGGGAAGAGTTGCAGTCATCCCAACACGACTGCACATTGAGACGAACCCAACAAGATTTCGCAACTGTTTGGGGCCACCATTGTTGGCATATGTTGTAAAACCTCATCACCTCCTGTATCAGCGGGTGAAGAGGGAATCGAAGACCTACCCTCAAGCTCTCCTCGTAGAAGAAGACTCCTCGGCTCAACTCGGTTGAAACCCGATGCTCGGCCCTCGGCACCTGTAGGGCCACATCCAGGGGAACTCCGTAATGGCGACGGATCCTATCCAGATCATTTAGGGTTACCTCAGAAGCAATATCGCCCGGGCCACTCATATTGACTGAACAGGGGGTAAAACATGAATAAACAGGCAAGAGCACAAAGAAGGAGCGAAAAATCTTTATGGCAAAGACAAAGGGCGCTGCAGAAGGAACGCCGCTCTAGCCCTCTTTAAATAAGCACTTCAGAAAGAAAGCCCTAGATGCCAAGGACTCCGATACGGGCACCAGAAATAAAGGACTTCCGCCACAAGGAGCCTCTGCTATCATGACTTGTTGGAAATAAGGCGTTTCCTCCTCGAGCAGCGGCGAAAATAATGACGAAACAATGGCCCGTCATTTATGAGGTCATCATTGCCCACCTCTTTGAATCCCCCAAATAAGATTGCTCCAGAATTCTACTCCCTATATCTAAAATTACACTTCGGACTAGGGAGTGGGGGGCATGTGATAAGGGGTAAAATTATCATTGTATTATTTATCGCTCACATCAGCGATGATGTCGCGCCCAATCCAAACACCCTGCTTGCCAGCTGGCCAACTGGCGTGACATTCTAGCGATAAGGTCAAATCAGCTTTGATGAAGTTGGATCACCCTAACAACCCGAACCACCTTTATACTTCGGTCATCTGAGCCAAGCTATCCTTATTCCTCCGTAACCCGAGCTATCCTTATACTTCGGCCTTCTAAGCCGAGCTACCATTATTCCTCGGTAACCTAAGCTATCCTTATACTTCGGCCATCTGAGCTGACTACCATTATTCCTCGGTAACCCGAGTTATCCTTATACTTCGGTCATCTGAGCCACGCTATCCTTATTCCGTGGTAACTCGAGCTATCCTTATACCTCAGTCGTCTGAGCCGAATCATTTTACGCTTTGGAAAATCAAGCTATTCCTCGTCTAGGCCAGCCATGGCATTCAAAATACCTCTATAGAATCCGGCACAGGAGAGTCCCTATTCACTGAAATGAAATAAGATTTCAAACAGAGAATCATACCCGGGAGTGGCCTAGAGTCTATACAATCATGGAATCCCAAGGCATCAACTAGCTCTCCCATCCATCAATCCTCTAACTGACAAGATACAGATCCTACTGATCTTATAACAAACTCGATTCGAATCCGTTTTAAATCATAACAACTTTCGGCCCCCATGACGCTCCCAAAGAATCAGATGATCCTTTATAAATACCACAACACTTCAACCTCTCAGGTATGCACAAAAAATTACCTGGTACACTCATTTGGCTTTACGGAATCGATAACACTATTAGAGCTCCGATCGAGAGCTTGGAGGAAGATTCTTCTGTGAATAGTCTTCTCCTCACATCTGCATGCTATGAATCTCCACTGACTTGGGCATCGGAGGGTCCCCCGCAGAGGACAACCCCAAGAAAATCCTTTGTGAGCGTGGACTATCTTACAGGTTTCACCCCGGACGTCAAGATCTGAGTTCGGACCCGGAGCCGGAGAGGCACCCAAGTCGGAGAACAAATTTCCGCGGCAACATATACAATTACTATTTGGAGGGGAGAAACCTTAACGGCTCCTCCTGAGCTCCCCCCCAACGATTTCCTCTGCTACTTTGCTCCCCTCCAGTAGGGGAGGCTCGTTGACCACGGTTTGCCCTCCTGCAAACTCCTTTATTGGGGTGGAAGAGCGGCGACTGATGCCGTCTTTCTTCGGCCACTTCAAGCGAGACCCAGAGAGACGAGACCTCTTCTCGGGTCCGTATTTGCCCCCAAAGCTGGAGCCCCTTTGGCGCTTACTTGACTCCTTCCTCATCTGGCCCACAAACGTCGATCTTTCAGCTGAAAATGCAAAAAATGATTCAACCAAATGGGAATACCCAAACAAGTCGACCGTCGTGATAAAAGAGAAAAAGATACACTCACCCCGAGGGTCGACAGAACTAATCCCGGCGGCGAAGAGAGCATTCTCAGCTAACAGAGTGCTAGCCGATATCTCCTAACCATTGTGAAGGGTAGCCATATCCCTTTTCTCCCGATCGCTCAACTCCAAACGCGCCTCCGGGTCCTTCACATAGTTGCCACATCCTCTCAAAAAATTCGAGCCGATATTTCCTTCGGCAATGAGAAATCGGGACTTCCACCCCTTTATCGAAGAAGGGTTATCAGAAATCATCTTGAATGACTTCCGAGGGCCGATATAGGGCCACTTAGAGCTCCTTCCAGAGACCAGGTTGTAGCAAACGCGGAATAGGGGAAGAGTTGCAGTCACCCCAACATGACTTCACATCGAGATGAACCCAACAAGATTTCACCAACTGTTTGGAGCCACCATTATTGGGTATATGTTGTAAAACCTCATCACCTCCTGTATCAGCGGGTGAAGAGGGAATCGAAGACCTGCCCTCAAGCTAGAAGACTCCTCGGCTCAACTCGGTTGAAATCCGATGCTCGGCCCTTGGCACCCATAGGGCCACATCCAGGGGAACTCTGTAATGGTAACGGCTCCTATCCAGATCATCCAGGGTTACCTCAGAAGCAACATCGCCCGGGCCACTCATATTGGCTGAACAGGGGGTAAAACACGAACAGACAGGCAAGAGCACAAAGAAGGAGTGGAAAATCTTTGCGGCAGAGACAAAGGGGCACTGCAGAAGGAACGCCGCTCCAGCCCTCTTTAAATAAGCGCTTCAGAAAGAAAGCCCTAGACGCCAAGGACCCCGATACGGGCACCAGAAATAAAGGACTTCCGCCACGCTGAGCCTTCGCTATCGCGACTTGTTGGAAACGAGGCGTTTCCTCCTCGAGCAGTGGCAAAAATGATGACGAAACAGCGGCCTGTCATTTACGAGGTCATCATTGCCCACCTCTTTGAATCCCCCAAATAAGATTGCTCCAGAATTCTACTCCCTATATCCGAAACTACACTTCGGACTAGGGAGTGGAGGGCATGTGATAAGGGGTAAAATTGTTATTGTATTATTGATCGCTCACATCAGCGATGAGGTTGCGCCCAATCCAAACACCCTGCTTTCCAGGTGGCCAACTGGCGTGACATTCTAGCGACAAGGTCAAATCAGCTTTGATGAAGTCGGATCATCCTGACAACCCGGACCACCTTTACAATTCGGCCATCTGAGCCGAGCTATCCTTATTCCTCGGTAACCCGAGCTATCCTTATACTTCGGCCATCTGAGCCGAGCTACCATTATTCCTCGGTAACCCGAGCTATCCTTATGCCTCAGCCATCTGAGCCGAGCTTTCATTATTCCTCGGTAACCCGAGTTATCCTTATACTTCGGCCATCTGAGCCGAGCTATCCTTATACCTCGGTCGTCTGAGCCGAACCATTTTACGCTTTGAAAAATCAAGCTATTTCTCGTCTAGGCCAGCCATGGCATTCAAAATACCTCTGCGAAATTCGGCACGGGAGAGTCTCTATTTGCTGAAACGGAATAAAATTCCAAACAGAGAATCATACTCGGGAGTGGCCTAGAGCCCACGCAATCATGAAATCCCAAGGCATCAACTAGCTCTCCCAGCCATCAATCCTCTAACTGACAAGATACATATCAACTTTTGGCTCCCATGTCGCTTCCAAAGAATCAGGTGATCCTCTATAAATACCACAACACTTCAACCTCTCAGGTACATACAAAAAATTACCTGTACACTCATTTGGCTTTACGGAATCGACAACTCCATTAGAGCTTCGATCGAGAGCTTGGAGGAAGATTCTTCTGTGAATAGTCTTCTCCTCACATCTGCATGCTATGAATCTCTATTGACTTGGGCGTCGGAGGGTCTCCCGCAGAGGATAACTCCAAGAAAATCCTTTGTGAGTGTGGACTGTCTTGCAGGTTTCACCTCGGACGTCGAGATCGGAGTTCGGACCCAGAGCCGAAGACACATCCGAGTCGGAGAACGAATTTCCGCGGCAACACTCCTCAATCCTTGTCTTAGGCATAGAGAAAAAGACAATATTAATGCTCTCAATAGCTTTCAACATCGCATTAAAAAAACTTTGACATGTGATCAAACGGAGTAGATTTTCGCCCTTTGGACATTCCTTCCATTTTTCAGACCACAACCCTTTTCTTTGGCTAAGAAATTGTATTCAAAGAAGTTACACTAGACCAAGGATTGACTATGATAGGTTTTTTCGTAACTTTTTCAATAGACGTGATCTTAATCAAGGAAGTCTTTCGAACTTCTTCCTCCTGGCCATAACTTTTCTCAACTTTGCCACATTCAACATCTCTGAAAATTAAAGAAATACACTAGTTAATAATCACTATTAAAAATTACCAACCAATAGACAACATTGTAAAAAAACTAAGTACATTAGGTCGGACTTACCTAATAGAGTTGGGCTTAAATTTGCACAGGCTAATTCTTGTTTGGAAAGAAGCTTCTCTAACTATAGCAAATCTTTCTTAAAATAATTGTCTTTTCCTTAGTAGATGAAAGAAGAGGAGTTTTATTGGCCTTATCATTGGCTATTGCTAGCTAGACTTAAAAGGCCAGGTCTTTCCAACCTTGACCATAAAAAAGAAATGACTCTTCTATCCTATGATGAGCAAAACAATACCATTATCTTGGTTCACTAGGATGTTCTTTAGCAATAAAATAGTGCCTAAATAAGGGAATGGAATATGGAATACCTATGGAAGAAAGTCTGGATAAAAATTCGACAACTAATCTCCATAAAGCAGGAAGAAGTTGAGTCGGAGTAATGTTAAAATACCCAAGCAACTAACTTATGTGAGAAGAAATTAACAATCTCATTCGACTTTCAGAGCATCCTCATATAAAATGAGTAGAACTTTCGAAGAATTAGATGCTTAGTCTATTTTCTCTAGAGTCGGATATAAAATATCTTTGTTGGATGTATACCATGTCCGCAAGGGTGAAGACTTGCATATCATGAGCTCTAAGCAGAATATGCTATGAGACAAGAAGGAAGACTCTAAGGACGAAGAAGCTGCTTCCTTGGCTGACATGATTATTTCACAAAATAGGACCAAAAAAGCTATAAAGGAGAGGAAGGAAGAAGTAAACTAAAAAGTGTTAGAAGTTATCTAAGGAGCTACAAGCAAAGTTGTCATTTCGTTTCTTTTCGGCCGTTTCAATCGAGATGTTTCGTTTCGGTAGCTTATCCGAAAAGATAAGTACTACGTTTCGTTTCGAAAGATTTTTCGGCCATTTCTTTGCGTTTCGACGTGTTTCGGCCGTTTCGGTATGTTTCGGTCATTTCGGCAAAATATGTTTCGGGGACCAATTTATGAATTATTAAATCTTTCAAAATCATTTAAAAAAATATATATATAATATCAAAAAAAAATCCTAGTTACTCTACCCATGGCCGCATCTCTTAAAAACTCAAACTCTTTATTTTTATATTATTATTATTATTTATAAAAATATAAATTATGAATAATTTTTTATTTTATATATATATATATATATATATATATATATATATTCCGAAACGAAGTACCGAAACGGTTCAATACTGAAATATTTTATTTCATATGCTAAAGTGAAACATAATCCGAAACGAAATTGATAACTTTGGCTGCAAGGATCAAGAAAAAGAAGACTAAGAAAGGAAACCATGGAAGAGAATTGAGCAAATGCTAAAATAAAAGAATCTCTAAAGGTCAAACAAAGGATAAATTCAAGGCAAAGGTTTAAAAAAAAATGATTGACTAGACCCATTTTATATAGACCTAAAGAGAGAGAAAATTATAAGCTTAGTCATCAAGGTAAATAATGATGTCTTGACATGTGTTGCCTTTCTGTTTGAAATTTGAATAATCTCGTAATAAGTTACTTTTATTAATGATCGGCCCAAATCCTGAAGGTTAGTAATTGTTAGAGTACCTTTCAGAAGATAATAAATGGAGTATTTACAACTTTTCATGACAATCTAATGATATTAAATTGCATGATGGAATGAATGATAAACAGATTTTAAATAAATCAATTTATAACTAAATATGTTTTTCTTAAAATAAGTAAAGTAATTGTTTGCTTTCAAAAAGTTTCAAGGAAGTTATAATGTTCGATACTATAAAATTAAAATGTTTGGCACTGAGAAAGTTGAAATACTTGGTACCGAAGAAGATTAAAAAAGCTCTATAGTAAGAAAGTTTAAATGCTCAGTACCAAGGAAGTGAAAAAGCTCAATATTGAGGAAGTTGAAATGCTTGATAATAAAGAAGTTGGACCTCATTACTGACGAAGTTGAAATGCTTGGTACCAAAAAGGTGAAAAAAGATCTATGCAAAGGAGGTTGAAATGTTGTGTATTGAAAAAGCATAAAAGCATAGCACTAAGAAAGTAAAAAAAGCTCGATACTAAAGAAGTTGAAAAAGCTCAATACGAAAGGAATCGAGTTGTTAGGTATTAATAAAATTAACATCAAATACTTAATACCGTATAATATAACATTACTTTGTTGACGAAAATTGATATGGCTGATCCAACGCCGTTAAAGAACCGTGAAGGAAGCTGATAGAGCCCCGCTTCGACCTCCAAGGCCCACCTTGACCTCCTGGTCCATCAACATCCTACCCCGAGACCCCTTTCAGGCTCAGACATATGAACAGTGCCTGGGGTCGGCCATGTATGAACAGTGCCTGGGGTCGGCCATGTATGAACAGTGCCTGGGGTCGGCCATGTATGAACAGTGTTCGGGGTCGGCCATGTATGAACAATGCCTGGGGTCGGCCATGTATGAACAGTGTTCGGGGTCGGCCATGTATGAACAGTGCCTGGGGTCGGCCATGTATGAACAGTGCCCGGGGTCGGCCATGTATGAACAGTGCCCGGGGTCGGCCATGTATGAACAGTGTTCGGGGTCGGCCATGTATGAACAATGCCTGGGGTCGGCCATGTATGAACAGTGTTCGGGGTCGGCCATGTATGAACAGTGCCTTGGGTCGGCCATGTATGAACAGTGCCTGGGGTCGGCCATGTATGAACAGTGCCCGGGGTCGGCCATGTATGACAGTGCCTGGGGTCGGCCATGTATGAACAGTGTTCGGGGTCGGCCATGTATGAACAATGCCTGGGGTCGGCCATGTATGAACAGTGTTCGGGGTCGGCCATGTATGAACAGTGCCTGGGGTCGGCCATGTATGAACAGTGCCCGGGGTCGGCCATGTATGAACAGTGTTCGGGGTCGGCATGTATGAACAATGCCTGGGGTCGGCCATGTATGAACAGTGTTCGGGGTCGGCCATGTATGAACAGTGCCTGGGGTCGGCCATGTATGAACAGTGCCCGGGGTCGGCCATGTATGAACAGTGCCCGGGGTCGGCCATGTATGAACAGTGCCCAGGGTCGGCCATGTATGAACAGTGCCCGGGGTCGGCCATGTATGAACAGTGCCCGGGGTCGGCCATGTATGAACAGTGCCTGGGGTCGGCCATGTATGAACAGTGCCCGGGGTCGGCCATGTATGAACAGTGCCTGGGTCGGCCATGTATGAACAGTGCCCGGGGTCGGCCATGTATGAACAGTGCCCGGGGTCGGCCATGTATGAACAGTGCCCGGGGTCGGCCATGTATGAACAGTGCCTGGGGTCGGCCATGTATGAACAATGCCTGGGGTCGGCCATGTATGAACAGTGCCTGGGGTCGGCCATTATTGAACAGTAACAGTGCCATGTGAACAGTGCCATGCAAGTGAACAGTGCCATGTGAACAGTGCCATGCAAGAATGCAAAAAATGACATAGGGGACACGTCTGGCAAGCGCCGTAGCGGTTAGCCATGCCCTAAATAAATGACATAGGGGACACGTCTGGCAAGCGCCGTAGCGGTTAGCCATACCCTGCAGCACCCCATGCTTCACGAACAGCAATTAATGCTCTGACTAGTGACAGCACCCCATGCTTCACGGACATCAGTTCCAACACTTCACCCATCAAAGTCATCATTATGGAGCCTCAACCACTCAAGCCAGGCAAACTCTTAAGCGTCTATAAAATGGGTAAAAGGGACCCCTGACCAGGTAACACACTCATAACACTCCTAAACGCCCACACAGAGAGACCTCTCTCCTCTCTGGGCCTCTCTCTCTCTTTTTCTCTTTCGAGCTTCCTCAAGCTCACGGCTGATGCCCAGACCACTGACTTGAGCGTCGGAGGGTCCCGCTGGGGCCCCCTCCGGCCCCCGGGACTTGCTTGCAGGCGCGAGGAGCTCACTGGAGGAGACGACCGCACGCTCGAGGCCGGTGATTTGGCGTCATCAGATTGGCGCGCCAGGAAGGGGGGGATCAACGATGCTAGTTTGCAGATCCTCATCCCTTTTTATCAAAACGGTGGATCCTGAAGATGGTGGATTGTGAAGATTTCACCAGTTAAGCTGGGGGGCACCTTCAACGAGCTGAGCAGCAGGAGGCCAGTCTTTCGTTCCATCATCACCACTATCTCAGACCATTCAAACAGAACATGTTGCCACTCATTCTACAAATCCAAACATTGACGGTGGCTGTCCAAAAGCTCTAGAAGCAACATCTTATGACCACGCAACAGCGAGCAAAAGCTTCTACTCGCCCTTTGGTCACTGCCCAGGCCAGCCATCCTTTATCCTGCTGGGAATCTCCCCAGCAAGAGGTCCAACATCGTCAAGCCCATCAGCGACTTAAAGCTCAGAGAGTCACCACTCGCCGCACAAGCAGCCCTCTCTCCTATGGTTAGCGACACAGAGGAAGGTCTGGCCATGGCTCCGGTTCCCGACTCTGCCCCGAGACATCGGCTCTTCTCCAGACCCGACGCTAGCACCTCGGCTTCAGATCCAACCCCGGAGGCTCCCGTTTTCATGCTCCTAGCACCACATCCCCGAGAGCCAGGCAAGCTTCTCTTCCTCTCTGCCGCATCCCAGGCCCGAGTGAAAGCTCCCAAAGCAGCCACGTCCAGATGCATTACATGCACCCATGCACGTAATAAGACTTCATAGGAGAGAGAAGGACCATGGAAGCTGGAGGGCTCCTTACTTGAATCAATGTCGAGGCTGCCCGAATCCTATAACTCCCAGCAACATCATCTCCTAACCGTCCAACTTCAGCGGACTCTCCCAGCCGCTCATCTCCAACGGCCGTTGGCTGCTCGGGCTTCCCTCGGCGACCTCTAGCTCCCGAGTTCGACTCCGACTCTTGTCCGTGGCTCTGCTCCAGCATCCCCGGCCCTGGATCCCATCTCTCTCTTCACTGCACTCCAAAGATGGGTCCCCAGCTTCATTTCGGAAAGGAGCTGGTCATCAACCGACTCCAGGCGCCGTCCCAACTTGATTCCCTGGGGGGCAGACCACCAGCGGGCGGAAATGCTCAAATCCGCATAGGGAAAACAGGGGTGCTACAAGAGCTAAGTACAATGCACCTAAGACAGTTTTCTTTCATTGACACTTAAAAATGTTTTTTCTCTCTTCACTGCACTCCAAAGATGGGTCCCCAGCTTCATTTCGGAAAGGAGCTGGTCATCAACCGACTCCAGGCGCCGTCCCAACTTGATTCCCTGGGGGGCAGACCACCAGCGGGCGGAAATGCTCAAGTCCACATAGGGAAAACAGGGGTGCTACAAGAGCTAAGTACGATGCACCTAAAACAATTTTCTTTCATTGACACTCAAAAATGTCATGCAGGGAAGACCAACCTTGTATCAGCCTTCAAGACAAACCTCGTGTTGGCATTTTTCAAAGCTTGACTTGTCTGGAAGCCCTGCACTAGCCAGGCACAAAGCCCAGTGTACCACTGGCAGAGCAACTGGAGCCCTGCACTAGCCAGTGTACCACTCAACAACAAAAGCCCTGCACTAGCCAGGCACAAAGCCCAGTGTACCACTGGCAGAGCAGTGTGCCACTGGCTCTCAACAACAAAAGCCCTGCACTAGCCAGGCACAAAGCCCAGTGTACCACTGGCAGAGCAGTGTGCCACTGGCTCTCAACAACAAAAGCCCTGCACTAGCCAGGCACAAAGCCCAGTGTACCACTGGCAGAGCAGTGTGCCACTGGCTCTCAACAACAAAAGCCCTGCACTAGCCAGGCACAAAGCCCAGTGTACCACTGGCAGAGCAGTGTGCCACTGGCTCTCAACAACAAAAGCCCTGCACTAGCCAGGCACAAAGCCCAGTGTACCACTGGCAGAGCAGTGTGCCACTGGCTCTCAACAAAAACACCAAAGCCCTGCACTAGCCAGGCACAAAGCCCAGTGTACCACTGGCAGAGCAGTGTGCCACTGGCTCTCAACAACAAAAGCCCTGCACTAGCCAGGCACAAAGCCCAGTGTACCACTGGCAGAGCAGTGTGCCACTGGCTCTCAACAACAAAAGCCCTGCACTAGCCAGGCACAAAGCCAGTGTACCACTGGCAGAGCAGTGTGCCACTGGCTCTCAACAACAAAAGCCCTGCACTAGCCAGGCACAAAGCCCAGTGTACCACTGGCAGAGCAGTGTGCCACTGGCTCTCAACAACAAAAGCCCTGCACTAGCCAGGCACAAAGCCCAGTGTACCACTGGCAGAGCAGTGTGCCACTGGCTCTCAACAACAAAAGCCCTGCACTAGCCAGGCACAAAGCCCAGTGTACCACTGGCAGAGCAGTGTGCCACTGGCTCTCAACAACAAAAGCCCGACCCCGGTCGGCACCAAAGCCCTGCACTAGCCAGGCACAAAGCCCAGTGTACCACTGGCAGAGCAGTGTGCCACTGGCTCTCAACAACAAAAGCCCGACCCCGGTCGGCACCAAAGCCCTGCACTAGCCAGGCACAAAGCCCAGTGTACCACTGGCAGAGCAGTGTGCCACTGGCTCTCAACAACAAAAGCCCGGCGCCCCGCCTGCACTCAAAGCCCTGCACCAGCCAGGCGTGAAGCCCGACACCCGTCGGCACATGAAGCCCAGCACCAGCCAGGCGTGAAGCCCGACACCCGTCGGCACATGAAGCCCTGCACCAGCCAGGCGTGAAGCCCGACACCCGTCGGCACATGAAGCCCTGCACCAGCCAGGCGTGAATCCCGATGCCCGTCGGCACATGAAGCCCTGCATCAGGCGAGGATCAGCCACTTGGGAGGTAACGCCCCTTTCGCCTTGCTGGGTAGGCCCGCTTCGTCTCAGGGGCGAGGGGGCATCTGATATGGCTGATCCAACGCCGTTAGAGAACCGTGAAGGAAGCTGATAGAGCCCCGCTTCGACCTCCAAGGCCCACCTTGACCTCCTGGTCCATCAACATCCTACCCCGAGACCCCTTTCAGGCTCAGACATATGAACAGTGCCTGGGGTCGGCCATGTATGAACAGTGCCTGGGGTCGGCCATGTATGAACAGTGCCTGGGGTCGGCCATGTATGAACAGTGTTCGGGGTCGGCCATGTATGAACAATGCCTGGGGTCGGCCATGTATGAACAGTGTTCGGGGTCGGCCATGTATGAACAGTGCCTGGGGTCGGCCATGTATGAACAGTGCCCGGGGTCGGCCATGTATGAACAGTGCCTGGGGTCGGCCATGTATGAACAGTGCCCGGGGTCGGCCATGTATGAACAGTGCCTGGGGTCGGCCATGTATGAACAGTGTTCGGGGTCGGCCATGTATGAACAATGGGGTCGGCCATGTATGAACAGTGTTTGGGGTCGGCCATGTATGAACAGTGCCTGGGGTCGGCCATGTATGAACAGTGCCTGGGGTCGGCCATGTATGAACAGTGCCTGGGGTCGGCCATGTATGAACAGTGCCCGGGGTCGGCCATGTATGAACAGTGCCTGGGGTCGGCCATGTATGAACAGTGTTCGGGGTCGGCCATGTATGAACAATGCCTGGGGTCGGCCATGTATGAACAGTGTTCGGGGTCGGCCATGTATGAACAGTGCCTGGGGTCGGCCATGTATGAACAGTGCCTGGGGTCGGCCATGTATGAACAGTGCCCGGGGTCGGCCATGTATAAACAGTGCCTGGGGTCGGCCATGTATGAACAGTGCCTGGGGTCGGCCATGTATGAACAGTGCCCGGGGTCGGCCATGTATGAACAGTGCCTGGGGTCGGCCATGTATGAACAGTGTTCGGGGTCGGCCATGTATGAACAGTGCCTGGGGTCGGCCATGTATGAACAGTGCCTGGGGTCGGCCATGTATGAACAGTGCCCGGGGTCGGCCATGTATGAACAGTGCCCGGGGTCGGCCATGTATGAACAGTGCCCGGGGTCGGCCATGTATGAACAGTGCCCGGGGTCGGCCATGTATGAACAGTGCCCGGGGTCGGCCATGTATGAACAGTGCCCGGGTCGGCCATGTATGAACAGTGCCCGGGGTCGGCCATGTATGAACAGTGCCCGGGGTCGGCCATGTATGAACAGTGCCCGGGGTCGGCCATGTATGAACAGTGCCTGGGGTCGGCCATGTATGAACAGTGTTCGGGGTCGGCCATGTATGAACAGTGCCTGGGGTCGGCCATGTATGAACAGTGCCCGGGGTCGGCCATGTATGAACAGTGCCCGGGGTCGGCCATGTATGAACAGTGCCTGGGGTCGGCCATGTATGAACAGTGCCCGGGGTCGGCCATGTATGAACAGTGCCTGGGGTCGGCCATGTATGAACAGTGTTCGGGGTCGGCCATGTATGAACAATGCCTGGGGTCGGCCATGTATGAACAGTGTTCGGGGTCGGCCATGTATGAACAGTGCCTGGGGTCGGCCATGTATGAACAGTGCCTGGGGTCGGCCATGTATGAACAGTGGGGGTCGGCCATGTATGAACAGTGCCCGGGGTCGGCCATGTATGAACAGTGCCTGGGGTCGGCCATGTATGAACAGTGCCCGGGGTCGGCCATGTATGAACAGTGCCCGGGGTCGGCCATGTATGAACAGTGCCTGGGGTCGGCCATGTATGAACAGTGCCCGGGGTCGGCCATGTATGAACAGTGCCTGGGGTCGGCCATGTATGAACAGTGCCCGGGGTCGGCCATGTATGAACAGTGCCCGGGGTCGGCCATGTATGAACAGTGTTCGGGGTCGGCCATGTATGAACAGTGCCCGGGGTCGGCCATGTATGAACAGTGCCCGGGGTCGGCATGTATGAACAGTGCCGGGGTCGGCCATGTATGAACAGTGTTCGGGGTCGGCCATGTATGAACAGTGCCTGGGGTCGGCCATGTATGAACAGTGCCTGGGGTCGGCCATTATTGAACAGTAACAGTGCCATGTGAACAGTGCCATGCAAGTGAACAGTGCCATGTGAACAGTGCCATGCAAGAATGCAAAAAATGACATAGGGGACACGTCTGGCAAGCGCCGTAGCGGTTAGCCATGCCCTAAATAAATGACATAGGGGACACGTCTGGCAAGCGCCGTAGCGGTTAGCCATACCCTGCAGCACCCCATGCTTCACGAACAGCAATTAATGCTCTGACTAGTGACAGCACCCCATGCTTCACGGACATCAGTTCCAACACTTCACCCATCAAAGTCATCATTATGGAGCCTCAACCACTCAAGCCAGGCAAACTCTTAAGCGTCTATAAAATGGGTAAAAGGGACCCCTGACCAGGTAACACACTCATAACACTCCTAAACGCCCACACAGAGAGACCTCTCTCCTCTCTGGGCCTCTCTCTCTCTTTTTCTCTTTCGAGCTTCCTCAAGTTCACGGCTGATGCCCAGACCACTGACTTGAGCGTCGGAGGGTCCCGCTGGGGCCCCCTCCGGCCCCCGGGACTTGCTTGCAGGCGCGAGGAGCTCACTGGAGGAGACGACCGCACGCTCGAGGCCGGTGATTTGGCGTCATCAAAAATGATTCAAGGATTTAACATAAAAATATTTAGAAGTTTAAAGTCATCATCATAGGATAAAAATAAGAAAAAATATGAAGAAGATTTGAGTTACCTACTAAAAACTGGTTGCTTTTCTTAGGGAAACCAACCTTATTTGATTAAGATATAAGTCAAGAAATCAAGATATTAAGTTATTTCAAAACAATAATAGAGTTTAAATATGAACCGCCTTCATGGCTTAAGCTTGAGCACGAACTTAATTCCACTACAAAAAAATCAACTTTGCCTACGATTTTTTTTCGTAGGGAAAGAGAAAAAATCGTAAGTAAAGCCTTTCCCTACGATTTCTGTCGTAGGCAAAAGTATAAAAAAATCGTAGGGAAAAGTGCGTATGGAAAGCCTTTGCCTACGACTTTTAAAATTGTAGGCATAGATCAGACCTTTTCCCTACGATTTTTTTCGTAGGTAAAGATCATAATTCGTAGGGAAAGAATGAGAAGAATTTGAAATTCAAATTTAAATTTTAAAAACTATTGCCTACGAAATTTAAAAATCGTAGGGAAAAATTAAAAAATATATTTTTTTCAATACCTTTCCCTACGATTTGTCTTAAAATCGTAGGGAAAAATTGGCTAATTATAATTTTTTAAAAAAATTTCCCTATGAAAAACCCTAAAATCGTAGGGAAAAATAGGAAAAAATATTTTTTTATACACATCTTTCCCTACGATTTACCTTAAACTCGTAGGGAAATGTTAGGTAATAAAAATTTTTAATGATTTCGTTCCCTACGAAAAACTTCAAATCGTAGGGAAAAAATCAAGAATTTTTTTTATCCACTTCTTTCCCTACGATTTTTCTTAAAATCGTAGGAAAAAATTGGCTAATAATAATTTTTAATGATTTCTTTCCCTACGAAAAACCCTAAAATCGTAGGGAAAAATTGGCTAATAATATATTTAATGATTTGTTTCCCTACGAAAAGCCTCAAAATCATATAAAAAAATCAAAAAAATATTTTTTTACCCATATCTTTACCTATGAATTTTCTTAAAATCGTAGAAAAAAAATAGCTAATAATAATTTTTAATATTTTCTTTTCCTACAAAAAAAAAACTCTAAAACCGTAGATAAAAATTAAGAAATTAAAAGAGGTTCATGGCATTTTCCATTGATCAACTTACATGATCATCAAGCAGCGAGCAAGAAGAGACAGCGAATACAAACTCATAGCATCATTGTTGATAACTACTTATATATATATATATATATATATATATATATATATATATATATATATATATATATATAATGAGTAATTGTTACAACAAAACACTATGCTTGTAAACAAAGACAAAACAAGGAGGATAAGCTGTCAACATATATGGTGGTGAAGAATGGAGATGCTGCCACTTCTCTAAGTGCAGCATTGGCCTGGGAGCCTCTCTTCTCAGAAGATCTTGAAGAGGATGCCTCCATGTGCCGCGAAAAATGGAGCAAACACGATAGGACGTCCAGCGCTCCATCCAGCTCAAGACTGAATTGGGTTCCCCATCATCATACATGATTCTCAGAGGACATGTAACAGCCGATGCAGAAAGAAGCTGCAGCAAAAGAACAAGTGATATCTTCTTGTCAAATTAACATCTAATAAACCAGACCAAAGCTCAATATGTATGCTGGAAAATCATGCAAAAGCTTGTTTGACCAGCTAAGCAGATATAGCATTGACTGTCAGCATATGAAGAAGTTTTCTGAAAAAAATGATCTTATCATTCTAGCAGCTCTAATGCAACATACCTTACAAATAAATGCATTAGTTGACAGTTTTTCATTCCAAGTTTTCAACTGTTTAGCACCCTGAAAAGAAAGACAAAACAATCTTCAACACATGGAGATTAGAAAGTCCAATAAACTGGTGCAGCCTTTCCAAAGACCTTATGGTGAATTGATTAAGATGCAAGCAAAGCTTGAACAAACAAAATGTGTCCGACTCTATTAAGATTAGAAAATGAAATGCAATGCACGCAAGCATGTTGTTCTTACAATTTATGAAATTTTGGTGTCACAAACAACCGGATGCACATTTGCATGCACACCACTTATTTCCTGCCTTCCCTTTCACCAAACACACTCTCCAAAAACACGTACTCACAGGGCAAGTCAGTACTCTTCCCCAATAGAGAGTGCAAAAATGGAATTAGAAAAACTTCATTGTCAGAGAACTACCATATCAGAGACCTTGTTTTCATAACACAACATCAGCAAGGCAACTGGACTAACAATAACAAATCAGTGATAACCCCACCAGTCTGACCGACAATGTAGTAAATCAAGATTATGAGGCTAAAATTCCTTCAGAAGTAGTGCAACATTTACATCCACAACCAGGAGGATCATTTCATAGAAAGAACAAAAAAATAAAGAACAAGTTACACTTCTACTAAGTTAATTTTTTGGAGCTTAAAAGTCCCAAGGTCAGAATATGTACCACATCCTTTCCCTGACGACATTTTGCATCGACTTCAAGGCCAATACCAGAAAGCCTGACTCGCCGCCCACGAATCAATGCTTGTAACCTAACAATTCCCTGCAAAGAGCGTAGGGTTACAACTGCTTGTCTCCTTACCAAGTGCCCTCGAACTAATGCCTGCAGCCTTATGATGCCCTTAAGTGCACGAAATGCCCTGCGTGACTGCATCAAAATTATACAGATATCAGACAGCATCAAGGACTTTTCTCCATTGAATTCTCCCATATATCTATATGTTCCACAGTTTGTAAAAGCAGTTAAAGAGAGAGAGAGAGAGAGAGAGAGAGAGAGAGAGATCAGATGCAAGCTATAGTTCAACTCAGGTGCTTCCTGTTTGCGCACATAAGAGTGAGAGGGAGGGAAAGAGAAATCAACAATGATCTCTCTAAAAGGTTTATAGAGTCAAAAAAAAATGATGGGCACATTACTGATATAATGTGCAAATAGGAATACATTATTACTGATATAATGTGCAAAGGCGAAGTTGAATCATCATAGCTTCAAGCTCAAACCTCTCAAATATGCAATTACCTCAAAATATCTCTAACACTGAACTACAATCACATGTTTGCTAGCAACAAGGAAGAAGAAAATGATTTTGTTTACCTTTCCAATGGCAGCAGTGGTATTGCCTGCGGCATCAAGTGCATCAGTTCTCTCACGTATCCTGTGGCTCATTCCAGCCATCTCAGCAATGCCTCCAGCATTGTCACTGATGGGGCCATAGGCATCAATGGCCAGCCCAGTAGCAATGGTGCTCAACATGCCTAGAGCAGCAACAGCAATACCATACATGGCAGCAAGACTAAAGCTAACAAAAATGCTGACAGCAATGGCAAAAATTGGAATTATCACAGACTTGTATCCCAAAGCAAGACCAAAACAAATAATTTCGATACACCAATTATCAAGCACACAACAAGCAAACCACCAAACTTCATGATTTAAAATAGAAAAGTTTTCAAAGTTCAACAATCAAATTCTCATAAACTTCAGCTCTTTTTCCCCAATTTTTTTTTAAGCTAACGGCAAAGAGAAAGAAACTAAACATTTATCGATAGAAATCTCACCACAAGGACAGCAGAAGGCAGAGCATTCACCATCTCTCTCAACGACTGAATTTTTCTTTCCAAATCCAACCGATTCCCCTCCACCTCCACAGAAGAGCCATCTCCAGCACGCTCGCTATCGCCGCTGGAATCAAGAGCATCTCCAGAAGCTCTGAACAAATAAACCGGCCTAGATTCCCCTCGAGCGAGACTCAACCCACGAAAACCCAATCGAAACGATTGCGGACTCTTGGAAATCCAACGCTTGACATCCCGAATTGAAAGAATCTACAAAACAAGAGAAAATAAAAAAAAAAAAAAAGGGAAAAGAAGACAGAGAAGTGGGAAGGAAACCGAAGCAATAAGGGAATAAACCTGCGGCGAGAAGGATTGGAACGGAAGGAGGCAGAGGGCCTTGGTGGTGGACGTCATCGATGCTCGTAACAATTACATCAAAGCGGAAACGAAGATTAGGGTTAGGGTGAGGGATCTTGGGAGCTGAACATCGATTTACAGGCGGGGACGACGGTGGCGTTCGCTCTCACATTTCCTTCTCAAAGTTTTGTCTGGACTGCTTGTAGCGGCGAGGCAACGGAGTCCTAAAGCCCGAGATCCCCGCAGCTCCCGCTCGCCGCTAACAGATATACGCTGCCCGGATTGGCCTCGGACGAGGTCGCCGGTTTGAGCCCGCTTCAACCCGGCCGACGACGATGATGCAACCCGGCCGGCGACGATGATGCAACCCGATCGGCGACGACGCGAGGCGGAGGATTTAGGGTAAATCGTAGGGTGGAGGCCAGGAGCAGAGAAGCGGAAGCGGAATGGATCGATCGGGGTTTGTTTTTAATTTACAACCCTTCCTTTCCCTACGATTATTAACAAATCGTAGGGAAACAATTTCATATTTTTATTAAAAATAATTTCCAAAACCATTCGCAAATTATTTTTCCCTACGATTTTCATTTTCCCTACGATTTTTATGAAAATCGTAGGAAAGGATTCTTGAGAAAATAAATTTTGGCGGAAGTTTTGCCTCCAAAAAAAAAATTAAAATAAAATAAAATTTAATTTCCTAAACTAGTCTTTCCCTACGATTTTAAAAATCATAGGGAAATAAATTATTTTTCAAAAAAATTTATGGTAAAACTTTTTGAATTTTAAATAAATATCAAAACCTTTACCTACGATTTTTAAAAATATCGTAGGTAAATGAACTTTTCCCTACGATTTCAGTAAAAATCGTAGGTAAAAATCAATCCCTACGAGTTTCAAAAAAACGTAGGGAAATATTGGATTTCCCTACGATTTATTAAAACTCGTAGGGAACGGTTGGATTTCCCTACAATTTTTTTAAAAATCGTAGGGAAAGGATCCGTATTAAAATATTTTTTTTTATTGTTATTCATATTTAAAACTCAATAATATTTGGCTCTAAATGTAATTTTCATGCCCATTAAGCATTATAATAATGCAGGAGTGATTACTATGATCGCAACCATCGGATCGTCTCCGATCGGATGAATCGCAACGGTCGGATCGATAATCGCCAATCGGGATCATGGCTTGAATCAATCGAAACCATCAGATCGTCTCCGATCGGATGGATCGCAATCGTCGGATCTATCATCGCCGATCAAGATCATGGCTTGGATCGATTGCAACTGTCAGATCGTCTCTGATCGGATGGATCGCAATCATCGGATCAATCATCGCCAATCGAGATCATGGCATGGATCGATCGCAACCATCGGATCGTCTTCGATCGAATGGATCGCAATCGTCAGATCTATCATCGCCAATCAAGATCATGGCTTGGAGCGATTGCAACTGTCAGATCATCTCTGATCGGATGGATCGCAATCATCGGATCGATCATCGCCAATCGAGATCATGGCATGGATCGATCGCAACTATCGGATCGTCTTCGATCGGATGGATCGCAATCGTCGGATCTATCATCGCCAATCAAGATCATGGCTTGGAGCGATTGCAACTGTCAGATCGTCTCTGATCGGATGGATCGCAATCGTCGGATCGATCATCGCCGATCAAGATCATGGCTTGAATCAATCGCAACCATCAGATCGTCTCCGATCGGATGGATCGCAATCGTCGGATCTATCATCACCGATCAAGATCATGGCTTGGATCGATTGCAACTGTCAGATCGTCTCTGATCGGATGGATCGCAATCATCGGATCAATCATCGCCAATCGAGATCATGGCATGGATCGATCGCAACCATCGGATCGTCTTCGATCGAATGGATCGCAATCGTCAGATCTATCATCGCCAATCAAGATAATGGCTTGGAGCGATTGCAACTGTCAGATCGTCTCTGATCGGATGGATCGCAATCATCGGATCGATCATCGCCAATCAAGATCATGGCATGGATCGATCGTAACTATCGGATCGTCTTCGATCGGATGGATCGCAATCGTCGGATCTATCATCGCCAATCAAGATCATGGCTTGGAGCGATTGCAACTGTCAGATCGTCTCTGATCGGATGGATCGCAATCGTCGGATCGATCATCGCCGATCAAGATCATGGCTTGGATTGATCGCAACCATCGGATCATCTTCGATCGGATGGATCGCAATCGTCAGATCTATCATCGACAATCAAGATCATGGATTAGTCTTTGTACAATAGACTCCGGTGCACAAAGCACGCAACAGGTTCGGGTAATGGGCTCCGACCACCTTATCTGCAGCATTGAATTGAATTTAATTAAATTCAATCAACTGTCCTAGAGATCGATAGCAGCAATTCACGAATGATATCCCTTCGTTCGCTGCATTGACTGCATTTGATTTCTAACAACATTTTTTTTCTTTATTTTATAAAAAATAGATTTTATTTTCTATTTTTTTATCTTTACAAATTACTTTTGGTAATTAAATAGAAATAAAAATTACTTTTTTATTTCTTATATTTATTATAAAAAATATCTTTTAAAAGGATAACTAAAAAAAGATATATACATAATAATATTTTATTTAATATTATATTGTATAATAATATGTATTATAATATATAATATATTCTATTATTATAATAACTTTATAACATGTTCTATATACATTATGTATTACAATATAAGATTAATAATTTTATTAACAATATGATAATACATAATAAATTATAGTATACAACAATATTATAATAAGTAATTATTTTGTTATATAAAAAATATTATATAATATATTTTATTTTATGTATTATATATAAATACATATTTACTATATATAATATATGTAAATAATAATTAATATAAATATAGTAAATATAAAATTTGATTTTAGAAAGGTATATAGCCTTTCCCTACTATTTCGTGAAAATCATAGGGAAAGGGTTGGATTTCTGAAAAAAAAAAAAGGGTTTTTCCTACGATTTTTATTAATTCGTAGGGAAAGGTTGGCTGTCTTTACCTACGATTTTTGTGAAAATCGTAGGTAAAAGTATGCATTCTTTCCATGAAAGGCTCTAGAGTCTTTCCCTACGATTTTTATGAAAATCGTAGGTAAAAGTATGCATTCTTTCCATGAAAGGCTCTAGAGCCTTTCCCTACGATATGATAATCGTAGGGAAAGACTAGTGACCTTTCCTTACGATTTTTTTGAAAATCGTAGGAAAAGACTTTTTAGAAAAATAAAAAGCCTTTCCCTACGATTTTAAAAACTTGTAGGGAAAGATGCAGATCTTTCCCTACGATTTTTTGAAAATCGTAGGTAAAGATTTTTTCCAGATAAATTTTGGAGGGAGATTTTGCCTCCAAAATTTTATATAGCCTTTCCCTACAATTTCCAAAATATCGTAGGGAAAGGCTCTGGATCTTTCCCTACGATTTTTTAAAAATCGTAGGGAAAGATTTTTTCAGAAAAATTTTGGAGGGAGATTTTGCCTCCAAAAATTTATATAGCCTTTCCCTACGATTTTTAAAAAATCGTAGGGAAAGATCCCTACGATTTTTTGAAAATCGTAGGGAAAGGTTTTAACCTTTTGCCAATAGAATCTTTGCCTACGATGTTTAAAAAGTCGTAGGGAAAGATATCTTTTGCCTACGATTTTAAAATCGTAGGTGCGAAAATCGTAGGCAAAAGTCATTTTTGTTGTAGTGTTCCCAAAAGTGGGGGATAAATAATGATGTGAGGTTTGATAAGTCATTTATAATCCATGAGCTATTAACTAATTGGATAAAATGAAATCATTTAGATTATATTATAACTAATTAAATCTACTAAAGATTATCAAGAAGTCTAACTTATGATTCATCCGCTTATGATGCCTATAAATAGAAGACCCAAACCTCATTTTATAATTACATGAGGCCCATTCTCTTTCTTATCTTTCTTTGATGAAAAATTCTTTCTACACTGTGCAATGTGCAAGAAGAGATGCACTGTGCATGATGACAGTGATTATTGATTTGCGTACATATGACTGTACGCATGTAGCAGAAAGAACGGAAATGTTCTTGGCACACGCGCACGATCAATGCACCCCTTTCTGCACACAGAGACTTTTCCTTCCTTTTTCTATATGCTTTAATTTTCCATCAGTTTCTTTTATAGTTGATGGAAGACGCCCTTGTGTGTCTCTCATATTTCATAAGCAAGATATGGGGCCTATGCTGTGTTGGGTAATCTTGGCCGTGTTCAATTATAAAAAGCATAGGAAAATTCTCATTATGCGTGGGCTAATAAAATAGCGGCTGGCAGATCGATTTGATTAATATTTAAGCTTTCTGAAGCTGCGGATGTAAACCACTGATAAATCATGTTATATGTATCATTAATTTAATTTTCTTTCTTAGAATATAAGAATAGCGTGTTATTTTACTAGATAACACGTAATATATCCTTGCGTGATATGTATGTATGTTATCCATGCTTTCCTATCCAGCCTTCTCCATTCATGCATTTCTTCCACCCCGCCTCTCCACGTTTTCATCGATCTAGTATGGCAGGTGATCAATCACTGATCAAAGATTTTATTGACATTTCCCTCGATCGTTATTATATTGTTCATGTCTTTAATTTATTTAGTCCATATTCAAACATTTGCATGTCCTCCCTCCCACGAGTGGCATGCTTATTAAGTATCTAAATGTCATGAACATTTCTGTTGCCGATCACCGAAGCAAGTGACCCGCAAAAAACTATCCCACCTTTATGCAAGGCTCCACCACCTTGAGCAAACTCTTTCTGCCAGCCCTTTCAAGAGCCTCTCTTATCATGGATCTCTGTACGTGTACATCGCCCAGCTTAATCCGACTGATGCTGCAATTGGACTCCTCATGACCGCATGTTTGCCGTCGATCCAGGTCACTGATCCAAACTCTGATTGTGAATTCCCTGCGGGGAAGTTCACAGGTTCCGACGAAACCTTGAGCACAACCTCAAGCTTCTGCCCTTTTTTGCTTTCGAGCACGAACTTCTCTGGTTCCACCACCAATTTCACTCCTTTCGGGTCTTTGATATTAACGGTGTACTCCGACTTTTCTTCCTCAACGCTGGTCGCTAGCTGTCCGATGAGGCGATGAACCAAAGCTTGCCAACATTAGATTGCTCCAAAACCACAGTAATAATTGACTGGTAATTCGGATCCCAACGCTTTACGTGCTCCTCTGAACAATTCACATTCCTCTACTATTGTCCTGATCATAACTACAAGAAATCTAAAGGGAGGCGACGCAAAATATGTTGGGTAATAGGCCAAAATAGGTCATGAAAACCCTAATGGGCCTTGAAAGCCCATTAACCCTTATGTATGTGAATGAGAAATTGCGGGGACATTTAGTCCCACATCGGAAAGAACAAGGAAGGAAGGTTCACTTATATGGAAACCTCCTCCTTAAGCTTGTGTTCCTTCGGCTCACCATAGAAGGAGAGCTTGAGGGTGATGCTCGCGCACTCGCACGCGACGCGCACGCGCGTATGCGAAGGGCGCAATGGGCAATGGGCGCTTTGTAGCGCACTTTGCACTTTGCACTTTGCACTTTGCATTTTGCACTTTGCACGTACGCATCGTCGCGAGGAGCTTGAGGGGCTTTAATCTTTTTGATGATGAAGATCAGATGGTAGAAACTGATCAGGATTGAGATGAGGGGCTGAGATCAAACGATGACTGGATTGATCACAACGATTGGTGATCGCTGATCAGGATTGATCATGACCGTTGATGATTTGACTGTTGGAAGGTTGACCAGTCAACTGGTCAAGGTTGACCAGTCAACGGTTGACCGGTCAACGGTTGACCATCAGGACCGTTGAAAAGGCGTCCCTTCGATCAAATGATAAGTCAATCGAACCGTTGATGATAAGGCGTCCCTTCAATCAAACGGTTGTAGATAAGTCATGTGAAAAGACTTATCTGATAACGTGATCATCAGATCACAATTATGAAAGGGCTTATCTGATCTTCAGATCTTCAGATCACAGCTATGAAAGGCTTATCTGATCACATGATCTGAAGATCACGAAGTGAATGGGCTTATCAAACATCCTCTGATCAAAAGAATTCGAATTAATTTAATTCGTAAGGTTGCTTCCAAGGGGGCATAAGGTTGCTTCCAAAGGGCATCTAAAAACTATAAATAGGACTAAAGACCCTCTCATTCCAATCATCCATTATCCATTCCGAATTGAATCAAATTCAATCAGTTCTTCCACTCTCTTAGGCATTTG
>UESW01004423.1:1428866-1486466 GCA_900491605.1 Calamus simplicifolius
ACTCGGAGGCCGCCTAGACTTTGGAGCCGCCAAGACTGGGGGCCGCCCAGGACTGGGGGCCGCCCAGGACTGGGGGCCATCCAAGTTGCCTTTTATTTATTTAGTTTAATATTTTGCACATTATCCATATCACATGTGATTATGTCAAATAAGAAAAGCAATCATCATAATAATTTTATTTAATTAATTTGATTTCAAATATATTTGATTTGTGGCATACATTACTTTCATTATATTATGAACATGATGACACTCGATCGCTGAACTCAGATGTTAGAAGATGTTTGTCTGTTGGAGAGGTCCTCACCATGGCAGGATGACCTAAAAGTTTTAAAGACCGAAGGAAGCTTCGGTAGGGATCCTCCGATGCCCAAGTTAGCAACCGAGGTCACAAACCGAAGGGGAGCTCGAGAGAGCTCCTTAGAAGCAGAAAGAACTCCAGGAGTTGGAGTTTTTCTAGGTTGTAGAGCAAGTGAGCACTTATGTTCACATCCCTAGGTTTCCAATTGACTTACCCTTTTATAGGCATTTGACATTCGCATGGGGATTAGCCACGTGAAGTTCCGTGAGGGAGGAATGTCTGCGGAACACGTGGAAGTTACGTGAATTTGGGCTGGTTGGTAGGCTTTGTTCCATCGGAGAGGGGGAGCTGGCGGTTGATGGGCCAGGTCCCATCGGTGGGCGAGGCCAGTTGGTAGGTGGGCCTGGTCCCATCGACGACATGGCAAGGCGGTAGGCGGGCCTGGCTATGTCAGACTGCACGGGTCAGAAAGTTGGTGGGCTTGTCAGCCGAGATCGACTTTGAGAAGCCAGGGCCGCAAAGGGCCGCCGGGGCCGACACGGAGGAGCCAGGGCAGACGCAGGGCCGACTTGAAGAAGTTGGGGCCACCTCGACTTATCTGGAGAGGCTGGGGTCGCAGAGGGCCGTCGAGGCCGACACGAAGGAGTCAGGGCAGACGCGGGGCCGACTTGGGAAAATCGAGGCTGCCTCGGCTAATCTGGAGAGGCCGGGGCCAATACGGTGGAGCCGGAGCAGACGCGGGGCCACTTGGGAAAGTTGGGGCCGCCTCGGCTTATCTGGAGAGGCCGAGGCCGATGAGGGCCGCTGGGGCCGACACGAAGGAGCCGGGGCAGACGCGGGGCTGACTTGGGAAAGTCGGGGCCGCCTCAGCTTATCTAGAGGGCCGGGGCCGATGAGGGCCGCCGGGGCCGACACGGAGGAGTCGGCCAACGCGGGGCCGACTGGGGAAGTCGGGGCCACCTCGGCTTATCTGAAGAGGCTGGGGCCGATGAAGGCAGCCGGGGCCAACAGAGGAGCCGGGCAAATGCAGGCCAACTTGGGGAAGTCGGGGCCGCCTCGCTTATCTGGAGAGGCCGAGGTCGATGAGGGTTGCCGGGGCCGACACGGAGGAGCCGGGGCAAATGCGAGGCCTAAGGAAAACTTGCTTTTCATATGCACAGGATCTCAAGGTGGAAAGCATGTAATTCAATTTTAATATTCACATTGAATATAAATTAAAGCATATTAGCAAATCTGAAATTTAAGAGTATGTAAAAATAAGTTTAAAATAATACCTCTCGATGCGGAAGCTGAAGATGACGAACGTAGCAGATCGATCTGCAGGGAGAAGTTCCTACTTGTGCCTTGCAAGAGCCGCATGCGCCGCTCCTCTATATCACACGCACACCAGGAAACCTTGAGACAGGGGATATGGAATCAAAGGGATGGAGAACTCTTCTCCAAGAGAGGAGTCCCTATCAGTTTGGACTTCTCTGATTTTTGGATTCTTCTTTCTCTACTACTCTCTCTCGAAGTTGAGAAAAGTTTCTTAAATAAACTCATCGTAAAACAACCCAAAACAACCTTTTGAATTTGTTTTAAGATACGATAATATCCGATCTTCGAAAGTGGATGGTTATGGGTTCACGCGTTATCAACGCGTAAAAAAATTTTATAAAACAAATTTACGGATTCATATCATCTCAATGGTAAGATCGTAATTTAAACAAAGTTTCAAATTCACGTTATCGGAATGGCAAAATCATAATTTATACGAAGTTTCAAATTCACGTTATCAAAATAAAATCATAATTTATACGAAGTTTCAAATTTACACTATCAATGGCAGAAGTAATTTAAACGAAATAATAAAATTAATTTATATGAAATGATAGAATCGTAAATTTTCTGAAGTTTTAAAGTCGCTGCCCGCAACTATAATAAAAATATTTAAAATATTTATAAATACAAAAATAATCAGATTAAATCCGTTTGAAGTCCAAATTAAAATCCGAAAGAACCCATGCGAAGATCTCGAACCATACTTCGCATTGGACTTATTTAATTTCAATTTAAAGTAATTTATGATTTCAAAATTCATAAATAAATGATCAGAGGCTATATTGGATATCCGATTCAAACCACTTTGAAACCAGATCTAAACCACTCTATCGTCAAACCAACCATTGGTCTATGGTTCAAGTCCTATCCCACAATGGGTCTGAATAAATCCCAAAAATTCACTTGAGTTACAAACTAACTCAAGTTCATCCCCAGAATAAGTACTACCGCTAATGCCCAGTTCTAGCTAGACATTGCTAGTACAAACTCGGTATTACCCATATGACCAAGTCCCACTTAGATCATGGATAAAGCCTGTCTCCAGGTCACCTGACTATGTGCGTGACTCCATAGGTTCGAATCTAAGTCGGTAGCATAGGAACACTTCCTATACCAATCGATGTGACCATCTAGCAATGGTACCCAACGTCCAATAGACCGAATATATGCAAAGCAATATTCAGGAACCTAGGCTATGGTTACCGTATAATTCATCCCCTTGTCCTAGTACTCAGGGCGAATACGGAGTTAACTGCCAACTCCGAGTAAATCACCCAAGTATGTTTCAATGCAATGAATCTTGTGACACCTCACAAAGATTACCTTGGCCAAGGTTTTGCTAAATTGAAACATAGTTCGAGCACTCTCTCTAACACTTAGAGTGGACAATCCCATCTTGACTCATCACTGACCCAATAAGTACTTGACTGCACCCAGCAACCTTCCGTCACCGGATTAGAAATCCGGGTGGTCCAGTGCCTAAGTACAGTGAGTTGCTTATCAAGTCAACATGATAGTCTCATGTCAAAGGGACACTTATACCCATTGCCTTTCTGTGAGTTGCTCCAGGCAGTTGAGCACTCAGCAGAGGTGAGTCACTGTTCAGTGAATGTACTCCTACACTCACCCGCATGTCATACCAGTGTTATACACTCCTTGGTTTAAGAGAACAAACCAACCCATATGGCACACAACGACCTACACTTGATTACGTCGTCGTCCTAGGTAACAACGTATCATTTGGCCGCAAACAGATTTAAGAGTTACTCAACAATTCCTCCATTGTCGAATACATGTAACTCTAAGGACTACAACATATTGGAATTCTACTGGAAGATGTAAATTATATGCTGTACTGCCAAAATAGACTTTTATTTATTGAATAAATCATGTACATTCACATCAACTCATAACCGTCTACAAGCTAGACGATTGGCTGTAGGACACATTTCCTAACAACTCCCACTTGAACTATAGCCAATCGGAACAGTATCTAATACCCATCTTCCACTTGTGTTCATTGAACTCCTTGATTCCGAGTGCTTTAGTCATTGGGTCAGCTAGGTTTTCCTTTCCGTCGATCTTCTGAAGGTAGATGTCACCTCGTTCCACGATCTCTCGTACAAGGTGGTAGCGGCGCAACACATGTTTAGTTCGTTGATGCGACTTTGGCTCCTTGGCTTGGGCAATTGCTCCCGTGCTATCATAGTATACTAGGACGGGACTCTCCAGGGCAGGTACCACTCCCAGCTCGCTCAAGAACTTTCGTAGCCATACAGCTTCCTTTTGCATCTGATGCTGCAATGTATTCAGCCTCGCATACTGAATCTGCCACTGTGTTCTGCTTGGAACTTTTCCAGCAGATCGCTCCTCCATTGAGGGTAAAGATAAATCCGGATATGCTTTTGTTGTCATCTCTATCTGACTGAAAACTGGAGTCAGTGTACCCCACTAGTTTTAAGTCAGGTTCTCCATAAATGAGCCATTGGTCCTTAGTATTTCTCAAATACTTAAGGATGGTTTTTACCACCTTCCAATGTGCTTCACCTAGGTTAGACTGGTACCTACTCACTATCCCTAGTGAGTGTGCCACGTCTGGTCTTGTACATGTCATAGCATACATGATAGAACCCACTGCCGAGGCATACAGAATTCTACTCATGTACTCTCTCTCCTCAGGAGTTGTCGCACAATCCTTCTTGGAGAGAGTAATTCCATGGCCTATCGGAAGATAGCCCCTTTTTGAATTATCCATGCTGAACCTCTTCAGCACAGTCTCAATGTACATGGACTGGGACAATCCCAGCAGCTTCTTAGATCTATCCCTATAGATCTTCATCCCTAGGATGTAAGAAGCTTCTCCCAGGTCTTTCATGGAGAACTGAGACAGCAACCAAACCTTTATTCCATGTAGTGCAGGGATGTCATTCCCAATCAAGAGAATGTCATCCACATACAGTACAAGAAATACAACTATGGAACCATTTGCCCACTTATACACGCAGGGTTCTTCTCCATTCTTAATGAAGCCATAAGTCTTGATACATTTATCAAAACGTTTATTCCAACTCCGAGAAGCTTGCTTGAGTCCATAGATGGACTTATGAAGCCTGCATACTTTTGACTCGTCTGTGGATGTGAACCCTTCAGGCTGTATCATATACACCTCCTCTTCGAGCTCTCCATTTAGAAAAGTCGTTCGGACATCCATTTGCCAGATCTCATAGTCAAAATGTGCAGCTAGAGCAAGCATAATCCGAATGGACTTGAGCATTGCTACAGGGAAAAAGTCTCATCATAGTCAATACCATAACGCTGACGATACCCCTTAGCAACCAGACGGGCTTTATAGGTCTCCACCTTCCCATCTGCACCTCGTTTCCTCTTGAAAATCCATTTACACCCTATGGGTTTTACCCCTTCAGGTGGATCAACTAGTGTCCATACACTATTAATCTCCATGGATTCCATTTCGGACTTCATGGCCTCTAGCCATTTCTCAGAGTCAGATCTCTGCAGCATCCATATAGGTGATTGGGTCCTCATCGTTCTCATCGAGTTCGATGGGATCCCCATCACGGACCAAGAAACTGAAGTATCTGCCGGCTGACGTGGTACTCTACCAGATCTCCTTAATGGTACCTCAATGGGCTTTGGGTTTGAACCAATCAAAGCCGGTTCCATAGCGGTTTCTGAGTGTAAAGGTACTTCTCCTTGTCGAACTTCATTAAGTTCAACATTAGCCTTAGCACTTCCAGTAAGATACTCCTTTTCTAAAAAGGTGGCTCTCATACTGACGAACAACTTTTGCTCTTCAGTGGTAGAAGTAGTATCCTTTAGACTCCTTAGGATATCCAACAAAGAGGCATTTGTCAGACCTTGGTCCTAGCTTGTCTGTCAACAATCTCTTGACATAAGCTGGACACCCCCAGACCCTAAGGTGTGTGAGCATCGGCTTACTTCATATCTCATATGGAGTTTTAGCAACAGATTTACTAGGGACCCTGTTAAGAATGTAACAGGCCGACTCAAGTGCGTAGTCCCAAAAGGAGATAGGCAAACTAGCAAAGCCCATCATGGACCGAACCATATCTAATAGGGTTCGATTCCTCCTTTCAGACACACCATTTAACTGGGGTGTCCCTGGAGGTGTCCATTGAGAGAGAATCTCATTCTCCTTTAGATATGTCAAAAACTCATTAGAAAGATATTCACCTCCTCGATCTGACCGAAGGATTTTAATATTCTTTCCAGTTTGTTTTTCTACCTCACTACGATATTGTTTGAACATTTCAAACGATTCAGATTTATGTCTCATTAGGAAGACATAACCGAACCTGGAGTGGTCGTCTGTAAATGTAATGAAATAGCTAAACCCTCTCATAGAGGCAGTATTCATAGGTCCACAAACATCCGTATGTATGAGGCCTAGAATCTCTTTGGCTCTTTCACCTTTTCCAGTAAAAGGTGACTTGGTCATTTTCCCAAGAAGACAGATTCACAAGTTTTAATTGATTCACAATCAATGTCATTGAGGATGCCCTCTCTGACTAACCTGCTTATCCTGTTCTTGTTTATATGACCTAGCCTACAGTGCCAAAGGTATGAGTCATCGACATCATCTATTTTGGGGCGTTTGTTTGGAGTGCATAATACATTAACAGGCTGTGATAGAAGGTAAATTCCATTGCTCAATTGTCCACACATCACAGATACATCATTCACAATGATATTTAAAATATCTTTCTTTATTGAAAAATCATATCCTTCAATAGCCAACTGGCCTACAAATGACATTTAATAAAAATGTAGGACAATAGTGACATTCACTAAGCAATATTTTATTAAATTCAAAATAAAGCTCCACGACTCCCAACGCCAGTACTGGAACTCGGCTTCCATCACCCACGTTTAGGAATCTTTCACCTTCTTTGAATCTTCTACTAATTCGAAGCCCCTGCAAAGAATTGCAAATATGAATTGGACTCCCGGTATCTAATACCCAATTAGTAGTATCACAGATAGAAAAATTACAAGGTGTTATCATATAAATACCTTGTCCAGCAACTCCTTGCTGGTTTTTCTTCTTAGGCCTGTTTGGATCCAGGGTTGCTATGTACTGGGACAGTTCCTTTTCCAGTGACCCAGCTTCTTGCAGTAGAAGCACTCTGCCTGACTTTTGTCAGCCCTCTTCTTCTTGGTCTGACTAGGCCCAGCATGTTGCACCTTCTTTCTTTTATTTTTCTTCTTCATCCCTTTCTTAGGTGATGACGACCTGCCCCGAACCTCCCACCAAGTTCACTGACTTCTTTTGAAGCTGGTGATTTTTCTCAAAAGTCTGCAGTAGACCCAGCAAACCATGATAGTTTACTGCAGGCTTCGTCATTCTATAATGACTGAAAAAGTCCAGGTAGGAGCTAGGCAGGGAGTTCAGTATGGCATCCTTCCCAAGTTGCTCATGCAAAGGAAATCCAAGTTTGCCCAGACGTTCTATCATCTCGATCATGTATAGTACATGATCGGTGATAGAAGTCCCATCACGCATACGCGCATTGAAGATGGCACTAGACATTTGTACCTTTCAACATCGTCTGGCGTCCCGAAAGATTCCTTCAACATTTGGAGTATTTGTTCCGGTTGGGCCTCCTCAAATTTCCTACTGAACTCATCATTCATAGAAGCCAGCATTATGCAGCGCACTGTGGTGCGGTCATTGGTCCACTTCAGATAAGTGTCCCTGACCACACCCGCACATTAGGGGCTGGCTCAGGTGCAGGATCCATTATCACATAAAGGATCCTCTCATGCTCTAGGACTATCCTAAGCCTTCGATACCAGCTATCGAAGTTTGGACCTGTCAGTTTATCACTGTCCAACAGTGACCGGAGCGACAGATTTGTAGACATTTCTGAAAGGAAAACCAAAAACTTATTAGTGTACATGATTTATTTAAACCTATAGACTTGGACTTATAGTCTAAGGCCCTCCCACTATTTTATTCAGGTTGGTAGCCCCTACCTCCAACCCGAGAAATTACTCCTAATTTCTTAGTGGGTACTAGAACCCAGTAGACTACATATGAGCCCGACTTTGGCCGGCCCACCCACATGTATCTAAAGGTAGGTTCATAACCAATTGTTTCCCCAAACAATTTCTAGTAATTTATTTTGCCCCAGGTTGCACGCCAATCGGCCTTTGGGCCTCCTATTGGGTGTCCTGGTTAGGTCCAACCATTAACATGACATGTTCAAGCTTCTAACCAAGGAATTGGTCAAGCCCGACTTTGGCCGGCCCACCTGACCATCGTTGAGAGAGTTGCATTGAACCATCATAATATGAATGATAATTCCAAAAACCAGATGAGTACCAGGCCTTTGGGCCTCCAATAATCATCTTAGCCATTGGACTCATTATCACTCTCTTAATGGGAGGCTATGACCTAATTATCCCCATAATTTAGTCACTTTAGGGACCTAATAATTTTAGAGGGTTTGATTAATTTGTGACACATGAATGACATGGACCAATTTAAGTATTCTCCCACTAAACCATTTAGTTGGGTTCATTAATTTGGTCCATGGGTACCTAAATCAGTCAAACTGATTATCCTTAGGAAGCATGGGTTAGCTCAAGTCAATAGGCTAGTCTAATCAAGTGCTGGGACCACTTAGCCAGGCCGGCTTGATCAAAAGGCCGAGTTGCGCCATTAACCATCTTGCCTAGACACCAGCTGATAATCAACTAGCCAGGTGAGAGGTAGCCGCGACCTTGATCAGAACCTTTCTAGACACTAAGTGGTTGACCAGACCCAATTAAATTTGCCTAAAGACTTGGGTGTCCACTGAGCCCCAAATCAAGTCCATTTAGATGTATGGACTGATCAATCTAATCTAATTAGATGGATCTAAAGAAAAGACCTAACTCAACATTTGATTAGATTCAATTTTCTAATTTAGTCCAATTCATCTAACCTTAGGTCTAACCCAATTAGAGAACCTGATTCATGCTAACCCAATTAGCCCATGATTTATGATCATGTCTTAAGGTCTTTAATTCATAATTCTAGATCTTAAGTTAACCCCTTTTCAAATTTGAACCAATTTCAATTTTGAGTTCTGATTTTGAAACATTTTCAAAATTTTCCGTAAAAATTTTACTTTCTTTCCTTTTTCTGTGATCTGACTTTTACGTAAAACAATTTTACTATCATTTATAATTAAGATTTCATCAATTAAGATGTCTTAATGTTAATATTATTAACATATCATCTTTAATTAATTTTGGATCTAATCAAAATTATCACAGAAATAAATTAATTCGATTAAAACATATTTTAATCTTTCTTTCTTCTATTCTGTACATCCGTTCATGGGTTCTTTCACAGTGGCACCCCTACACGTCATAGGAAACCTTTCTTGAATAAGAAACAGAGGCTGTGAAACCTCCCTATGACCGGACGGCCTGGTGAATATACCCAATCCAAGATATAATAGAACACACATGCAAGATCTACATTAGATCTACTTCTAAAACATATATTTAATCATCATTAAATAACTTTAACATGCTCTCATCATGCAAAACATTTAAATCTACTATAGATCTAAACTAATCATAATAAGATCTACTTTAGATCTACATTAGATTATTTATGCAAATAATATCAGATCTACTATGCTTATACATGCATTCCTAAGCCTTAACCATGCTCTGATACCATTTGAAGGGAAAACTTGCTTTTCATATGCACAGGATCTCAAGGTGGAAAGCATGTAATTCAATTTTAATATTCACATTGAATATAAATTAAAGCATATTAGCAAATCTGAAATTTAAGAGTATGTAAAAATAAGTTTAAAATAATACCTCTCGATGCGGAAGCTGTAGATGACGAACGTAGCAGATCCGATCTGCAGGAGAAGTTCCTACTCGTGCCTTGCAAGAGCCGCACGCGCCGCTTCTATATCACATGCACGCCAGGAAACCTTGAGACAGGGGATATGGAATCAGAAGGGATGAAGAACTCTTCTCCAAGAGAGGAGTCCCTCTCTGTTTGGACTTCTCTGATTTTTGGACTCTTTTTTTCTGCTACTCTCTCTCGAAGTTGAGAAAAGTTTCTTAAATAAACTCATCGTAAAACAACCCAAAACAACCTTTTGAATTTGTTTTACGATACGATAATATCCGATCTTCAAAGCGATGGGTTACGGGCGTTCACGCATTGTCAACGCGTAAAGAAAATTTTATAAAAAATTTACGGATTCATATCATCTCAATGGCAAGATCGTAATTTAAACAAAGTTTCAAATTCATGTTATCGGAATGGCAAAATCATAATTTATACGAAGTTTCAAATTCACGTAAAATCATAATTTATACGAAGTTTTAAATTCATCTCAATGGTAGAACATAATTTAAACAAATGGCATAATCGTAATTTATATAAATGGTAGAATCTAAATTTTTGAAGTTTTAAAGTCTCTGCCCGCAACTATAATAAAAAAATATTTAAAATATTTATAAATATGAAATAATCAGATTAAATCCGTTTGAAGTCCAAATTGAAATCCGAAAGAACCCATGCGAAGATCTCAAACCATACTTCGCATTGGACTTATTTAATTTCTAATTTAAAGTAATTTATGATTTCAAAATTCATAAATAAACGATCAGAGACTATATTGGATATCCGATTCAAACCACTTTGAAACCAGATCTAAACCACTCTATCGTCAAACCAACCATTGGTCTATGGTTCAAGTCCTATCCCACAATGGGTCTGAATAAATCCCAAAAATTCACTTGAGTTACAAACTAACTCAAGTTCATCCCCAGAATAAGTACTACCGCTAATGCCCAGTGCTAGCTAGACATTGCTAGTACAAACTCGGTATTACCCATATGACCAAGTCCCACTTAGATCATGGATAAAGCCTGTCTTCAGGTCACCTGACTATGTGCGTGACTCCATAGGTTCGAATCTAAGTCGGTAGCATAGGAACACTTCCTATACCAATCGATGTGACCATCTAGCAATGGTACCCGACGTCCAAATAGATCGAATATATGCAAAGCAATATTCAGGAACCTAGGCTATGGTTACCGTATAATTCATCCCCTTGTCCTAGTATTCAGGGCGAATACGGAGTTAACTGCCAACTCCGAGTAAATCACCCAAGTATGTTTAATGCAATGAATCTTGTGACACCTCACAAAGATTACCTTGGCCAAGGTTTTGCTAAATTGAAACATAGTTCGAGCACTCTCTCTAACACTTAGAGTGGACAATCCCATCTTGACTCATCACTGACCCAATAAGTACTTGACTGCACCCAGCAACCTTCCATCACCGGATTAGAAATCCGGGTGGTCCAGTGCCTAAGTACAGTGAGTTGCTTATCAAGTCAACATGATAGTCTCATGTCAAAGGGACACTTATACCCATTGCCTTTCTATGAGTTGCTCCAGGCAGTTGAGCACTCAGCAGAGGTGAGTCACTGTTCAGTGAATGTACTCCTACACTCACCCGCATGTCATACCAGTGTTATACACTCCTTGGTTTAAGAGAACAAACCAACCCATATGGCACACAACGACCTACACTTGATTATGTCGTCGTCCTAGGTAACAACGTATCATTTGGCCGCGAACAGATTTAAGAGTTACTCAACAATTCCTCTATTGTCGAATACATGTAACTCTAAGACTACAACATAATGGAATTCTACTGGAAGATGTAAACTATATGATGTACTGCCAAAATAGACTTTTATTTATTGAATAAATCATGTACATTCACATCAACTCATAACCGTCTACAAGCTAGACGATTGGCGGTAAGACACATTTCCTAACAGGGCCGACTTGGGGAAGTCGGGGCCGTCTCGGCTTATCTGGAGAGGCTGGGGCCGATGAGGGCCGCCAGAGCCAATACGGAAGAGTCTGGGCAGACGCGGGGCCGATTTGGAGAATTCGGGGCTGCCTCAGCTTATCTGAAGAGGCTGGGACCGATGAGGGCCGTCGGGGCCGACACGGAGGAGCTGGGGTAGACGCGGGGCCGACTTGGGGAAGTCGAGGCCGCCTCGGCTTATTTGGAGAGGCCGGGCTGATGTGTTCGTGCCACTGACTAATTTTACCATAATTATCTACGTGGCTCCATTAGCCACATTATAACCTTATATATATTAATATTCAGTAATTAGCTTAACGAGAGGCAACATAAACAAACAACTTGAGTATATGGACGTAGATACAAGAGCTAGTTGATAGCTATGGTTTCTTCTTCTTCCGTCAATAATAAATGTTGGGGACCGGCTATCTATGCTAACTATTAGCCCCAAACAACCATCAAAGACTCTTAATTACAATTGAATCAAAAAAATCCAATGTTTATCAAATTTAAATAGGGGGCGACATTAAGGTAGTGTTTGATAGAAAAAATATTATCCATGGATAAGTGTACAGGATAGAGTTTATCCCCTGACTATCCTTAGGAATATTCCTTAGCTATCCCATTGATCATATCAAATGCAAAAAGATAAATTCATAGAATAACTTTTTTTACTCTTATTTGGAGGGATAACCAGCTATTTCTGCATTTTTTAGGGAATAAATTGAGGGAATAACTCATAGTTAACCATGGTTAACCATAGATTATCCCTTAGTTAACTTTATTCTCACTATCCCTTATAGTTATTGCTTTTAAAAATAAGAGGGGGTATCCTCTGAATATCCCCTCTTATTTCCTATTTCAAACACTACCTAAAGTTAATTTCATGCGTTGGAACATAAACCACTCATGGTGGAATCCCAATTATCATGGTACTAGAGTTAGTCTCCCTTCTCAAGCATATCTTAAACAATATCAAGCTTTGAGGAGAGACGCTTTTATGGTGAGACATGCTTCTAGGTTTATCCTTGATCCTCACTGTCTCTGGAGTTCCTTTATGCAAGCTAGATATGGTGATTGGTATCCTGTTATGGACCCTCAGCCTACTCGATGATATTCTTTCTTTTGGAAAGAGCTATGTCGTCATGCTCTGTCTATTCTAAGCAATATATCGTGGATGATTGGTGATGGCTCCTCGGTCGATGTTGTTCAGGATAGCTGGATCACTGATCTCCCCCTTTTCCATTGGCCGTCTTTTATTAGCATGGATATTTCGCAGCATATGAGGGTGCATGATCTCATCATTCAGGATCTCTCCTCTTGGAATACCCCTATGGTGACCAGCTTATTCGGGGAGGAGCTTACTCGGCGGATCCTTTCTATTCGTCTTACCTTGGGACACATTCATGACATGAGGTTATGGAGGAGATCTTGTCTCTCCAAGGCCCCCACTAGGGATCTTATCGAGGTTTATAGACCTCAGCCCCAGGATTCGCGGGATGCGAGTTGGATATGGAAGCTCTCTATTCATCCCAGGGTCCAATTATTCACATGAAAGAATTTGTGGGACTGTCTTCCTTCTTGTTCTATGTTGTCGAGAAGGGGTCTTCATATTAAGGCGATTTATCCGCTGTATGAGCAGGAGGAGGAGACTATTGATCATGCCATTTTTACCTGTCCTATATTGAGCGAGATTTGGATGAGGATGAGTTATGATTGCAGAGTGGATGATTCTGATTCCTCGTGCTCTCCTTTCCTTGATGCTCTTTGGAGGACCACTAGACAGCGTAGCGTCCTTTGGGCTATTACTGCCTATCAGATCTGGCTGTTGTGGAACTTGCTTATCTTTACTGATAAGACTATTTCCCTTCACAGATTAGAATGGAAGGTCAGATCTATGATTGCTGAAAGTGCTCATCTTCTCAATAGTTCTGATTCTTATAACCCTGGCCACTAGGGCTTCCCTGCTATTTCGGCAGCGAACCGTCGTACGGTTTATATCTTTTGGGAGCCCTCCCTCCAGGGTTTGTAAAAATCAACTTTGATGGAAGCGTTCGTGGTAGACTTGCTGGGTCTGCTTTTATTATTTAGGGGACTGATGGAGCCTTGCTGGCGGCAGGTGGTTTTGGCTCCCTTGACTCTTATGTCCCCATGGCTGAGCTTTATGCAGTATGGGCTGGTATCTCCCATGCTGCTAGGCAACTTCATGTGCAATGCATGTTCATTGAGGGGGATTCTCTCTCTGTTATTCGGTGGATTCGCATGGGATTCTGCGATCATGTCCACATCAACCCTATTCTCAGTGATATTCAGACTGCTCTGCGGGGTGTTCACAGTGTCCACATCCGGCACATCTACCGGGAAGCTAATTCTGTGGCAGATTAGGTTGTGGCTGCTGTGGCTTATCACGGAAGATTTTGGATATGGAAGCAGGGCGACCCCTATCCCCTGTTCTTAAGCAGATATTGTACTCTATTATTTCTGGATTGACTCGCATAAGGCTAGTGTGATCACCCATCTGTATAAAAAAAAAAACAACAATATCAAGCTTTCTTTATCTTCTAGCGACACTATCATCACCTTTTAGCTTTCTTTGTTTATCATTTTAATAATTTCAATCTTTTCTTTAGTTAAAAAATATTTGTTATCTCAACAAATATCATAGTTTTAAATTCAAACTAAGCTAGCCAGTCTGATCAATGAACTAGTCCTTTAGCTAATTGATTCTTTAATTGAATCAATTATATAATTAAACTAATCAAAATCAAATGAACTAACCAATTTTTCTATTAACTAGTAAAGCCAAACTGTTTTTTTTTTCATGCTTTTCAAAACTACCTTTTAATCTATATAATTTAACCATATCAATATTACTTTGTACGGACTTTCATCTTTTAACCTGAATCCCTCTTTTACCCTTCTTTAACCAATGTAAGTCTCTTTTTCTCCAACTAATATAGAGGACTTTAAAAAGTATTTAAAAATCTATGATTAATTCCATATATCAATATAGATATTATATTTAGATAATTTAATTCTAACGATTTAAATTTTAAATCTCTCAAATCAGTTTAGTTTATTAAAAAATTATTATTATTATTTATTATGAATTATATTTTTTTAAATTATTTATGTGATTCGATTATTGTTCAATAGCGTCCTTCGGTTGGGTCCACGTACAGTCTAATTACAATAACTATGGCCAGCAGTGAGACAGCATATGCTAGCTAAGATATATAATTTTATCAAATCATGACTCACGGGAGCTAAACTGTGATAACAAAGAGATTAACCTCTGTTTGGATGAAGAGAAAATTAGGAAGGAAAGAAAATTAAGAGAAAAAATAAGAGAAAAAATGAAATTGATCTTGTTTGGATGGAAAGAAAAGTCGGAAGGAAAGAAAACTAGAAGAAAAAAAGTGGTGGACCCCACATAAAAGTTTTCTCTCCAAAATCAAAGAGATTTCGGAGAGAAAACTCAAAAGTGCTCTTTTTTTTTTTTATTCCAATATTGACCCTTCCAAAAAACAATCGATGCATTTTTTAATCATCAAGGATATTATTGCCATTATAAATTATCAATTTTCTCTCCTCTTTCTTTTTCTCTCACTCATCCAAACAAAAGAAGAGAAATATTTTCTCTTTAATTTTCTTTCCTTCCACTTTTTTTTCTTTCCAGTTTTCTTTCCTCCCAGTTTTCTCTCCATCCAAACAGAGCATCCCTCTGTTGGATAGAGAAAACAAGAGAGGAAAGAAAACTAGGAGGAAAAATAAGAGAGAAAATAAAATTTATCTTGTTTGGATGAAGAGAAAAGTCGGAAGGAAAGAAAACTAGAGGAAAAAATAGAGGGAAAAAAGTGAAAAGTTTTCTCTCCGAAACCGAAGAGATTTCGGAGAGAAAACTCAAAAGTGCTCTTTCATTTTTTTTTTCATTTCAATATTGACCCTTCCAAAAAAAATAACCGATGCATTTTTTAATCATCTATAACAAAAATATTATTGTTATTCTAAATTATCAACTTTTCTCTTCTCTCTATTTTTTTCTCACTCATCCAAACAAAAAAAAATATTTTTTTTTAATTTTTTTTTAAATTTTTTTCATCCAAACAGAGCATAAACTTCTGCTGGCGGTTATCTGATTAGGTTTACCAGTTTAACTTTAATCTGTCCTGCTTCGGCCCACGTTGCATAAAATCGCTTGACCGCATTTTATGAAAGTTTGCTCTCTCCTCCGACGGCCTTTTGACTCGACGAGGTGACAAGGTTGGCAAATTTCACCACCAATTCGTCCGAGATATTCCTCCAGCCTTTCCCACCATAGAAGAGAGACGTTGCTTTTGATGGGATCATCTCCGGTCCCAACTGGAACCGGTAAGAGTCTCACTCAAAATTTATTTATTTTTTTTGGTCCCTCACACATTTATTATTAATTACTACATACAGTATAATCTTTCTTGCTTTATGTATGTTATTTTTTAAATATTTTTTTTTTTACAAAATTAATAAAAATCAATGAAATAATCTATATGCTAACTTAACAATCAATTCATATCTTCATATTTAAGTGATTGATCAAATATTTCAACAGTTTTAACTTAGATCGCGTAGAGATGTAGTATTTTGAAATTATAAGAATAAAACTTTAATAAAGTTTAAAGACCAATAAATATATTTTGGCCTATAAACTAGTATATGTCTTATATTTTTATTATTAAAAAAAGTTAGAGGGTGATGCCATGAGTGAGAAAGTAATTGATGCTAGGAGCAGCGCTTCTATCTATTAAGCGGATCAGATGACTACTGCGAATTTGATAGAGTGGAAGCATGTTAAATATATATGAATTTATTAGTTTGCAAATGAAACAAATAGGATAAGCCGACAAAGCTTTATTAAATGTAACTAGGGCTACAATCGAGTCGAGCCAAGCTGAGTCAAGCTTTTCCGTACTTAAGCTCAACTTGTTAACAAATACTTGAGCTCTTTAAATTAAAAAAATTCTATTCAAGTTCGGCTCGAGCTCAATTACAAAAAGCTCGGACTTGATTCGAGCTTGGCTCAAGCTCGCTTATTTTGTATGATTAGAAAGCTCGACAAGCTCAACTCAAAAAAAAAAAAAAAAAGCTCATTTCAAGCTCGAGCTTGAATTAAGCTCATTTCAAGCTCGATTCAAATTAAGCTTGTTTAAAGTTTGGTTCGAGAATAAAAAAAAAAAAAAGCTTGATTTTTAAACCCAAAGAGTAGTCATAAAAGATGAAAAGACAGAGAAGATGAAAGGACATCTTGTTCACGAGCTCCTAATCGAGCCAGCACGCGAGCTCCTAATTGAGTCGTCTCATGAACTCTTAATCGAGTTGTCTTGCGAGTTTGTAATCGAATATGTTCTCGTGCTTAAGCTTGGCTCGTTTATTAAACGAGCTCTAAAATGAAGCTCAAGTTCGGTTCGTTTACATGATAAATCAAATATGAACGAGCTTTTATCGAGCTGAGCCTCGAGTAACTTGTGAACGACTCAGCTTACAGCCCTAAATGTAACGACGTTAAACACAACAAATCAAGGTGATCAAGTGTGTAAACTAATTTAGTTTGTACTTTTTTAAAAAACTTAACATAGAAATGCAATATAAAGATTCAAAAAGAAAGGATGAAGGAAATAGAAAGAATAAGGAGAATCTAAGTTATAAAGGCTACTTTTAGGGGGCGTTTGGTGCATCGCCAGGTAATCCTGAATGGTAATGTGGATTACCTACAAGATAGATTACACTGAATAGATTGCCAATAATGCTGATTACTGTGTTTGGTATGCACAGGTAATCTTACAGTAATATTGATTACTGTGTTTGGTATGACAAACAGATTACCAGTCATATAGCATCAAATCCCCAAAATACCCCTAAATCAAATTTATTAAAAATTTATATATACTATTAAGTTTAGGTATAAAAGTTGGATATTAGTTACAATCATATTTTTTATTTACAATCCCTGGATGCATGCGCCGGATTTGGTAAAAAAAGAAAAAAAAAAAAAAGACGTTAAGGGCCTGGTTGTTAGTTTATCTGAGCTTTTTTTTTTTCTGTTGGAAGAAGTTACAGCAAGCCATTAATGAGATCTTATTTAATCAGCATCAGTTAACGCATGGTATTAAAACATATACTATTAATAGTACTATATATATTATCTTCAATGCACCAGCCTAATATTATCTACAATGCACCAGCCTCTTCCGTTTATAAAAAAAGAAACTGAAAAAAAAAAAAAAAAAACGGCCGTAACAAAAAAAAATTGATAAAAAAAAAAGTAGCCTCTTCCGTTAGTAGCAAAACAAAAGAAACTGATAACAGCTACTTAAAAAAAAGAAACGGATAGAGAAAGAAAAGAACAACTAATATAAAAGTTTATTTATCATATAAATATGAGCATTATCTGTTATTTATCCTTTTAAAATAAGATAAACATGAGCCTTTTCTTGGCTTTTTGGGAAAGGATAATTTTGAAATATTGTTACATACAAACAATCGTTCCATGCCTATTTGAATAAAAGGATGATAATTTACCTTTGAAATCGATCGGATTGTTGGCGTCTCTACCTTTCCTCTTTCCTTTTGCTCACGGTCTCTCTTTTATTCTCTTTCGTTATTTATCTCATTTAAAAGGAAGATGAGGGGACAGGGATAATTTTGTCAAAAAAAAGTTTATCAGTCCGGTAATCTGGATAGACACCTCCCCCTGAGGTAATCTGGATTACCTCTCATGAGGTAATCCAGATTACCGTTGCAAGATAGATTACCCAAAAAAATGTATACCAAACGCAGCTATCCGGTGGGCCCAGTTTAAATTACCGGTAATCTGGATGGATTACCAGCTACCAAACGCAACCTTAAGGTAATCTAGATTTCTAATTTTTGACTTTGATCTTGAGATTGAATCAATTTTTTTACAAGTGTTGCCTATCTTTCTATTCACCAAATGAATCAGCAACCTCCTACAACTCCTACCAATGGGTTGAAACTTCTAACAATTTTTTTTTGAATTAAAAATCATTGCAAACTTTCTCTAATTTTGGAAGCCATCAAAATTTACCAAAAACTCCCTATAGTTTTGAGACAACTTCTCTCATACCCTATAATTTACAACCACTTCTATCTTCATCGAGTTTGGCTGACTGAAAGATATAATCTAACCACGTTGGCTGAAAGATGTTATTCAAAAATGACTACTTATACTTGGTCAAAAATTGACATAAGCTTTAATCAAGTGCCTTAATTTCATTGGATCAAAATATGATGTCAATATGACCTAACATATTATTTTCTCTTTTCATCTTAATAAATGATAGACCTAAGAGGATGGAGGGTCTATTTATAGATTTTGGTGAAATCATTTTGTGAGAATTATATTATTTTAATGGATTTCAATAAATGTGTATCTTATAAATAATATGATTTGTAATCAAATAGAACGAAGAAAAATAATTTTTGTAATTGATCGCAATTAATTTAAATTTAAGAATTTATTATTATTGTTGAGGGTGTTTGTTAGTTACAAGATAATATATTTATCAATATATGAACAAAGTAAATGCTTACCAATACTTTCATAAGACAAGGGGGGTGACTTTTTTCACCTTCTTGCTCAAAACATTGCACCACCTAGTAATCCAGCTATGCCTAACCGTAGATTTGAATTGGAGGTTTGGTAAACCCGACTTGCTCGATCATATCCAATTGGGATCATCAAAAACTGCTTTATTAGAGCAAGAGGCTTGAATAGATCCTATTATTGGATAGGGCCATCAAGTCAAATCGTTGATCAAACTAAAACAATACTATTACATGTTCCAATTCAAAGTGTTTGACGCCACTTAGAATGTGACAGCCAGCATGTCAAGACGTAGACCATGATCGTCTCCAAACTTAAGAAATCCAACCAGAAGTGCCACGTATCTAGACTTCGAAAGATGTTGGACAATGCATGCATATGTTTTTAATATGGTTGCCTCAAGGCTGGTCCCTTGCAACCATGCATCTTTTTTCATAAGGATCCAAACCTGACAACCATTCGTTGATCGATGCTTTGAAATGGACTGACTAGGCTTTGGCTTACCCTCGCTTCTTTCAGAAAAGAGAAACCGCTGTTTGGTGCCATGGTAATTAACGGAAAAAAAAAAACAAAAATATAATCCCCTCTAATGAATTGCCGCATCTATTGAATCAATGGCTTGAACAAAGTATGATTGTAGGAGCTCCAAATCAAGTCAGTAATGTCCAGTAGATAAGTTTTTGAGATCAAGAATCAAGTAAAATAAAAAACAAATATCAAGAAAGTTAAATTGAGGAGAAGGAGAATCTTTCTTCAATTGCAACCGAAGCTCAAACAGAACAATTAACACAGTTTATGTGGAAAACCTCCTAATGTAGAGGGAAACCACATGGCGAATCAAATAGATAAATACAATGCTAAAGTCTCAGGTTTTTGCTTGAACTTGGAATCCAACTATTTACCTCTCTAGGGGTGATGTAATGATTTCTCATCACGAGTATAATGATACTATGTGATCAAAACACCTCAAAGCACGCTCTTAGTCTCTCCCGAGGCCAATTAAAAATTCATGTTTGAGGGGTTTGTCAAGATTTACCTCCATGCAAACTCTGACATATGTCTCATTGGGTAGAAGATCCTTCAATCTAATAGGCTTATTGACCATGGTCGCAGTTGGAACAAAATAGCTTTGAATGCAGTTGTTGATGGCTAAAAATTGTTTCTCATCAAATGAAATTTTGCATCTTACAATTAATGATACAATGCCACACAGTATATTGAATAAATCAGTCATAAAACTGATGTGACTGATCAATCCGTATTAAGGATAACAAAGAAAGTAACTGACGAAACCCCCGTCTCGGCCTTGGCCTTCAAGGTTCTCTCGGTCTCGGACATGGAGTCTCTCTTGGTCTTGGATCTTATGTCCCCTCGGCCTCGGACCTGAAGTTTCCTCGGCCTCGGACCTTATATCCCCTCGGTCTCGGACCTGTAGTCCCCTCGGCTTCGGATCTTATGTCCCTTCGGCCTCGGACTTCATTCCTTTGGCCCCCAGGTGTGGATCCCTTTTGACCTCGAGTCTCCTTGGCCTTGAATCTCATGTATCTTCTACCTGGCGCGTCAATCTGTTGCCGCCAAGTCACGTTCCTCCAACGCTAAGGAACGAAGATCCTCCTTCTCGAAAAAGCTCCTACAAGAAAGTCCCCGAAGATCGATTGCATCGATAGGGACCCTCCAACGTCAAGTAAGCGGCTTAGGAACAGTGAAGAAAAAGAGCTAGCAAAAATAGCTTGAGAGCTTGAAAGCTTGATTTAGATCCCTTTTTCGTTGTGAGTGTGGGTTTTTATATCTGTTCAAGGATCTTATTTTTCGCTTTTAGAAGTTGGCTAATCTCAATGTGTTGTTGTTCGATAGCAAATAAGTGATCAGACTAATATGGACAGATCGCAATCGATACTGAGCATGTTAAAAATATCTTGCTTCATGAATCATTTATTAGGTACGGCATCGCAGATAATAAATGAATTTGATCGTATCAGACATGCGTTATTATCGGCAACGGTCCTATTAATGACCAAATATAAATAACATGAAATCTCTCCTCCACGTCAAAAGCAGGGAAATTGCCTGACCAAATTTTTGCTATGCTTAGTTCTCTGTCAAGGAGAGCCGCTACTCTGCACAAATATTTTGCAAGCCTCTTAGAACACTGTGCGATCGATGTACTGGCTTGTACACAAGCTAATTATTGAGCCCCCGGAATCATCCTAAATGGTATGCCATTTATTAATCTCTCCTCGCTGATTTCACCCCACATAGTATGCGATTTTCTGGCTCCATTTATTAATCTCTCCTTGCTGACTTCACCCCACATAGTATGCGATTTTCTCGCTCTGAAAATCTAAAAAGAGATGAACCCGCCGCCCCCCGAAACACAAATAAAAAATAAAAAAGCACGAGTTCAAATCCATGATAGTTATCCTGGATTTTGCGTTCTCTTTTTTTTTTTTTTTTTTTTTAATACAAACGGACGATTTTTTTTTTTTTTTTTTACAAACAAACAATCACATCAATATAGATTGAATCAAATCTGATATATCAGAGTATAAAATTTAAGAAAGCATAGACGATCACAGATCTTTCGGTATCCAATACCACGATCCAAAGTGATGGGCAATTCGAGAAGCAATCCAGTCAACCGCATAATTAGCTTCCTTGTAAATGTGCTAAACCTGGACAATATCAGCATAAACCGAATGTCGCATATCATAGGGTTAATGAGAAAAGGGACGCCTACCTCCCGTTGGAGCCAGCGAACCACAGTGATAGAATCGCCCTCAATGATAAGCCGACGAATGGCTAAGTTGTATATGGCGTGAGAAATGCCAGCCCACACAGCATACAACTCAGCAGCCGGCACAGAAATGTCAAGGAGTCCAAACCCGCCAATTGCCATCAAAGATCCATCAAGTCCACGGATCACAAAAGCCGAACCCACCAAACGACCATGAACACTGCCATCAAAATTGACTTTGACAAGCCCAAGTAGAGAGGGTTCCCAAGAAATGAATACCGTATGCCGATGTGCTGCAGGGGCAGCAGAGGAATCCCAGAAGCTAGGACTATCAGAGTCAAGGGCAGACTGATGGAGTAAATACTTAGCAGAGAGGAACATAGTTGTCCTGATAATTCTATGAGAAGGATCAATAGCATCAGAGAAAATATAACAATTCTGGAATAACCAGAGCTGATAAGCAAAGCATTGAATACTACTCTATTCCCATTGACAATAATCCACAAACTGCCAAACCGATCTCGTTCTACTATAGATAAAGATAGTATGGTCAAAATCTTCTCCATAGTATTACATAATGGACACATTGAAAAGATTGCTATGCCTCTCCTAGATAGCAAAGAATAAGTAAAAAATAATTCCAAGCCATCTTTCAGATAAAAAGACGAATTTTAGATTGAATGGGAAGCCTCTATATTGTCTTTTATCATCTTAGATACCATGGGTTTGCATGAGATCTCTTCCTCTCACATCTATCACATAAATGTCTTTTATCATCTTAACTGGTATAAATGTGTGCGTGTGCATGTATGTGTGAGAGGGAGAGAGAGTTTATTATAAGATATTGGCCGATGTTACATGGAGATATGGGCTCCGAACTTTTGGTTAAATTTTATTTTCTTCAACCATCCATTTCAATCAACTCATCTCCCCAAAGTATTATTCTTCCCTCTCAGGCAACCTGCCACGGAACCAATGGCATGCACTTTCTTTTTGAATATAAGGTGCTGTTGAGGGGCTCTCATGCAGAATCTTTAACAAATTAAATAATATTTAAAATTTAAATTTAAAATATAATTAATTATAATTAAAAAACCTTATTTATCATTATTTTTAAGAATAAAAAACTAATAAAAGAAAAATATTAATCTTTAATACGAGAGTATCACGAAACTGACCCTTTTCATTCCAAATAGATTATAATCGAAATATCATTCTACAATATATTTTTGATTATTTTAAGTAATTTTAAAATTATATTTTGATCTTCGGATGCTTTGGGTATTGATCGACGTTACTTATTTGCCTTCTTGAATAAATTATAATTCTGCTCCGGCCTGTAAGTCAATTTACTTTTTATCCATCGAACGTCACGGTGCCGGTTAACATCGCACCCAAACTTAAAAAGAGAGCACAGACAATGACCCACCGACCCACCATATTCCCAGTGTAACATTTAGTCGTAATTTAGATAACAATCCTTTCTCCAATCCACTACAGTCCAAAAGAAACCACCGCCTCTCTTTGTAGTTTGTACACCACCACCATATAGCAACCCTTCCTCCCGCCGGCCGCCAACTCCACTAACGGACGGCTCCGGTGTCGGGCCATGACGGAATCGGAAATGTCAGGTGCGAATATCACGCCGGCCTCCTCCTCCGACTCATCCGCGACGCGGAGCAACTATGAGAGCAGCGGCGGTAGCAACTCGGGCCGCCGCGGGAACTCTCGCCTCTCCCTGGATCTGGTCACTGCCGCTCGTTGGCACCTCTCCTTCCTCCGCTCCTTCGCCGGCTCTCCTCTTCTCGACCACCCCACCACCATCGCCCGATCAATCCAGCGGTCCTGTTCTCTCCGATCGAATGCTTTTCCCAATTCGGACCACCTGATCGACGACTGAGATTGGATTTCACTTTTGTTACAGGTACGAGGAGTTCTGGATGCCGCTCATCGCCGAGCTCTCCAAGGCGGCGCCGCCGTCCACCTCCCCGATGCTCCTCCCGCCGGTGGACGTCCACTGGGTTTGGCACTGCCTCTGCCTCAATCCGGTAAGCCTCGGAAGATGCGATTTGTCCTCGTATATATCGTAAAAAAAGTACCAACTTTGGCACGGGGGACCTTCGTTCCAGGCGAGCTACCGCGAGTACTGCGCCTCGAGATTCGGGGAGCTGATTGATCGGCCGGCGATCTTCGACGAGGAGAACGAGGAGTATGCCTCCGACCGGTGCCGGGAGATCTGGGGGCCTCCGGTACCCGTCCGAGCCGTTCGACCTCGAGTTCGCCGAAGACGATGAGGGCGAACCAAGCGGCAGGGGCGGCGACCTCTTCGCAGCGGTGGCGAGGTGCGGGTCTCTTTACTCCTACTTCTCCAACCCTTTCGTGTCCGAGACCGTCTACCTCGTCTTCGCGAGAAGGAGATACCTCAATTTCCTCCACGTCTCGCGGCGATTCGAAGAAGAAAAGGGGATCCCGATGGTGCCCACGTCCGATATCCTCCTTATGTGGCTCACCCACCAGGTGAGTCCACTTAAAGATTGATTTTGAGGCGATATTAGACATAAATTTTGGGCCTTTGGATCGATTAATGGGATTTGCTGTTTGGAGCAGAGCTTTCCGGGGAGATACGCGAGGGACATGGAGGGGATGGGAGAGTTGGAGCGGCGGGTGATGGCGTTCGGGGAGGCGGCGGCGGAGGAGGAGGCGGAGGCGACGAGGAGGGCGTGGGAGGAGGCGTTTCACGAGCCGTACGAGAGGGCGGGGGCGGGGATCGATCTGGCGGCGTCGCCGTCGCGAGTGTTCCTCAACTGGGAGGCAGCGGAGGCCGACGTCAACCGGAGGTATAAGGGCTTGCACCCGAGATCCGTCATGGAGGTAATGTTGCCCAGGGTTGCCGAACTCGTTTCACGTTTCCGCTTTATTCCTTTTCAGCGGATTTATGGTCCGATTGAACTGATTCCCGATTTCGTTCCCAACCGGTACTCGTCTGGACCTTGGAGTGAATGAGAATGGCGGTAATTTGTTAGTGTGGAAAACGTTTTGTCTTTTTTTGCGTTGCTTTGAGGGGGCAGAAAAGGCGGAGAAAGAGAGATGGAGAGGTGGTGAGCTTGGACGTAAGGGTTAGCACGTAGCAGGTGAATAAATTATAAAGAAAAAGTATTGCTGCATCTCATAAATTAATCGTACATATATATATTATAGTTTAATAAGTTTTATCGTGCATTGTACATGATGATCAATAATTTGCGCAATTGATAAGTTGGGCGGTGTAACAAGTCTTTTTCAATTATAAATTAGGTTGGGCTTTTAGTTTTGCTACGCCCAAACTGTCCAAAGGATGATTGGACTTTTGTTGGCTTAATGAAGAGTTTGGATTTGCTAGGCCCATACCTGGCCCAAAGGACCACATCCTCTTGACCTGTGTAATTTATGTTTATTTTCTTAATATTATATATTAATATATTATACTTGTCAAATAAATTAGAATTATGCTTTTTCCTATCTAGCCTATGTACTACATATATTCCTTTGCGATGCATGAATATTGATGTGATGAATAAGATAAATAAAAAAAATAGACTTATTTTTTAATTATATATTATTAAACTTAAACTTTAAAATTATTAATTTTAAAATTAAATAATAATTATAAGATAAAAAATATTTTTGAATTTTAAAAAGATTTTAATTGATTTGGAAATGTAGATTAAAATATAGATGATATCTTTTCTTGAAAAACAGTGTTCAATCATGGAGATTTTTTTTTGTGAAAAAAGGATAGAATCCAGATGAAATAAATTTCTTTAAAATAAGCATTATGAAAATAACTATTATAGTGCTAATATATGAGAAAGTTTTTTTTACCAATGATGTTTTTCTAAGCAATCTAATGTTTTATTTCAAACATTTGATTTGCTTGTATATGTGGCATAAAGAGAAAAGTAATTGATTTTTTTTTGGTCTGAACCCTTTCAACTTTACACCTTAGTCTATATATAATTTTGGCATAAGATTATAGTCTATATTTTGGCAAAGATTTATTGTTTTCATAAAGAGATAGAATAAAATGGAGTAAAAGCAAAGAATAGCAAAGTTTTGTGCAAACACTATCTTCAACATTAATCTTCATACGCTATTTTGCTAATTTGTAGAGAAACTTGAACACAAACAAGACGAATACAAACCAGGCTCTGGATTAATTACAAAAACATGTAAACCAATCAAATTAAATAATGATGTGGAAGAGTACATGGTTCTCTGTGGTGCTGAAAACTGATGTAGAGCATACCATGCTAAAAACCCTCTTTGGATTATGACTTCTGCTCCTACACCTTACCCTATAAATTTTCTTTCATCCATCAATCAAGTTCAAATGTCATCATGTTGGCCCAGATGACAACCCAAGAGGGGGGAGTGAATTGAGTTCTTTAAAAATTTAGCCTTTTAAAATAGTTTGCTTAAGAAGAATGAAAGCAAATGCAATGTAAATACACAGTACAGTGAATAAAACAGAGATAGAGATAGAGTCAATGGAAGCACGGCAAACACAAAGATTTTATAGTGGTTCGGTGTATCCAACACCTACATCCACTCCCAAGATTCACTTGGATCCACACTATAATCTTCCTTGATTACAGCCGAGTTGTTTTACAAGCTCACAACTCAAACTTGTTGTTTTCCCGGGATCACAACGAACCCAGCCGGTTTTTCGGGCTCACCAGCACAAAAATCCTAACACAAGCTATACCAAGCTTGTACCGAGGTAAGACTACCTCCACTAGTTCAATCCCCCAGATTGAACTAGACACAAATAATAGAAATATTATTTTTTCAATTACACAGCTCCTCAATGAGCAGATAATCAAATAAAAGAACAAAGTTTAGAAAAGCCTGATTTGTAGTTGGTTGACTTTTGAGCTTTTCTTCTTTTCTTCAACTCCTTTGAAGTGTAGAATCGGGCCTCAGCTCGGATTCTTCATGGATTGAATGTTGGAGTTGATTTGAGCTTTTTCTTCCTTTCTTTGAATGTTGAAAATCTTTTGATTTGCTCTTGAATAGCTCTTGGATTTTCTTCTGAAGCTTTCTTGGATTGTTGAACTTGAGCACAGACGAAGCTTCCTTTGATTTCACACTTTTTCTTTCACTCTATTTTTGAATCACGGATTTTTTTTCAAATGATGCTCTGTTTTCCGATTTTTTTTCTTTTTCTCTCTTGATGTGTATATCTCTCTATTTGTATATTTTTGATTTGAAAACGGCTTCTCTATTATAGATTCTGCAAAAATATAGCCGTTAGAAACAAAGAAATATAGTTGTTAATGAAAAATCTTACCGTTGGCGCTGAGTTGGCATTCAAAAAAATAACGCCCAGATTTGTTGGAGTCGACTCCAACTTTGGGCGAGTCGGCTCGAAGACGCGTTACCAAAAATAGAAATATTCAGAAAGTTAAAGGGTCGACTCAACGAAAATAAAGTGTCGACTCCTGACAGTCGGAGGTCGACTCATGAAAGGCAAGGGGTCGACTCGTGAAGTGCTCAGAAAAACAACCTTCTGGTATCTGAGCGGAGTCGACTCACACAGTCATGGAGTTGGCTCGACAGAATCGGGGGTCGACTCTTGAAATCACAGGGGTCGACTCGTGAAAATCAGGAATCTCTGTATACTGAGTAGAGTCGACTCTGAAACTCTAGAGTCGGCTCCGGAACGTATCAGAAATCAGAGTAATTTCTGATTGACTTGAAATTCGTTCCAGATTAATTTTAAATCAATTTTTTTGACTTGAATACAATAAAATTGTCATTAGGAATCAATTCAAGAAATGTTCCAAAAACTCATTGATTGAGATATGAAGTATAAAATTTTTTTTTTGAAAGCTTAAACATGGAGTTTGAAGTTACTTTCAAATTGATTAAAGGTCATACTTAACATACTCATTGATTGTTCTAAATAAATTCATTGCTCATGTAAATAAACTCATTGCATCTTTTAATATACTCATGGCTTTTGGTAATCATCAAAATCAATAAGATTGGGGCAACAATTTCTCAACAATCTCCCCCAACACATCATATTATAAAATTAAACTTTCTTTGACTTAACTTAAACTACTACTCTTTTATCTTTTTTTATCACATATACGATGAGTTGATCATAAAAGCAACTCATAGTTCACACGATTTGAGTTTCTACTTCTCTTATCTGATCATTTATATCCATTTCAGTAGGCTTTTTGACATTTATTTTAGGTGGAATGTTAGGTTGAGGTATCTTATCTTCATTTGTGATAGCCTATCCTTTTAGGCAAGTCCTAAATATGCTAGTTTCCAGGTTTGATGAAATTCTCACTGTCGGTACTTACTGGTGTAACTGAAGTAACACGTGCAGAAGTCAATCTTAATGAATTATCAATTGTCATTATTTCCTCATGGTCGATTCATGTAATCCTTAGTTGGACTTCATAATGCTTTCTTTTCTTCCATCATTTTCCATATTCTTCTTTGTCTAGTTTATTCAAGAATCCATGCATTTCCACAGGCCTCATAATGGCACGTGTGTGTTTTTTTTCCTATAATAGGATTAAGTTCATTTAATTCGTCATTCTTTCAGAAATAGATGAGCATTTTTGTTAATTTTATGCTGTATCACTTTCTGTATTCTCCTCTTCCCCTCTCCTATAAGTTTATATATATATATATATAAGAGACCTGAAGTCTGTGAAATCTGGTAATTTAATCCATTAGGCTTCATGAAATGTTGAATTAATTTCTGGTGACAGGTCTGTGTATTCCTCAAAGGACAATGGGTTGAAACAGAGCCTAAGGATTTAGACAAGATATTCCTGCGGTTAAGAACTGTCAGGTGTCACAGAGAGATGAAGATAGACCAGCCTGTATCCAAATCATCATCCAAGACTTGGAAGAGAACATGGCGTCTTTTCTGTGAATTTGGCACCAGAGGCATTGCAATGGAGCTACGGCAAAAGGGAGGTAGTTGCTTAAGGAATAGCAAGCTGCTTAAATCTCTAGTCTTCCTGTGGAATGACTTGTTGCGTGCAACTACTCTCACTCTAACAAGAGAGATAGAGGTGCAAGCGAGGGCCATGGTATCAGTCACACCCCCTGTTCAGGCTCCCTACTTCTTAAAGTGTGTTCCTGATAGGGTAACGGATGATGGCGGTGCAATGATTTCAGATGTGATACTGAGGATGAATAGGTACCACCCACAAGAGGGTCGTTGGTTATCTCGCACTGTTCTTGATCACGCTGGAAGGGAGTGCTTTGTGATTCGAATACGGTAGCAACTCTATCACCTTTTGATTTCATTGCAAATCACTGGAACAAAATGTGATGAGTGATTGACCGAGTTTTAATGGATTTGTGTAGCATAGGCAGAGGGATTTGGAGAAGAGGAGCTGAAACTCCAACTGCAGTAAAATGGGAGAACAGAATCACAGAAGTACGAGAAGGCCCATGGAGATATGTGGCTGGTTCTGTTGGCACTGCACCTGGTAAGACATGACCTAATAAGATAAGAATCGCGTATTGCTAGAAAGGCAAGCTTATAATGGCAAGCTAAATTTGTTTTCTTAGTCAAATGATATAAATGAGTTTTTCTTTGTATTATTAAGAGATATTTAGATGTTCTCCTGTGATTGTAGAGAAGGTGGTGGGCACCGCGGCACCTAAGAAAGAAAATCCACAAGAGAAGAAGGCAACTTGGTGTCTATCCACAGGTGATGTCTTGACAATACAATGGGAAGATGGATTGGAGATTCTGCTTGAAAATGAAAATTCTACTGAATCGGTATTCCGTACTTCCTGTACTCTCATGTACTTTGTTATTCCATCAATATAATTTTGTAAAAGCAAATACCAATGGCTTATAATAAAGAGCTTAATAGAATTTAGAAATTATCAATCTGATAAAGATGGCTTTTATTTTTTTAAAATTTTTTTTTTGCCATATAACCTCATTAATTTATATGCTATCTACATTTTTCCTGTAAATTTCTGCTGCTTTGATGAAAGAAAAACAGAGATATATTTGAAACAAAGATATATTTGACCTTACATTTTATGGAAAAGTTTTGAATAGGCTTAAGTGGTGATAGCAGAATTGAAAGAGCATAGCTTGTCTTCTAGATATGAAGATGACTTGCTGAAATAAGAATTAGGAGATGGTTGCTAACATTAGACTAAACTTAGCATGAAATTTGCGTAAGAATGCAGCAAAACCTTGGAAGCAGAAGAAAATTTGGGTTCTGGTTCACTTAATGAAGCCTAGAAATATTAAGGTCAATTAGAGAAGCTAAACCTTTCACATGCTTTTCTGGATTATTGCATCTAAATTAAGGTCGAACCATAAGGAAGAAATTTGAGTGCACTATGGATCTAAAGTGGGAGGTTATATTTTCTGAAATTGGTTGATGGCCTCATTTTTGTGAATTAGTCCTAAGTACTTAATATTTAGTCATCCATATGATTCCTTTTATTTACTGTGCGACTTTCCAAGAAAACACCACTTTATTTACTAAAATTCCCACGCCTGCAAAAGTTTGTTTCAAGGTTACAAATATTTGATTTGGTTGTTTGGTCCATTATTGGTTTATCTTGAAACACTTCTAAATGTCTTCTATGATGATGCTGATTCTTTTTCAGGCTAAGTTGCTGAGAGGGAGAAAACTACAGTACCAAGTAAAGGAGGCAAGCTCATCAGACAGACAGGAGGAAGAGGAAGAGGAAGAGCAGTACTTGACTCTGGTTCGATTCACCTCAGATCATCCAGATGGAAAGGCCACAGCTCTTATAAATTGGAAGTTGGTTGCAGTAGAGTTTTTACCAGAAGAGGATGCAGTGCTAGTGCTGCTCTTGTGCATGGCTATAATCCGAACCATTTCGGCAATCAGAAGGGAAGATGTGAGTGGTTTGTTAGTGCGCAGGAGGGTGAGGGAAGTGAAAGTAGGACAGAGGGACTGGGGCTCAGTAACTCTACCTTCATCTTCATCATACTTGTCTCCCCATTTACAACCCTGGTATTGGAATGCTGATCAAGTATTGGCCTCAGCAGAGGTGCATGATGTTTGGGTGCCCACTTCTAATTATTCCCCTGCTGATGGCAAGGACCTTTTATACAAGCAAGCAGTCATACCTTGAAGAGAATTTAACTACATTCATAAGTTCCAAACATCAACAGGGTATGCTTTCATTGTCGTAATAATTAGAAGTGGCGTGTGTTACTGCAACTCGGTTTGGTGTAGCTTCTCAAGATTTGAGTGTGGACAGATTTAGTCCAAGTGCAGTTTGGCACAGATTTAGGTCAAGTATGGAAAGCATTTAGTGATGTAATAAGCCCTTGTATCATTAACCGAGAACAAATTGAATGGTAGCAATATCGTAAGTGTGGGTTTCATGTATTTTGGCACCCAATATGTTAATAATGGCCAATATTTTTGGTGTGTAACAAATGTTCCTGCTTTCCTTGGTCTCTATCAGCCTGCGGCTTGGTGTGGGTGTGTCTGTATTAAAGATGTACCGCGATATACACTTCAGCCTATAAGCCATTATAAAGAAATATAGCAGTAACCTAAATGCAGCGGGAAGGTGACCTAAAGCATCGAAGGACATCACAAGCTTTCAACTTCGAGAAAAAGTCTTTATACATCGTTTTTGGTTCAGAACAGTTTGCATCAGATGTGATGATTCATCCGTGCATGAGTTCATACCGAAGGAGCTCACACGTGTGTCTCACACCACAGATACGCGAATGAATCATCGTGCTCGATGCAGATCATCCTGCAACAAATGCGGTCTAGAAAGACTTTTCCTTAACTTTGATGGCCTAAATAATCACCGTGGCCTGAGTGATCATAGTTCGTGTCACAAGCTTATCATAGACAGTCTCAAACTTTCATGACCTAAGTGATCAAAGTCCACCTAAGAACTTAAAATTTTGTAAATAAGATTGTATTAACGGAATTATCATGATTGCATTTCATCTTATAAGCCATTACAAAGAAAATAATTTCAATGTAGCAGCGTGCAAGTAGTCTGGAACAAGCAAGGCTGTCATTGTGAAATTCTACGGCCCAAGTGATTACGATGGCAACACAAACTTTCGTGGCTTTCAGGCCCATTTGGACCAACAACTCATTGTGAAATTCATTTTCAGTGAAATTCATTGATAATATTTAGCCTACTATACATGAAACTATAGAATTAAAATAAATTCTCAAGTTTAGAATAAATAAATATTAAATTTAATATTTTATTTTTAAATTATCATTATTTAATAATGAGTTAGAAATGGTGATTTTGAGAATTAGTGTGTCAATTATATTAACTCCGCCAAAGCCGTCCCAAGCCCGGATAAAAAGGAGGATTGTGTTAGGTAGCTGATAGCCAGCATAAAACTCCATCAGATCCCCTAAAATATGAATCTCCTAGTGTATCAATTATATTCTCAAATTATGTTTAATTATATTAATTATAATTAATAATCATAATTGGTTAAATTATGATTATATTCAATTTACACATAAGTAAGTATATTATTATTACGTTTTAGTAATTATAATAATTATTTTAACTATAGTAATAACAATTATATTACTAAAATAATAATATGTTATAATTATAATATAAATAATTTATATTATTATGATAAATTATAATAATATTATTAATATACAATTTTATTATACTTATGTTAATATTATATTATATTAGTGATACTATATTATTATTCCTTCTTAGGAGGTTAATAGAAAAGTATGGAATAAAACAATAAAATCTTTATATTGTTTTTATTGATTTAGAGCAAGAAGTACTAGAAGATAAAACTAAGGTTGAAGTTAATTATAGGTTACAACTAGAACGAAATGTATTGAATTTAAAAGTTTTAGATTAAATATGAAAAAGAAAGAATGCATAAAGTATAATTTTAATATAATATAAATAAAGATGAATGGAGAGTAAAAATTAAGAACCATAAAGTTACTAAAATTGATCATTTTCAGTATTTAGGATTGGTTATTTATAAGAAAGGAGATATTGTTCATAGTATTAAAGCAAACTGGATAAATAAAAAGGCATAATTAGAATAATATGTAACTATCAAGTACTTGCTAAGTTCAAGAAAAAATTTTGTTGGACAACTATAAGAACAATTATGATTTATGAAACAACATGTTAGGTAGTTAAAAAAATGCACGTATATAGGATGAATGTGATGAAATAAGAATGCTGAGATGAGTATGTGATAATAGAAGAAAAAATAAGATAAAAAATAAAATCATTCATAAAAATAGAAATAGCTCTAATCGAGAATAAATTAAAAATAATAATAACTTAAATAGTTTGAATATGTGCAATGTAAACTTAAAGATGTATCTGTGCAAAGAAGTGACTTTTGATATATATATAAAAGAAGAAAGAGATAGAGGTTAATTAAAAATTATATAGAAGAAAGTAAAAAAAAAATTAGAATCATTTCATCTTATAAAAAAAAGATTTATAATCAAATATTTGAATGGAGAAAAAGAATTTATGTAGTGAACTTCAACTACTTTTTAATTAAAACTTTATAAATATGTAGTATAATATAAAAATATTATTATTATTATCATAATAAACTATAATAATGTATCAATATTTATAATATGTTAAATATTAAATAATAATATTTAATTTTATAATACTATATATATAATATATTAAATATTACAATTATATTATAATAATTATTAATATAATAATATGTTATTATGATAATAATAATAATATCATCATAAACAATGTTAATTTTAGTCAAAAATTACTGAACGAAAAATTTTATCTTAAAAAAAAATCATTTCCTTAATTCTATGAAATAAATTTGTAAATCCTACCAAAACTATCAAGAATTGTAATAAGAGAAAATAATTTAATTATTTAATTATTAAATATTTAAATCTGATTTTATTATTATTATTATTATTATATAGACACGCACATGTGTGCGTGTTAGAGGCGGGCACTGGGCTATGCCCGTGCTGGCCAATTGCCATGCCCGATGAGTCTCATTTAATAACGGACCGTACTGAGCACAGCCTGTTAAAATTTTTGGCAACCCGGCACGGCCCGTGGCCCAAAATCCATACTGGGCACATCCCGTTAAAATTTTTGGCAGCCCGTCATGACACATCGCCCATTTTGGGCCACGAGTCGTGCCGGGCCAGGCATGGCTCATGGTGCATCATGCATGGGCAATTTTTTTTATAAAATTATTGGCTCAGTCTTTTTATTTTTTTAAAAAATAAGTGTGCCAGGCACGGCCCTGGTGGGCCATGCATGGGCAAATTTTTTTACAAAATTATTGGCTCAATCTTTTTATTTTTTTAAAAAATAATTCTTACATTATTTTTTTTAAAAAAAATTTGTTGGCTCAGTCTCAGCCAAGTGACAAAGGATTGGGTTGGCACCTTTCAATAGTAGATATCTTATTGTCTCTTGTAATTTTTTTTCTTTAGATGAAGTTACCGAGATAGCCTTGACCACCCAGAGACTCTTGGTGCTTTAATACACGAATGAGATATTCACAGTTGCTGCAAATGAAATAATTAAGTTTTAGTGCTCCTTTGTTTTTCTTAAATAATATAATTTTTAAGCAAAAGTTATCTAAAGGCCATTTTTAATTTTTTATACGTTTAGTTGCATAAAAAATAGTTTTAAAAATAGTTTATTATATGTAATTAGAGATGATCATGCAAGAAAAAAATACAAATTTGACTCCCATATCTTTAGAATAAAATAAAATTATCAATGTAAAAAATTATAATTCTATTAAAATTTAAATTTTTAAATTCATGATTTAAAAAATTTTATAAATAATATTGCATTATAAAATATCAAAATGTACAATAATAGCCCATAGTTTGAGAAACAGTACTAAATAACACAAAGTACTAGATTTTTATTATACACTTATCTTATTATATATATATATATATATAATACATTCTTGCAAATAAACAAAGGCACGGAGTTGATATTATCATTTTAGTCAAAATAATAGCAATGATAAACTTAAAAAAATACATATAATAATTAAAATTTTATTTATGAAATGATTTTTATTCTGCATATGATGAAAATCAAATAGAAAATCTAGATGTATTAGCTTGGTGGAAGAGTATTAGAAATCAATATCCTATTATGTCTTCCATTGCACGGGATATTTTAGCTGTGCCGATGTCCATAGTAGCATCGGAATATACTTTCAGTGCAGGTTGGCATGTTCTGAACGAAAAGAAAAGTAGGATGACTGGTGAGACTATTGATATGCTTTTCTGCTTCAAAGATTGGTTGGATGCTGAGATGAGATTTCAAGATAAAGATGAATATGACTTAACCAGTGAAGAAATGATACATACTACCGATGAGTGAATCATCTCTATCTTTATTTTTTTAATTATTAAAGTGAGTCATTTCTATTTTTTTATTATATTATGTAGTTCAAGCCTAGCCTTTCTCCCTTCATGTACCATTTTGATTTTAAATTAATAAGCTTTATATTAATAAATTTTTTTATTTTTAATAATTTTTTAATTTATTAAAAATATTTTTTATTTAAATTTTTTATCAAGCCCTAATGAACCGTGCCTTGCCGGCACGGCCCAGGCCCATGTGAGCCGGGCATACCGTTGACACGGTCCGATGCCCATCTCTAGTGTATGGATGGTACGGCTTGATGCCGTACGGCTTGATGCCCATCTTTAACCTGTGTTTTCAAATATAATTCAACATGGCCCGGTGCCCGATCTCTATTGTGTGTTTCCAAATATAAAGCATGGATCTCCAATGTATCCTATAAAAAATTATAGAATTCATTTGTCGCAAAGAAGTGGTTAAATTATTATAGTCTGTGGTAAACCTCCGTAAGCTAATAATTAACTGACCGTAATCCCTCTGCGATCTTGAAATTTCGTTATGACGAGGCCTACAACATCCATCAGCATCGTAAACTTCCGCGGTTCAAGCGATCATAGCCCCTCCAAGAATTTGAAATTTCAGACATGGCTGCATTAATATATGGAATTGCCATGAGGCCGCATGAGACTGCTCTTCATGCCAAAGAATGAAAGATATATGATTTGGAATATGAGCAAAGAATGCAGTTCGATAAAGTTCAACTTTTGACCTTTGTTAGGCTGGGAATTTTCATTGCTTGCATTTTTTGTTCAGAATTTCTTTTAAAAAAAAAATCCTGAAATTAGTATGAAATTATCTTCCACTGTACCAAATCAAGAATTAACACAACGCTATTAATAATTGTTATCAAAGGGGAACTTTACCAGGCTATTAATATATTGGCGAAGATATAAACTAAACATAACGAATGTTTGGGATCCCGAATTCAAAATAAAACTTCCAATAAATACATCACCAACTTATGTGAGTCCATAAGTTTGATCCAATAAAATCACAAACACAAATTCATATTTCATAACCAAATGTTGGGAAATTACAACAACAGAACACCGGGCAGGAAACAAACTAAAAAACAAAGGAAATATACTAAAGCTGGTAATATTATTCAACCTAAATAAACCCTAGATACGAAGAAAGAAATGAAACATATGACATGACAGAGAGCTTAGAAGAGAAGGTCCTCAAAGTTCCAGAACAGCTCCTCGTTGGAAGTAGGCCCGCCCTTCTGACCGCCGGCGTTAGCAGAGGACTGCGGCGCTGCAACCGTCGCAGTCGCCGCCGCCGCCCTACCCTCCATGTCCGCGCACGACCCGTGGACCATCGCCTCCTCCCTCGGCCTCTCGGCTCCCCCAACGGTGGCGGTAGCGGAATAAGTCCCGCCGCCGCCGCCGTAAGGCCGGTAACGGTGCTGGCGTGCGGCCTTGGCTGGCGGTGGCGAGGGGTCCTCGTTAGGGAAGTTGACCTTGGCCTTGCTGCCCCGGATCCGGCGGGCCTCCTGGTCGTAGGCCCGTGCGGCCTCCTCGGCAGTGCTGAAGGTTCCCAGCCACACACGGACACCCTTCGCCGGGTCGCGGATCTCCGCCGCCCACTTACCCCACGGTCGCCGGCGGATCCCGCGATAAAGGTTCTTCCTTTCCCTTTTCTTCGGTTCTGAACCACCGGAAAAACTTATCATCACTGCTCAATTCCTCCGCAGAACAACAGCGAAGGACGAAAATAGGAAGCAAGAAAAAGTGGATAAAGGTCTAACCTTTGGGGGCTGGATCGGTGCAGGGGCCCAACCAGAGGTCGGCTGCGGCGACGACGTCGGAGATGATGACACCGCCGCACATGGTTCCTCTGTTCTTCGCCGCTCCTGGGTCTCTTCTGCGGCGATGGAGAAGAGAAGATAGGAACAGGGTAGAAAGGACTGGAGCAGGTTCAGAGAAGTGAGAGAGAGAGAGAGAGAGACCGGGGGGTGGAGGGGGTGGTGGGGGATATGGGAGAAGGAAAAGGTGAAGGCCTTATATATATAGTGGCGCGCCGTTTCGCTGTTTCTCTCACAATGCATCGTTATGGCCATTAACTAATGAAAGGGTAATGGAATACAAGGGGTGCAGAGAGGTGGGTAGATGGAGGGGATCCGTGTGGCGTTTGTCTGCATGGCGCCGCGCGTGGATTCGAGCAACGGAGGGCGCGTGGATGCAGTCTTATTCTTTAATCCTAAAAGGTCCCCACCTGGCATCCATCCCCCCTTGATCACCTGCCCTGCACGTGAGAGTGGCAGAGGGAGTTTAAAACTTTAAATTTAGATAGCTCTTCATCCCTAATCTAACAAAAAAATTGATTCCTATTGATTATTTAATTTTGTTAGATACGCTTAAGATCATGAAAAAGCTCACTTCTACCTCTCTCTTAAAAAAACTAAAGGTAAATTAAATAAGTAAGATTTCTACCTATCGATCTATTTATAATACATAGCAGAAAAAAAGAGCATTATAAAAAGATAAAAAGATTAGAAATATCTAAGATAGGAGAGTGATAACCATTCAAACAAAGATATTGCATAGATAACACGAAAGGCTATTTATAATTAATTTTTTTGGAAGATTATATGATACATGTGCTTTAATAGCTCATGTAATGATATATCATTTAGTGAAGAACTTTATAGAAGGTTTTACTTAACCAAATGTTGTCAAGACATATGAACCAATAACTTTTATATTTATTTACAATCAAAAATAAAGCCAATTAAGCTATATACAGTACCAATATGGTATGCATTATTGCACTTTATTGATAACATTATAATCTACTATAGCATTAATTTGTCGCCAGGTATAAATTAGTATTTAAGTTAAAATATTTTTACAAATAATTATAATTGCATTAATTATTTTTAAAAATTAATTTAATCAAAAATAATTTTTGTTATTATCTATTTTAATAAATATGTTTGAATCTTTACTATTTATTTTATTTTTATCACTTAAAAAGTAAATAGATTTTATATTAAAGATAAGGAGAACTTGTGAATATAGAGAGATGAAAAATTTATAGAGCAAATGTACAAATAAGGAGCTTGCACAAATGGCATGAAGGACATGACATTGGCCTTGCTTGATGATATTATTAGGAGAGATGTGATTTAATAGCTTACTTCTTGGCACATAAATAAATGAAATATTCTACAATTGACCTTATTCGACATGTGGTCTTAGCAAGGGCACCTAATTTGATAGCTTTAATATATTGCCATTTCTTATAGAAAACAATTCATTTATTACAAAATTGTATGCATTATTATATTTTATAGATGATGTTATAATCTACCATGGTGTTAGATGTTGTGATACATAGATCACATCATTGTATGTGGAATGAATATCTTTTGATGTTAATATTAATATTAATCATGATTTCTTTAAGATGGTTTGGCAAATCTTCTTTGGTATGCTTCTTTTTTTTTCTCTTTTAAATAAAGAAAATGTAAAAGAGATTTTTGCATTTAGTAAAGTTTTAAAAACCTATAAATATATTTAATACTTATAAATATATTTGAGTGGTTGAATGTTGTGGGTGCTTTATCTAGGATTATGTGTGCTATGGTAGTGGCAATGTGATCTTTACTTAGAAATGTACATTGAATGCATATTAATATTAATTAAGAACCATAATGCCAGAGACCTAATATTCCATGAGGCATATCAGGATAATATCCAATGGATGCTTTTCCTTTTTATCTAAATCTAGCAATGGTACCAGTGGCAATGTGATCTTTACTAAGAGATGAGCATTGAATGCCCATTATTGTGAATCGAGGATTTTAATGCAATAATATCCAAGGAATGTTTTCAAAATTTCTTACACCTATTCCCTAAAAAAGATTAAAAAATGAAAAGATAAAAAGGGTAAAGTATTTTTTTATTAAGATAGATTTAAAATCTTACAAAATAACCTCCACATTTGCCTTTAAGATTATTGCCAAATCCAAAGAAATGCATCAATCCAAAACGTTGAATGCTCTAAATTAACTGCAATATTTGTTAGATGGTTTATTGCTTGATTGTCCTCTCTCAAAGTATGCTTATAATAAATATTACCCCTTACTATGGTGGTGGATTTAAACTTTTTAAGATAAAGATGAAGATAATCTAATGTTTTTGTCTCTAACCGTGATGTTACTATATCAGAATATTCAACTTCAATGTTAATCCCATTTATGTTTGATAATTCGGAAGGTTTACAAATCTCAAACCAAGCAACCATTAATTCAATTTTAGGACCTGAGAAGGCCTTAAGTGGAATTGTTGCATCATATAATGTTTTGAGATACACCGATTCATCAAAGTTTAGGCATCAACTTCTCTTTGATTGAAGATTTTAACAATTTCTAGTCTAATTATCCAAGTTTCTTTATAAGTTATGATTATTCAACGATTCTTCGCGATCTTGCTTGAAAAATTATTGAATTTTAATCTAATTAACATAGGAAATGTCTCAACATTTCATTTCTCTTTCAGTGAACAGTAATACATGTACTTCTTTGATTTCAAAACGATGCTTGTAGCTATTGGGTTGAATCACACTAGACTAGTGTGATTAGTGTGATCGCCCGTTTGTACCAAAAAAAAAAAAAAAAAACGATGCTTGTAGCATGGTAATAAATTCTTGAAGCCCTAGCCATATAAATCCAACAATCAGAATTTTTGATAATTTTTGGCTTAAAATTTGCCTACAAGGAGTCCTTCAAGGAGGCCGGTTTTTCTACATGGTAACTTTTTTTTTTTTTTTGGCTCACAGATTATTTCATTGATCTATTAAAATTTGTCATAAACCAAAGCTTCGGAAGTCTCCCGCTGCTAGGGAAATTCTAGCGGATTTCATGGGGATCAAAAGCTTGCCATGGAGCATTATGTTGCAAAGTTGTTACCTTTAAGCTATAAAAATGCAGCTATTTTATATTTTATTTTTCTAGTTGATTAGCAATGCATGCAGTAGTTTTTTGAGTGCGACAAAATCACAGCATGAGTGCCGGAGCAAGTTTCTTTTATTGGTTGATAAAATTATCTCAAAATAAATAACAAATAAAAGAGGATTGCTGTATATAATTTATATATGTCTCTATCTAGATTTTAGCATCAAATGTTTCAGAGCTTCTGTACGTAATACTATTATCGCCATTGTATTAGAATTTGGCGAGGAATTGGCTACAGAGTAGCACACTGCTTCCAATGTAAATTTAAGGCACTTGTCTAGATCCAAATAGCATCAGTTAAATTATTAATAAAGTATATTAAAATTAATAGCAAGACAAGAGTCTAATATCCTTCACTTATTCTCTTTTTCTTCAACTTTTTCTCACGCACTCACACACCAAGTCCATGTACAATCAATAAAACTAGGATACATTTCTAAGACTCTCTCTCTCTCTCTCTCTCTCTCTCTGATGATACCTAATGATATTTAATAAAGACTATATGTGCCTATATAGAGGGGAGATAAGTCATATCCTATAAAGATTAGAATACATATCTCATAGATACGAGGAGTTGATTCTTATTTACTCGTAGTAAGTTTTGTTAGGATTAAAATTAATCTCTAATTTTTAGAAAGTTTATAATAACTTATATCACTCTCTTACGAATTCCATACTAACAATATCGAGCTTGTTGTTATTACTAATAATAAATTCTCATTTTGATCCAACACAGATGGCTCATGGGTCATATGAAATAATAATTTAACCGCTAGCTAGCTTTGACTTCTTTTTTGTTTTAAGTTTGAATCCACATTTAGAATCTTAGAAGCAGGTTCATCAAAATCTAGTTTGATCCCTTTTTTGACGGCAAACTTCTTCATCACCCTCTATCTGATTTTCAAACTTAGCTATCTATGGTGCGGGCACCAGGATCAAGCAGATGATTCTTAACCCTATGTGAATATCTGATTAGTTATGATTCAAGTCTTGAGTTGGAAAATAAAGTTTAGTTTATTTTGAGTCTCGTCCAATTTATTTTATTCTAAATTAATTCCTATCCTGTTCAGTTTATTTTAATATGAGTCCTGTAGTAAGTTCATCAGCTTACAAGATGAGACATCAGTATTGGAGCAGAAGACAAGGCCATCACAGTCAGACAGAGCAACTGCTAAATTCAAGTTGGTACCACACCTACTTTAAGTAGCCCACATGCCATCTAGCAGAGCAAGCAACCTTCCCAATCTGGATGATCATTTTCCTCATCTGGTCGATGCCGATTTCATGCCAAATTAAGCTGCCGCTGATTGCATTTAAAAGATCATCTTTCTCATCTGGACGCTGCAGATTTCATGCCAAATTAAGCTGTCGTTGATTGCATCTCAATCATATCTAGAAGATCATATGCCTCATCTGGACGCCACAGATTTTATGCCGAATCCAGCTGCCTTTGATTGCATCTAAAAGATCACCTTCCTCATCTGAACGCTGCAGATTTCATGCCAAATTTGATTAGGGAGCTTTTTTTTCTTTTCTCTCTTTCCATATCTGTATTTTCTTGGGCCCTAAGTCTCTTGCTATATAAAAGAGACCCTCATGTATGAATAATCACTACAAGAAAAAACAGAAATAGCGATGCTAATTTAACGACGCATTTTTGCATCACTAAATTGCGATCAAATTGCGACAACTTAGTGAGAAAAACAAATAGCGATGCCATTAGCGACGCAAAAAAATGTGTCGCTATATAGTGACGCATTAGCGACGCAAAAACCTAAAAAATTAAAAAAAATCTTAAATATATCGATGCAATGATTGTGTCGCTATTTAGCGATCCATATACCAAAAAAAATTTAAAAAAATTAATTTTTAATTTAGTGACGCTAATAATGCGTCGCTATTTAGCGACGCATTAGCGATGAAAAAACCCAAAAATTAAAAAAATTGTTAAATATAGCGACGCAATGATTGCTCACTATTTAGCGATGCATATACCAAAAAAATAAAAAAAAAATTAATTTTTAATTTAGCGATGCTAATAATGCATCGCTATATAGCAACGCAATGTTTGCGTCGCTAAATAGCGATGCATTAGCGATGAAAAAATCTAGAAAATTAAAAAAAATTCGTTAATTCTGTGACGCAGTTAGTTGCGTCGCTATTTAGCGATGCATTAGCAACGTATATTCCAAAAAAAATTAAAAAAAATTTAATTTTTAATTTAGCGATGCTAATAATGCGTCGCTATATAGCAACGCAATGTTTGCGTCGCTAAATAGCGACACATTAGCGACGCAAAAACATAAAAAATTAAAAAAAAATTCGTTAATTCTGTGATGCAGTTTGTTGCGTCGCTATTTAGTGATGCATCAGTGATGCATATACTAAAAAAAATAAAAAAAAATTAATTTTTAATTTAGCGATGCTAATAATGCGTCGCTATATAGTGGCACATGTTTGCGTCGCTAAATAGTGATGCATTAGGGACGCAAAAACCCAAAAAATTAAAAAAAATTATAAAATATAGTGACGCAATGATTGCATCGCTATTTAGCCAAAAAAATTTAAAAATTTTAATTTTTAATTTAGCGATGCTAATAATACATCGCTATTTAGCAACGCATATATCCAACCGTCGGATCGTCTCCGATTGAATTGATCGCAATGGTCCGATCGATCATCGCCGATCGGGATCACGGCCTGGATTGATCGCAACCGTCGGATATCGTCATCGATCGGATGGATAGCAATCGTTGGATCGATCATCACCGATCGGGATCATGCCTTGGATCGATCGCAACCGTCGAATCATCGGCTATGATCGGATGTATCACAACGGTTGGATCGATCATCGCCGATCGAGATCATGGCTTTGATCGATCGCAACCGTTAGATCGTCACCGATCGGATGGATTGCAACGGTTTTTTTTTATCATCGCCGATCAGGATCATAGCTTGGATCGATCACAACCGTCGATATCGTCGCCGATCGGATGGATTGCAATGGTCCGATCGATCATCACCGAGCGGGATCATGGCTTGGATCGATCGCAACCGTCGGATCATCGCCGATCGGATGGATCGCAACCGTCGGATCAATCATTGCCAATCGGGATCATGCCTTGGATCGATCGCAACCATCAGATCATCGCCGATCAGATTGATCGCAACGGTCAGATCGATCATCGCCGATCGGGATCATGGCTTGGATCGATCGCAACCGTTGGATCGTCGCCGATCGGTGGATCTCAATGGTCAGATCGATCATTGTTGATCGAGATCATGGCTTCAATCGATCACATCCGTCGGATATCATCGCCGATCGGATGGATCGCAACTGTCATATCGATCATCGCCGATCGGGATCATGCCTTGGATCGATCGCAACCGTGAGATCGACGCCGATCGTATTGATCACAACGGTCGGATCGATCATCACCGATCGGGATCATGGCTTGGATCGATCGCAACCGTCGGATATCATCGCCGATCGGATGGATTGCAACGGTCTGATCGATCAACACCGATCGGGATCATGGCTTCGATCGATCGCAACCATCGGATATCGTCGCCGATCGGATGGATCGCAACCGTCGGATTGATAATCGCTGATCGGGATCATGGCTTGGATCGATCACAACCATCGGATATCATCGCCGATCGGATTGATCGCAACCGTCGGATGGATCATCGTCGATCGAGATCATGCCTTGGATCGATCGCAACCATCGGATTGTCGTCGATTGGATGGATCGCAATGGTCGGATCGATCATCGCCGATCAGGATCATGGCTTGGATTGATCGCAATCGTCGGATATCGTCACCGATCGGATGGATTGCAACAGTCCGATCGATCATTACCGATCGGGATCATGGCTTGGATCGATCGCAACCGTTAGATATCATCGCCGATCGGATAGATCACAACCATCGGATAGATCATCGCCGATCAGGATCATGCCTTGGATCGATCACAACCGTCGGATCATCACCGATCGGATGGATCGCAATGGTTTTTTTCGATCATCGCCGATCGGGATCATGGCTTGGATCGATCGTAACCGTCGGATATCGTCGCCAATCGGATGGATTGCAATGGTCCGATCAATCATCGTTGATTGGGATCATGGCTTGGATCAATCGCAACCATCGGATATCATTACCGATCGGATGGATCGCAACCATCGGATCAATCATTGCCGATCAGAATCATGCCTTGGATCGATCGCAACCGTCGGATCATTGCCGATCGGATGGATCGCAATGGTCGGATCGATCATTGCTGATCGGGATCATGGCTTCAATCGATCGCAACCATCGGATATCGTCATCGATCGGATGGATCGCAACCGTCGGATTGATCATTGCCGATCGGGATCATGGCTTCAATCGATCGCAATCGTCGGATATCGTCACCGATCGGATGGATCGCAACCGTCGGATCAATCATCGCCGATCGGGATCATGCCTTGGATTGATCGCAACCGTCGGATCATCGCCGATCGGATGGATCACAATGGTCGAATTGATCATCGCCGATCGGGATCATGGCTTGGATTGATCGCAACCATCGGATCGTCGCCGATCAAATGGATTGCAACAGTTTTTTTTCGATCATCGCCGATCGTGATCATGGCTTGGATCGATCGCAACCATCGGATATCGTCGCCGATCGGATGGATCGCAACCATCGGATCGATCATCGCCGATCGGGATCATGGCTTGGATCGATCGCAACCGTCGGATCGAACTTTAGAAATTCGTTACTTAAAAATTTCATTTATTTAAAAATTAAAAATTAAAAAATATTCATTAATTCTGCGACGCAGTTAGTTGCATCGCTATATAGCGACTAATTAGCGATGCATATCACTATATAATATATATATAATAAACTATAATAATTACTAAATGAAAATAAAATATCATTATAAATTTTTAATTTGTAGCGATGCAATATTGCATTGCTATACAATGATGCATTGAATTGCATCGCTATACAGTGATGCATTTGAGTGCGTCGTAAATTTCTCGCCAAGGCGGGGTTAGGCGCCATTTTAGCGATGCAATCAGCGATGCAATTTTTGCGTCACTGATTAGCGGCACAATTTTGCGTCACTAATCCTAACCGTTATCAGCGACAAGGGGTTTTTTTCCCTACCCCCTCCCATGAAAAAAAATAAAAAATATAAAGGGGTTCTCCCCTTTGTTACCGGTCACGGCAGTGTCCGTCGTCTCCGCGCACAACCTTGGCTGGCTGCCGTTCGTGGCTTGGCCACGGTGGCCGATCCACGGGCAGGATAAAAAAATAATTTCGAACCCTCGTAGAAGCCCCATTCGGCTATTTTTTAATTAATACAAAAAATTTATTATAAATTAATATTTTCTAATATTACAATATTTTGCATAACTAATTTTACTGATTAAATTAATTAATTAATATTATAAAAAATATTACTAGTAAGTTGTTTTGATATTATATTTTAATAATATATTCGATCATATTATTATATCACTTAAATTTAGAGAACCTCTATAGTAATATCATTGTATATAATAATAATATATTACAATAAAATTAGAATACACTATAGTATTATATAAATATTTTATAAAAATTTATATTATGTGATTATATATTAGATTATAATAATTTTATAATATCATTATATTGAACTATTTTGTGTTTGATGAAATTTTAAAATAATATGAGGGTTCTAATTTTATTGTAATTATATTGTGATTTATAATAATTTTATAATATCATATTATTAATAATATGAGGGTTCTAATTTTAAATAACGGGCAGGCAGGCATGGCCTGGCCACATGGCCAGGGCTCCTGGCCATGTGGCCATGGGCCGGCCACGTGGCCATCCCGCCCGTGGCCAGCCCGCCCTGTTATGTCTTGATTATTTACATTATGTGATGCATTAGATTAATATTTATAAGTTTATTATTATTTATTTCTTTATAGCTATTTATGCAATAATATTTGTACATTTATAGTTATTTATAATTGTTATATCTTGATTATTTATATTCTGCTTCAAATTGAATGATGCATTAAATTATGTAATGCTAGAATGAAAGTCTTATTGTAGTTCTATTTAATTTTCAGCACCGAATTAGTAGTTTCAATGATTTATATTTTAGTCTTCACATACATTTATATTGGATATAATAATCTTAAGAAGTCAGTGACTATATATAGACCACTATTCCTATATATGTATAATTGACAAGAATTTATGAATAACAAGCATAAGTTCGATTGTCTTTGGATTTCCATATTATTTCTCATAGCACTATAACCTTTAGACCCGTTTGAGAATTTGTAAGACTTAGTCTTGCAAATTCTCAAATTGTCCTAGTGGACAGTTTGAGATTATTTTTATGATATGTTAGTTTGCTATTAATCATCGTTGGTTGAGATTGCAGTTTGTATTTCTTCATACGTTCTTCTAGTATGACATATATACCACACATTTAGGAGAACATATGAGAAATGCTGCTGAAATTTCAACATAAACGATCGATGATAATTAATAGCGGAATAACATATCACAAAAAATATTCTTGAATGGGATAGGGCCTTACCTTTTAGATATGGAGTGAAGGTAAAATTAATTTAGGACACTTAATTGCTTGTGAAGTCTTATGATTGAACGGACCCCAATGCGGCCTGGCCCTAACCCAAGCCCTAGCATTAGCCTGGCATGAACATATGCCTCGGTCCTTGCTAGCACGACAAGGATAGTAGCTGTGGCCCGACCTTGCAGGGTAGGGACCTTAGTTGTGTAAAAGAAAATTGGTTTAGTTATAAATGATTTAAATAGTTGTTATTTACCTTAGTTGTGTAAAAGAAATAATTTAGTTATATATTTAATAATGCTAATATAGTTTTATATTATGGTTTTCTTTAATGGTTTACCATAAATTGTATAAGTCGGTCAAAAATGAGCGGGCTCGCTCATGGATGTATGCAAGGATAAAAGATGGCTTGCTTAATCTAGATTTTCTGAATGGATTGGAAGAATTTATCGCATTTGCATTTAGCCAACCTGAATCGATGGATGGGCCTAGGATTAGGTGCCCATGCAACTTCCATAGGTGTTAGAATAAAGCCTACAGAGATGTTGAAACTGTTAAAGTGCATTTGTGTAAAAAGGGTTTGTTCCTGAATTTATTTGTATAAATGTTAAATTTTTGCATATTCAATTATTAATCGTAATTACATTGCATGAATCTTTAGTATTTTCAGTATGACGGGCTGAGGTAGATCTATCGCCGATAGACGGAGTGAGCAAGGGCGTAGCCCTACCGCATCAGATCCCATGAGCTTTAGAGATGGAGAGTTCGGATATCCACACATCGCATAGCTTCCAATCTCTCCAGCCATCGGCGGTGATCCTGCATTATTATCCTCCAGCCGATCGGCACATACCTCCGAGAGTTCTTCCACCGTCGGCCTCTCCATACTTAGACTGGATGCTCATGGACTGTAAGTATATACTAATTGTAATATATATATATTTTTTAAGTCAATTACTTATAAACATACATTTTTTTAACAGATTTATTGAGCAGCATCATGTATCGAGCCGGATCAGCTCTATATTTCAGAGGCGTGCTGATCCCAGTGGCTACGATTGGCGCCATGTATCTATGACCATGATGGAGTTTTATTTTTCAGAGTTTTAGGTAAACTTATTAAATATAATTTATCACTGATATAAAATTTCTTATTCTTAATAAATTCATAAACTAACTATTTATTTCAATGCAGAAAAAGTATACGCGGAACCCTACCATCCATGATGCCATTAGGGTAACATGGGATGCTCTTACGGCACACCAATACTCCGACATGCTTCATCGTTGGAGGGCATCGGGTGAGCGTCCTGCACATGTGCCGGAGGGTATTTGGCACGAGTGGTAGTAGGTGTGGCAGTCTGATGACTGGCGCAAGAGGTCCACATCAGCCAGCACGAACCGCTGATCCGAGAGGGGCGGTCCTGCACGGGTCTCTCCCGCCACACTGTGGGGTCCATTTTGATTCAGAAGCACAGACCGTATGGTAAGAAAATATAAATAATTTAATTACTAATTTAGTTATTTATAAATACTTATATTTATATTATTTTTTTGCTGTTATAGTCTGAGCAGGAGGGCGGAGATCCTGGTGAGTTTCATCTATTCAGGGCGACACACACCAGGAGGGATGGTTCTTGGGTCGATACACGATCACGGAAGGTTGCGTAAGAAATTAGCTTTATATTGTATATGTTTAATTTCTAAAATTTTATTTATAAAAATTTATTGATTCATTTATTGTTGATTTTATAATTCAAAGGCACGAGTCGAGAAGCTTCAGTCTCAAGCATCGTAGGTCGACTCCACTGATGGGGGATCGCCCGTCGAACTCTCACCAGAGGAGAGTCGACATGTGTTTTTGTAGGCTATTGGTGCCCAGCCGCGAGATCGCATGGTCTATGGTCTGGGCACTAGAGCTTCTAGATATTTCTCCATCAGGCCTTCAGTTCGCGCTATTCTGACGATATTCCTGCCGAGCATTTAGACGACATTCAGAGATCTATTATAGAGGAGGTTCGGCAGGACGTTCGACAGGAGATTCAGGAGGAGTTCAACCAACACACGGAAGGCCTTCAGCAGGAGCTTGCAGATATGAGAGAGCATATGCGTCAGATGCAGGATTTGGTTAGCCGCATGTCGCAGGGTTTCCAGCCACCACGTGATCGTGATAGTGCGGATTCTTGATGTATTTTTTTCTTTACTTTTTATATTTTGTACATGAAAACATTAAAATTTTAATATATTAATTATTTTAAAAATTTAATGATGAATGTTTTGATCAATATTAGTGTTTCGATCAATATTTAAATGTAATAAATTGTATTAATCATTTTAATTTTTAATATTTATATTTTTTTAAAAAAAATAATTAGCGACGCATTAGCAACTGAAATTGTGCCGCTAATATTTCTAAAATATTATTATTAAATATTGTGATGCAAGGACCTGGCGTCGCAATATTGCGACGCATTCAATTGCATCGCAATATTGAGACGCATTCAATTGCGTCGCAATATTGCGATGCAATTTTTTGCGTTGCTGGGTGTCGCAATTTAGCAATGCAATTGTGATAAAATTCATTCTGTGATGAGAATTGCAGTGACGCCATAATTGCATCGCTAATGCGTCGCTAAAGCCAGTTTAGCGACGCATTTGTGACGCATTTTGGCGTCGCTAAAACTAATGTTGTTGTAGCGGGTAGCTTGCAACTTCAACTTTCTTGCTTCCCTACGGTCGGCTGGGAGCGACCCTTCTTTAAGATACTTCAATATAGGGTCGAACCAGGATAGTTCGACCTCAATCTGCATCACTCGGTCCGCCTCCGTGATACTGGCTTTTCTAGAATTTCCAAGGGGAACTTCCACTCGTAGTCCATCGACTCTGTAGTTCCTAACCGGAATAGTAGATCGGCACGAGCATTTTCCGATCTGGGGATCTAGATAACTTTGAATTTGGTGAAGTAAGAGAGTAAGTTTCACGCCTCTTGGAGATACCGAATCATGTTTGGCTCTCGGGCCTCAAACTTGCCCCGCACGTGACTGGCTACCAACTAAGAGTCGGTAAAGGCATTCAGTTTTTTCACTTTCAGGTCACGGGCGATTCGGAGTCCGGCGAGCAGAGCTTCATATTCGGCTTCGTTGTTGGAGGCTTTGAAGGAGAATCGAATGCCGTACTCAAAGGTTATCCCCTCTGGGATGGTAAGGACTAGACCAGCACCGGAGCCATTGGCGTTGGAGGATCCGTCAACGTGGAGCAGCCACAGGGCGTTTGGTTTCGGATACTCGGAGGAGTCCGGGTGGAGCCATCTTCTGGGATAGCGCATTCAAGGAGGAAGTCGGCTAGGACTTGCGCCTTTATGGCAGGGCAAGGCTGATATCGGATGTCATGCTCGCTCAACTCAATGGCCCACTTTGCCATTCTTCCTGATGTCTCCGGGCGGTGGACCACCGCCTTGATTGGCTGGTCGGTGAGGACCGTCACTGAATGCACCTGAAAATATGGTCGCAATCTTCGAACCGACGTTATTAGGGCCAGCACCAGCTTTTCGATCCGGATGTATCTCGTTTTGGCATCCCCGAGCAGTTTGCTAACATAGTAGATCGGCTTGTGAGTCTTCTTCTCTTCTCTGACCAAAATCGAGCTGATTGCGCCCTCCAAAACTGCGAGGTATAGAAACAGCATTTCTCCGGATTGGGACTGCTGAGGAGAGGCGGAGAACCGAGATACTTCTTGAGGTCTTCGAATGATTTTTGGCACTCGGGAGTCCATTGAAAGTTCTTGGCGGATCGAGAGCTTTGAAGAAAGGGAGGCTCCTCTCGGCCAATCGAGCCACGAAGCGGTTGAGGGCCGCAATCCTCCCCGTCAGGCGTTGGACTTCTTTGATAGATGAAGGTGGTGCCATTTACTGAAGGGCATGAATTTTCTGCGGGTTGGCTTCGATGCCTCGCTGAGAAACCATAAAGCCCAGAAATTTTTCTGAGGTGGCACCGAAACCGCATTTTGCCGATTGAGCTTCATCCGATACTTTCGGAGTATCGCGAAGCTTTCTAAAAGGTCTTCAATATGCTAGGAAGCTTCTTTTCTTTTAACCAGTATGTCGTCAACGTATACTTCATTTTCCGATTGATCTGCTCCTTGAAGACCTTGTTTACTAGCCTTTGGTAGGTGGCGCCCGCATTCTTTAGACCAAATGGAATGACTTGGTAGCAATAGGTACCTCGGTCGGTTATGAAGGCTGTTTTTTCTTCATCCTCGGTGCCATCCGAATTTGGTTATAGCCTGAGTAGGCATCCATGAAGTCAGCATCTGATGGCCGGAGGTGGCATCCACGAGCTGGTCGATCCGGAAGAGAGGAAAACTGTCTTTTGGGCATGCTTTATTAAGGTTGGTGAAGTCAATGTAGATTCTCCACTTGCCATTCAACTTTTTCACCATGACGACATTGGATAGCCAGCTCGGATAATTTACCTCCTGAACGAAGTTTGCCTTAATGAGCTTGTCCACCTCTTCTTCAATTGTTCTCTGCCGGTCAGGGGCGAAGCTTCTCTTCTTCTGCTTCACAGGTCGGGACATCTCATCCACATTAATACGGTGGACAAGGACGTCCGGACTTATCCCAGGCATGTCTGAGGCTGACCAGGCGAAGACGTCAGCATTCCTTCGGAGAAAATTGATCAGCTCTAGCCGAATCTCCCCCTTCAGCAACGATCCGATCCTTATGGTTCGGTCAGGCCGAGCTTTGTCCAAGGGCACTTCCTCCAGCTCTTCGGTGGTTCTCCTCGCTGCTCAGTGAAATCCTTCCGAGCGTCTAGTCCATCAACCTCGGGCAGTCTAGATTGCAGGCTGGTGATGAAACACTGCCGAGCTATTACTTGGCTTCCTCAACTTCACCTACCCCTCGCTCAGTATGGAACTTCATAACAAGATGCGGGATGGAGACGGCGGCTCTGAGAGACATTAGGCTAGATCTTCCCAGGATAGCATTGTAGGGCGACCGAAGCTTGGTCACCAGGAAATCTGCATACACAGTGGCCATGCGGGGCTAGGTCCCCGCACGGACCGTCAACGTGACGATCCCCTCCGGGATAATAACATCGCCGGTGAACCCCATTAGGGTGGAGTCCACGGCTCAGAGATTCTCTATAAGAAGCTTCATCTTCACAAACACATCGATGTACAAAACATTGATGGAGCTTCCACTATCAATGAGAATCCGGCTTACATCATAGTTGATCAAGTTTAGAGATACAACTAACGCATCATCATGTGGGAACTGTATCCCTTGGAAGTCGTCATTGAAGAAAGAAAGCTCGCCGGGACGTGCCTTCTTCGGCGTCGGACCTTCTTCGTCGTCCCTCCCGCCTGAAGGACCACCGACCACCTCAATCACATTGATGTGGCCAGCAACTGGAGGATTTGGAGGGGAAGGACGTTGCTGGTGGGGCTCAGGCTGGCGATCACCCCCGTTCCTTGGCTCAGGGGCTCCTCTGAACCGATCCAGCCTACCCTGCTGGATGAGCCTTTCAATCTCATTCTTAAGTTGCCAACACTCTTCGATGTCGTGGCCATGGTCGCGATGATAGCGGCAATATTTGGCGGGATCTCTCCAGGCCACATTCCCTCGGAGAGGGGAGGTCGAGGGAGCTGGCGCTCGATCTCCATTAGGATCTCCGCTCTTGGGGCAGTGAGCAGATTGAACCGATGGAACCTCCTAGGCGGGCTCCGAGAGCGATTCCTCAGCGGCGGCTGGGGAATCCTCTGGCGGTGAGGCGGACTTGGCCGGTGGGCAGGTCGGTGCCTATCGGAGCCCTTGGGCTCCTTCTTCTTCGTTAGCTCGGCTCAGGCGGCTCTCCACGACTCCTCGACTCTGGCATATTTGTCAGCCAGGGCCATCATGTCGGAGAGGTTTGGAGGGTAACTGACCTCCAGTGCCAGTAGAAGTGCTCTCCTTCAATACTCCATCCGCTAGGGCAGACATGGCCACCTCATGATTAAGGTGGTCCACGTCTAGCATAGCCATATTAAAACGGTCGAGATACTTCTTCAGGGACTCCCCCTCTCTCTGCTTAACTTCGGAGAGGGAGTCGGATCTTTGTCGGTGGCGGCGGCTACTGATGAACTGGCTGATGAATAGGTGGCTCAGCTCGTCAAAAGAATTAACGGAACCTGGTTTCAAAGCATTAAACCAGGTTCGGGCAGATCCCCTGAGGGTGGAAGGAAAAGCGCGGTAAAGGACCGCTTCTGATACTCCGTGGAACATCATTATTGATCGGAAGCTGCTGAGATGATCGTCGGGGTCGGAGGAACCATGATAAGGCTCGATGGCAGGCAGCTTGACGTGGGAGGGAATCACTTCCTCCATGATTTTCTTAGAGAAGGGGGCGCCCTGCTTCGCTTTATTTGAAGCGGATGGGCTTGCTTGGCGGCATCAAGCTCTTGACGCATTTCTTGGAGTTGGCGGCAGATCTCTTCGTCAGGAAGAGCAAGAGGGGCAGGACGAGGAGGATACTAAGACGGTGTCGAATCATGGCGAGAATACACTGGGAAGAGAGATCGGGCCCATCGAGATCTGGGGAGATCTTTGCCGCGGGCTCGCTGGGGAGCTGGCTCAGCTTTCCTGGGATGGCGAGGGGGGTTCGCAACCCCGTGCGGACTGGAAGAAGAGATCGCCGGATGAGCAGAGGCCGCATCCTCCTCCGGAGGGTGAGGAGCATGAGCGGCCGGACAGGGGGCTTCGAAGCGCCCCTGAATCAGATGGGCTAGAGCCTGAACCTGCTGGGCCAGTAAGGCGAACTGGTCCTGAGTCACCGGGGCCGCCGGTGGTGACGGAGTCTCGACTGGCGATGGTGGCGGCGCGACATTGCTCACTGGATCAGGCCTTTGAGAGGCGACCTGATCTCGGACTTCGAAGGTGGCCTTTCTTCGGTTGGCCATGGGAGGAATCTTTTTGCAGACTGAGACCCTTGTCTCCTGGATCACAAGTTTGTAGGGACTTGAGGACCCTTCATCTAGCGCCAATCTATTGCTGCTGAAATCCGTCCTCCGACTTGGACGCGGCGGGGCTTCGAGATGGGCTTCCTCTAGGCGGACCTGCAAGACAGTCCTCACACGAGAGGCATTGGGGGTGGCCCTCTGCGGAAGACCCTCCGATGCTCAAGTCAGTGGAGATTGACAGTCAACATAAATGGAGAGAAGGCTCTCGCCGAAGAGTCCCTCCAGAGGCTCCAAGCAGAGCGCTAATGGCGGAAGTCCGGGTAGAGAGAGAGAGAGAAGGAGAGAGAGCCAGTGAGCAAGTGTGCGCACGGAAGATGGCGTACCTGAGGGGTCTGAAGCTGTGGTATTTATAGAGGATCACCTGGTTGTTAGGGAGCGTTGTGGGCCCAAAAGCCGTTGAGATCCGAATCTGTTTGTTATAAGATCGGTAAGATTCGTATCCGGTTAGTTAGAGGATCAATGACTGGGAGAGCTTGTTGACGTCTCGAGATGTGGTGGGAGCATAAGCCCCAGGGGCCTAGGCCACTCTCAGGTATGATTCCTGTTTTGAATCTTAAGGATTTAAGCTTTTCCGCACCGGATTCCGTAGAGGTATGGGGATCACTCGGGCTAGGCCGAGTGATCGGAAGGAACCAGCTAGAAAAGCCGGATGGTGGGATGGTTTGGCTAGAGCTAAGGGACAATAGCTCGGCCGGGGCCGAGAAACGAGGGCTCGGCTAAGGCGGAGAGATGGGATAGCTCGGCTGGGACCAAGAGATGAAGGCTCGGCTGGGCCGAAAGATGATGGCTCGGCTGGGACCGAGAGACGATAGCTCGGCTGGGACTGAGAGACGATACCTCGGATGGAGGTGTGAAAACGCGGTCCGCGTCTTGAGAATCTTTAGCACGGTAAGGGACTAAGGCGCCCCGACTACCGAGGCTGACTTATCCCTGGTGGATGTCGCACAGTGAGCAGGAATCAGGGCTAGCCTTAGCCATGTACATGATTATTCAAGCATGATGATTTACCCCTCAACAGGTTTCAACTTCAAAACTTAAGGATCGATGTCCAACTCCAGCTCAATGGTAGTTTTTTATACATGACTAGAAAGCCATTTGTTTAGTTGGGTACACAAGACGTGTTCTTAAGCCATTCTGATCAACATATAATATATAAGCGTTTGAAATGTAACCATATTGATTTGAATTAAGGATACTTAAGATAAGAAAGCCATGTTTGAAGTTCCACCATCTCGAAGACTACTGTCTCTGTCGATTTGCCAGCTGCAGTGCTTCATTGGTAAAGAAATCTGGCCGAAAGTTACACATGCAAATAATTTTCTATTTGTCTTTTCACTAATTCGCATAATAATATCTTCCATTCTTCCGAGAATACAATAATTTATTGCTATTTCTAATTACTTTAGGTGTTCAAATCTTGGAACGCTTTTATGCATGGCAAAGAGTCAAATTTTGGGGCCTGGTGTCAAACTAGCGACCAGGTGGCCCCGAACTCGAGTACCAGATTTAAATGAAGACCATATTTGTGAGTGGTACACAAGCTATCTTTCTTATTTTATTTCTGCTTACCAATTAATTTAAGAACTTTATTATCTTACTTTTGACTGCATGTAAATGATAATAATTTATAAAAGATTGATGGATAATTAAAGATTGGTATATATAGAAGGATAAAGCCCTGATATAAGACTTTCGATCGTGAAATTGAAAGCTAATTTTCTAAAAAGAATCTTTAAAAAAAATATCATAGTCAAACTCTTAATTAATGAAAGGCGTAAGCAATCCTAATTTTAAATAATCGTTGTAATCGTTACCATAACTTATTCAACTTTACTCTATCATTAGTCAAGCATATGAATGGTCATTTGAGTTTTTGATCGCCACCAAAAAAAACAAGAAAGAAATGATGGCTAAATAAAATACAAGAAATTAATATCTCCTATTCAGTAAATTAAATTTTAACATTTAGCTTCTATTGATCAATCACTTAATATCTGATTTATATATTTTTTAAATCTTTAATCATTTTTACTATACAAGAACTATATGTACACTTATGCTTATTGAATACCGTAAAAAAAAGGTAACTATATATGTGTAATATAAAGATAACTGTATGTAATAAAAATTATAATTATATATGCATATATAATTATTATTTCATTATAATTTATACATAATGAGAAAATTTTATAATTAAAAAAAAATTGGTATGATGAATATATAGGATGTTGTTATATACATGGTTAGGGAACAAAGCTTAAACTTTTGAAGTCCAGACCACAAACATCAAATTGCCCCCAAAGCATATCAGTTTTTGAGTGGTTAGCCCATGCATGTATGCATCCTGTGCTGATCTTATCAACCAAAATCAGCAACTAGATCTCAACGTGCTCTAGCATGCATGAGTCGGTTTGGACTGTACTGTACGTGGCCAGGACAAGGAATATTATCTTATTTTAATACTGCTCTCACGGCCGGGTTTCTTTAACAATTGAATTGCTTAAGTTCAACCAAACCGCATGACACCAAGCATCACCTGAGATCCGATGAAAATGGCTCCATTTTTTGGACTAAAGATACTGCAAAGATTCATGGGACGGAAAGGTCAAACACCAGAAGTTAAAACGAGAGTTTCGCCACTTTTTGCAGGACATTAATTTAATCAGAACTCAGTGGCCATAAATCCAACGTAGTCCCTGGCAATAGAAAAAGAGATATTAATTTCTTCGTAGCTTTCTAGCTTTCGAAGGTTGAATCGTCAAAAAGAAGATTAATTTCTTCTTAATTAATTTAGGGTAGTCAATCAAAGAGGAACTTGACAGAGAATTTACTTTTTATATTTCTTTGTGCGCCTTGCTCGCAGAAATTTAAACCTCCATCAAAGCTTTCTCATGTGATCACAAGACAATAGGGTAGAAAGTGTTGGGTCCAGCCAAGTCGGATCACATCCCAATCCAAACTTAGTCCAGGTCAAACTCAGACTCAAAAAAAAATTTAGAATTTAAATTTGAGCCTAACCTAATTAAAACTTAATCAGATCAACTCACAGCAATTTATTTAAGCCAAAATTAAACTGATAGAATTAATTTTTAGTCTCTAAATACTTATACAAAAACAATCAATATTTGCATTTAATCACATAAGAAAATTTGCTAGCTAAAATTCAGTATAAAATTTAAATATCCATTATATTTTAAGATTTTGGGATTGGATTTGAACCAAATTTAAGTTTGATTTTCAGTATTTTAGGTCTTTTTCTGACTTAGGCTTTGGGCCGAATTTTGGCCAGGCTAAGTAATGGAAGGTTTGATCTCAAATTTTTTTAGACTTTAATTTTAAGCTAAAATCTAATCCGAATTAGCTTCTGTCTAATCCATTATCCGAGCTAAAGTTAGGCCGATCCAATAGACCATAAACCAATCCATACCCACTTTCAATTCTACAAGCCTACCATGGTTGGCCATGAGTCTTAACCTAGGCGAAATAGCATTCAAAGATTTTGGTAAGTCTAAACTGATCCAAACATTGAAGCTCATACTACAGAATGCAATTAGTCACGAACTACTCATGTAATGCTTAATCTCTTTTGAGATGAGATCAAAGTGATCCATTTTCTTTTTTTTCAAAATGCATTACAATATGGCCATTAAAGCCACGTTTAAGTTAACGATTGGAATTGTCTAACGGCACTATGGGTAAGCTAATGACAAAAGCCAGAGGGGACTAATGCACTGAATTC
>UESW01004423.1:1486900-1687430 GCA_900491605.1 Calamus simplicifolius
TGTCACCGTTTCTAAAGACGAAGCCTCTGGAAGCCTCGTGCATCCGACGGAGGATGGCGTAGAACTCCTCCACCTCTTCTTCCGTCACCGTTCGATCATCGCCTTCGTCCACCCTTGGCCTCGTCGTCCTCTCTTCATCGTCAGAACCGGTACATGGCCGTTTATAATTAGTCCTCTCCTTTTCCATTCTAACCAACGCACGATTCGGCCAGCAACGGACGCCCTCGCTCTCGCTCCCGCTCTCGCGCTCTCTCTCCCCTCCCCTCCGCCGGTTGGATTAAGTTCTTGGCCTCTCGCCTCTTCTGCTAAAAATGGCGATAAAGTAGCGAGGCCGACGTAAGGGGCTGTGACGTTAGCGAGGGATCGGTGACGTCAAGATGGTGACATCATCGCAGCGGTAAGGCTCCACCTCCCGTGATGCCGACGCAATTGTCTCGTCTCTCGCAAGCCCTCCCCCTCGGAACTCGGACCTTTGTTTTGACCGGGCCAGAAGGTGAACGATTGACACGTGAACACATAAAGTTATGCCCCGGAATAAAACATCTCCCTCTCGAAGCCATTCCAGTTAATTGGGCATGCGAATATGCGATGCGCACATTTGATCGATGAGATCTTCAACAGTGATATCGCGAAACTAGGAGGAGATTTTTAAATAAATTTGTTAAATTCTAATATTTTATTATTAATATTATTTTTTGTTGTTGCTGAAATCTGTTCTTCGATTCGGTCGCGATCGAGCTTTAGAGTGAGCTTCCTTCTGAGCGGACCTGCAAAACAGTCCTCACGCAAGAGGCATTACCGGTGGCCCTATGCGGAAGACCCTCTAATGCTCAAGTCAATGGGGATCAACAATCAACAAATATGAGGAGAAGGCTCTCGCTAAAGAGTCTCTCCAGGATAGCCTTTCAAGAGCTTTGAGCAGAGCGTTAATGGTGACAAGGGGTGAGCAAGTGTGCGTGTGCCTTGAGTGTGCAGAAATGGCATACCTGAGGGGGTCTGGAGCTGTGATATTTATAGGCGATCACCTGATTCCAGAGGGTTTGAAAGTTGTTGGGATTCGAAATTGATTTGAATCAGGCTGTTACAGGGCCGGTAGGATTCGTATCCGGTTGGTTAGAGGATCAACGGCCAGGAAGAGCAGATGATGCTTCAAGATTCAGGGACTACATAGGCTCTAGGCCATTTCTGGTAGCGCAGGCATTATTTTCTATTTGAAATCTTGTTAGTTTATGTGTGTTCCCGCAGAGGTGCTTGGATACCTCGGTCGGGCTGAAATATAGAAGAGGACTGAATCTGTCGAAGTCTGATGAGACTCAATTTACCGAGGCATGGGATAGCTCGGCCTGTGAGGGTATGATTATAGCTTGATCAGCCGAGGTATAATAATAGCTCGGCCAACTGATAATAGCTCGATCAGCCGAGGTATGATAATAGCTCGGTCAGCCGAGGTATGATAATAGCTCGGCCAACTGTCACACGAAAGTTGTTTGGAGGGGCTAGCCTATTCATTGCTGTCTTTCGGATGTGACGGCTATGCAACAGGATGCACGGGCTAGCGCTAGCCCGACGTCTTGGATTGTATGCACATTAATGCAATGATATTTTTACCCCTCATCACATGCCCCCCACTCCCTACTCTGAAGTGTAACTTCAGATTTAGGGAGTAGAGTCTAGAATAATCCTATCCAGAAGGATTTGAAAAGGCGCAATGATGGCTCCGAAACTGACGGGCTGCCAATCCGCTATCATTATAAGCTGTTGCTCGAGGAGGAAACTCTTCGGATTTTGCGAGCGTGATTGGGGGAGCCTCACATGGTAGGGTTTTCGCGTTTGCAGCACTCATTGAAGGAGCCTTAACGCTTAAGGCAACTTTTCAAAGAGCTGTCTAAAGGGGAGAGAGGAGGCTAGGGCGGCATTTCTTCTGCAACGCCTCTTTGTCCCTGCCATCGAGGCCCTTCTCTTTTCTCTCTTTTCCTTCTCACAGATTTGGTTGTGTTTCGCTCCTTGGCTGGAGAACATGAAGGGCCGAAGCGATATTGCCTCGGAGATCTCCCTGGAGGATTTGGAGAGGATCTGCCGGCTTTACAGAATCCCCAGAGACGTAGTTCTATATGTGCCGAAAGCCGACGATAGGGTTTCGACCGAGTTAAGTCTAGGAGCTTTCTTCTATGAGGAAAGTCTCAAGGCTGGCCTTCGATTTCCTCTTCACCCGTTGGTGCAGGAGGTGATGAGGTTCTACAACATTTGTCTGACAATGGTAATGCCTAACAGCTGGCATAATCTCATCGGGTTTATTTTTCTCTGTAATCGCGCCGGGGTGACTGCGACCCTCTCCATGTTCCGAGTTTGCCATAATCTGGTTTCCGGGAGAGGTTCCGAATAGTCATATATTGGTCCCCAGAAGTCGTTCAAGATGATTGCTGATAATCCATCCTCGATAAAGGAATGGAAGTCCAGATTTTTTATTGCCAATGGGAACAATGGCTCGGATTTTCCAAGGGGATGGTCGAGCTATGTGAAGGATCCTGGGGTGCACCTGGAGTTGAGCGAACAGGAGAAGAGGGATCTGGCAACCCTTCATAGCGGTCAGGTGGTGTCGGCTAGCACCATGTTATCAGAGGATGCCCTCTTTGCCGCCGAACTCAGTCCTATTGACTCACGAGGTGAGCATACTTTTCTTCTTGGGTCATGACGACCAGCATGCCCGATTATTCCTGTTAGATTGACCCGTTTGATGTGTTTCCAGCTGAGAGGTCAGCGTTTGTGGGCCAGATGAAGAAGGAACTGGGCAAGTGCCACAGGGGCTTTGGCTCTGGAGAGAGGCATAAATATGAGAAGAGGCCTCGCCCTTCCGGGCCCCGCCCGAATGGATCGGAGAAGGATGGTTCCAGCCGCCCCTCTTCCATCCCAATAAGAGAGGAAGTGGGGATGCAAATCAGGGTTGAGGAATCCTCTCTGCCTGAGGGAAGTAGAATGGCAGAGGAAATGGCTGAGTGGAGTTCGGAGGGAGTTGTTGGGATTTCTCATAGCCTAATTTTAGTCGTATCGGATGATGCGGAGGACACATCGCCGGTCGACCCGGCGGTCCTTTCGCAAGAGGTACTTCAAACATTGGTGGTGAAAAGTCCACCGCATGCGGAAGAGGCCCCCGCTCAGGTGGAGGGACCAAGAGAGGCAGTAGCAGATACCGAGGTTCTGACAGAGCTGCCTGCTGAGAGGCCGGTGGAAGTTGTGGTGCCTTCCGCCGAGGATCTCTCTTCCACGGCTCTCAGGGACACTACAGGAGAGGTCGGAGTTCAAGCGGAATCTACTGGAGTAGAGCATTGATGGAAGAGGAAGAAGAAGAATCGCAGAGTGAGGGGGATATTCGGGTAGAGGCTCCTTCAGTCGAGTCTGAGGCATTTGAGGCCGAGCAGATTAGAGTCTTGATAGAGGAGGCCGGGCGGACGATTCCTCAGTCTGGAGCTCCTCATGTCAGCTCTTTAGTTAGGGGTTCTTCCGTCCATAGCTCGGAGTTGGATGATATGCTTACCGCTTTGATGAGGTTCATTTTGCGCAAGGGGGAGGGTTCCTCCATGGACGAATCTACAGTTGAGAATATCATCGACGTGGCCTTCCGCCATCTCGGGACGCCAAAGGATGCTTTCCTTCACCCAGAAATCAATAATGTCACTCTCATGATGATGGCTTCAAATTACGCTGCTCGGGTAAGCCACTATACTGGGATTGTGACTCATGGTTGGTCAGACTATAGCTTCTCACTTATATTTTCTTTGCAGAATTCTTTGGTCATAAGGGCATTGATCTGGTGCCTAAATTTGGCCGTCGGGGCCTATGCTCAGGCCAGGAAGGAGGCATCCGAACTTTGGGCGAGGATGCTTCCAGTTGATTCGCTTTCCAAGGCCTTGGCGCTCAACAAAAAGGACTTTGAAAAGGTGACCGAGTCTTTCCGTCTTGCAATCGAGAGGGCCTCTCGGCTAGAAACTCAGGTCAAAGAGCTCCAGGGCTTTCGCGAGCAATCGAATAAAGCATGCCTGGAGTTATCCCATATTAAAGCAAGCATGACAACAAGGTTAAGGCCATGCAGCAGTATTTTGAAAAGAGATGGGACCAGCTGAAGGCCAGTCATGCTGAAGATAAAAATGATTGGAGCAGGAGGCTTGAGGAGGAGGAGCACAAGTGTCGGCAGTAGCGAGACCAGCTTACCGGTTTGAATAAGGAACTCGCGAAATGGAGAGTTGGCTAAGATGGTTAAATGGGCAGGTTGCTCGGCTCACCGACGATCTCGATTACGCTCAGCGGGAAATTGGGGACAAGCAGTCCCGGATTAATGACCTCAAAGAGGGCCTTCGCCAAAATCAATCGGCTAAGTCGAAGGCCTTGGAGAGGGTACAAGAACTGAGCGGCGAACTAGCTCGGCGAGAGGAAGAGGTATGGTGTCTCTCTTTTTCATCTATCTTTAGTGCTTTTATTTCGTTCGTGGGCTTGACCATTCCGATTTTTTATAGATGGGCAAAATTGAGTCCAAAGCGCGGAGCAAATTGATGCCTTGGGGGCGGAGCTATCTGTGAGTCGGCAAATGAACCTCGATCTTCAAAATCGATTAGCTGAAGCCAATGGCCGAATTGCCTCAGCCGTGGAGGAATATAAAGGTTCTGCCCAGTTTTCAGAAGAACATAGAGAAGCCTACGCTAATGCATTTCAATTCTGCGAAGAGAAGATCCGAGCAAAGATCTCTCAGGTACATCCCGAGTGGGATTTATCCTTTTTGGACGTCGAAACTTTTGGGGCCTATACCTCGGGGACTGAAGAAGCTGAGTATGAAGATATTTCAGACATCGATCTTGACATTATTCTGGGTTTGATGAAACCGCGGCTCCTGAAGGACACTCTCAGCTTGCCAAGGAAACGACGGTATTTGAAGTGGGTGAAACAAGTCAAGCTCCCCGGAATGTTACCGAGGAGACTGCCGGGATCGTTCCAACCCCTGATTCTTAGGGGTAATTTGTGTATTTTTGCTTTTCAGATTTGTAACCTGGTTGAAATTTCGATGGACGGACCTTTCGTCTCCACCTGTTTGCCTTTTTGGCTAATCTTTTATCTCCAGTTTTATTCCGATTGTGAACAAATTATAACTCATTCGCGCTCTTAGGTCGGTCTGGTTCGGACTTGAATAAACGTCTCGGTCGGGGCCGAGGAATAAGGATAGTTTGGTTTGTCCGAAGTAAAAAATTGGCATGCTCGGCCGAGGCATAAAATGGTCCGGTGCTGCCGAGGAACATAGTTATGGTCCCGCTCGGAGTGGGTAAGGGACTTTGTCCCGCCGAAGTATAGGATAGCTCGACTTGAAATGACCAAGAGTTGCAGAGGTATCCTAGTTAGGGCCGAGGTTAGATAGTTCGGCCTATCCGAAGCGAAGAAGTGGGCGTGCTTCCAGTCGACGTTTCGCAGTCCAAGCGTAGGTTCGAGCGTAGGGAACACAGCTCCAGGTGACATGATCTGAACGGAGGGGGTTTGGTCCCGAGAAAGGGGGTGCATCCCGAGTGCCATTAAGTTAGTAATGATCCTCTTTGACAAGGGAGCGGAACTCTTCGTTTCCCGCGAGCGCCCACTGAGGCAGTGACACGTGGTGCGTTTTGCGAGAGTAGTGTTGGAATTGATGGCCCGGGCGATCGGGATACCCGCTAGGAGCAATTTAAAAACGGATGGGGGACGCCATCATTAATCACATCTCCTGTTGACCTCCTGAGCTTGGGATAGCATGATGGCTTCTGAGGATAAAGGAAGGCCAGGTAATGGCAGTAGTGGCCATGGGGGCCCCCATAGGGGCCATACTACGGTAACCTTCGATGGGGAGGTCCTGGCGTCACTGTTCATAGACCGCGAACGACTTCAGAGGGCGGCCGAGCACTATTTGGCTGTTTCTACAAAGAGATTGAGTTCTTCGTTGGGCCAACAGCCGGCTCGAGGGGCATGTAGCATCCCTCCAACGACAGATTGCCCAGTCAACTCAGCGGCGTGGAGAGAGCTCAACAGCGCCCGAGAAAATGACAAGCCCCAGTGAGGGCTCATGTATCTTTTTCTTTCCTTTTTGTTGTCCTTTTTATGATAAATTAAAAGAAAAATTTTTGCAACTTCGTGTTTGCTGCTATCTTCAAGATGTTTATTCTCATCACTCGGTCTTGGCCAAAGCTTCCAATATTAAGAGACGCACTTCGGCTCTGGCCGAAGCTTTTATTCATAAGGAATGGACTTCGGCTCTAGCCGAGGTTTGCGCACCTCGGCTTTGGCCGGGGCTTATACACTTCGGTACCGGCCGGGGCTTGTAAGCTATCCAAATCCGGCCGAAGCTCCTTCCCCCTCGGTCCGACCGGGGTTGGCCGAAGCTTCCATCTGGGAGGTCGGCTCGGACCGAGGCATAAGATAATGTTCAGTTGTACTGAATCAAAAGGAGATACCTTGGTTTATTCCGAAGTATGGAGGCGATCTTGGTTTGAGTTGAAGCATAAGGCGATGCCTCGGTTTATGCCAAGACATAACAGTCGATTGGGCCGGAGCAGGGGATATGATGTGCCTTTATTAAAGATACTTGACTTATGCACCTTTTTTTTATTACTCTGCCAGTGCCTTATCTTTTTCAAGGCAGTTGGCCTTCTTTTTGCCGAGATGGATAAACAGCTTCGCAACCTGTAGAAGGATGCCTCGTTACTTGCCTGAGTCATTTATTCCGTCGGTCTTTTCCAATGTGGGTCCTTTTAACGTATGATACAAGCACTCATCCACCATTGGAGGGTGTCGTTTTTATCGGGCGATTTTTTAGGCCTACCCATATCTCAAAGACCGGCGGATGATCTCTGCATTTAAGGCTCCTGATTCGAGATCAAAAGGAAATCTTTTAGCGTGCGTCACGGCTTGGGCAACACGCTCGGTGCGCATCGATGAGCGTTGTTTTCATCCTGAGAAGCCGTGTGGTAGTGTGGCCAGGGCATTTTGAATCTCGGGGCTTTCTGCTTTAATAGCTGCTCCCGGTCCGTTTGCTATAAAATGGGAGGAGGGGGCCGTGTTAGGCCATCTCCCAAGACTTTCTTCCCTATGAGTTGTGAAAGTTTTCATGATGTCTGCATCCCTGAGGTTGAGAGTGGAGTGATTGAGCTTTTCTTTTGCAAGTCGTTTTCCCCGGACAGCTGGGGTGATGAAGAAGCTGCTGAAGAGCAGACCGTCCTCAAGAGAGGAATTTCGGAGATCATATGGAGAGCGCACGGAAGGTCTGCAGAGATCATATAGGGGGTGCACGTATGTGCTCCCTGTATGTCCTTTATCACTTGCCATGGGGACCGTCGGTAATGCAAAGCAAGCATATCCCCATGGTAAGGACAGACTTTTCCTTCTCCCTCTGGCTGGATTCTCAGTTCATCCCTGTGGGGAATCTTTTTCCATATGAAGAGGGAGTTGAGAGCAGTGTGGGTCTGCTGGTCCCCTGTCCTTCACGATCGGGCAATGACCAGCAGCCCAGCATTCCACCAGGGGGAATGTCTCCCCAGCATCAGCATCCACATGTCTTCCTTCTACTCTTGGATCTCTTAGTTCATCTAGAGGACTTGTGGGAGGCCGGCTTCGCTATTTGGCCTTAACCAGTGGCTCAGGGCGAGCTGACTGGTTTGTCTGATTTCTCGGGTCAGATGCCGAAACATCATTATTAACCGAAGCTGACTGAAGCAGTTCGGCCGAACTATTTGCTTGTCTTTATTTCCTGTGCCATGATGCATTTGTAACGCCTCTTAGGAGGTTGTAACTCTTTTTCATTGATGAAGAAATAAAGAAAGTTTTATTCTTTCTTCTTTTAGCACCTGCTTCTTTTTCGACGTGATTGTGTTTGAGAGTTACTACTCCCATATCATGCTTTTTATGTCATAACATATTTCGGCAGCGTTCTTGCTACCTTGTTCTTGCTAAGACCAATGTTCAGTCCTCAGTGGAGGAAAATGTTTATCCCTGTTTGGGTCAGAGGTAGACTTGGGCGGTCTTGTGGATTCATGCGGTAAGCATGATCTCGTTTGCAGAACGAAGCAGGTATGTCTTTAATGTTGAGTAGAAGGAGGTTGCCTACTCCCGCCGAAGTATCATAGGGCGCCCGAGCGACGTCGAGGTATTTGGGAGATTGCCCAATCAGGTCGAAGTTTCAGGGTTGTGTTCCTTGGTTTGGCTGAGACTTCGAATAATATGGCATTCGATATAGATTAGGCATCAGGGAATATATCACTCGGCTTAGCTGAGGTATCCGATAATATATCGCTCAGTTTGGCCGAGGCTTCATAAGGAACATATTTTACTTGGCCCCGCCAAGGTGCGGAGATCACTCGGTGTTGCCGAGGGTTTTTGATATTTTACTTGGCCCTGCCAAGGTATGGAGATCACTCGACGTTGCCAAGGATTTTTGATATTTTACTTGGCCCTACCAAGGTATGGAGATATCACTCGGTTTGGCCAAGGATTCAGATAATTCAGAGATAAATCACTCAGTTTGGCCGAGGATTTTGATAAGAGACGTACTTCGGCTCTAGCCGGGGCTTCTGCGCCGTTTGATCTGGCCGGGGCTTGTAAGCTGCCTAGATCCAATCGAAGTTCCTTCACCCTTTGGTTCGACCGGGGCTTGTAACCTGCCCGAATCCGGCCGAAGTTTCTTCACCATTTGGTCCGGCCAGGGCTTGTAAGCTGCCCGAATCTGGCCGAAGTTTCTTCACCATTTGGTCCGACCGGAGCTTGTAAGCTGCCCGAATATGGCCGAAGTTTCTTCACCCTTTGGTCCGACCGGAGCTTGTAAGTTGCCCAAATCCGGACGAAGTTTCTTCACCATTTGGTCCGACCGGGGCTTGTAAGCTACCCGAATCCAGCCGAAGTTTCTTCATCATTTGGTTCGGCCGGAGCTTGTAAGCTGCCCGAATCCAACCAAAGTTTCTTAACCATTTGGTCCGATCGAGGCTTGTTAGCTGCCCGAATCCGAATGAAGTTTCTTCACCCTTTGGCCTGGCCGGGATTTGTAGGCTACCCGAATCCGGCCGAAGTTTTCTCACCATTTGGTCCGATCGAGGCTTGTAAGCTGCCCGAATGCGACCGAAGTTTCTTCATCCTTGGTCCAGTCGGGGCTTGTAAGATGTCCGAATCCGGACGAAGTTTTGGAGATCACTTGGCCCCCAGCCGTACTGGAGGTGCTCGACCATACTGAGTCTTGGTTGAATAGGACTCGGCCTAGCCGAGATGCGAAGACATCACTACACAAGGAGATAGCTCGGTGTTGCCGAGAATGGGTAAGTTACATCCATTTTCATTATGACTCTTCGGAAAAATGATTGCAGCGATCAAGCCGTGAATAATAGAAACAAGATGCTAATGCTGTAAATAGGGCGGGTCTATAGAAAGCATACCCTACTGGTGGTATATATGGAGATTGTCTGAATTTCACGTCCGAGGGATAGATTTTCCGTTCAGATCCTAGAGCTTGTAGGTGCCAGGTCCGATGACTTCCGCCACTTGATAGGGGCCTTCCCAATTCGAAGACAGCTTTCCTTGTTCTAGTGGTTTGGAGACGAATGCCTTCTGGAGGACAAGATCGCCAGGTGACACTACAAGAAAATACTGAAATAGCAACGCAAATTTAGCGATGCATAATTGCGTCGCTAAATTGCGACCACTTTGCGACGCCTCTGTGACAATAAAATATTGCGACGCAATTAGCGACGCATAAGCGACTCAATTAACCAGAAAATCAAAAAAAATTAAATTTTTAATATTGCGACGCAAATATTACGTCGCAATATTTTTAAATTAATTTTTTATGAAATATAAATATCAATAAAAATATTGCGATGCAATATTTGCGTCGCAATGTTTTTAAGAGAATTAAATATTTTAAATAGCGACGCATTAGCGATGCAATAAAATAGATAATTGGAAAAATTATTTTAATTTAGCGACGCACCAATTGCATCGCAAATAATTTAAATGAAATTAAATTTTATAAAATTTAATTATCGAAAAAAATATTGCGACGCATCATAGTGCGTCGCAATGTTTTTAAAAGAATTAATATATTAAATAGCGACGCAATCAACTAGAAAATAAGAAAAATTATTTTTAATTTAGTGACGCAACAAATGCGTCACAAATAATTTAAATAAAATTATATTTTTTAAAGTACAAATAGTTTACAAAATATTGCGACACATAATAGTGCGTCGCAATATTTTGAAAAGAATTAAATATTTTAAATAGCGACGCCTTAGCGACGCAATAAACTAGAAAAATAGAAAATTTATTTTTAATTTAGCGATACAACAATTGCATCGCAAATAATTTAAATGAAATTATATTTTTTACAGTATAAATATTTTAAAAAATATTACGACACAACTCAGTGCGTCGTAATATTTTGAAAAAAAATTAAATATTTTAAATAGCGACGCAATAAATCAAAAAATAAATTAAAATTATTTTTAATTTAGCGATGGAATAAATGCGTCGCAATTATTTTAAATAAAATTAAATTTTATAAATTATAAATATGAGAAAAAATAATTGCGACGTAACACAATGAGTTGCAATGTTTTAAAAAATTAATTATGTTAAATAGCGACGCATTAGCGACGTAATAAGCCAAAAAATTAATTAAAAAAATTATATTTTAATATAGCGACATACTTATTGCATCGTAATTATTAGAATTAAAATTAATTTTTTATATAATATAATTATCATATTAAAAAAATACGATGCAACCCTTTGCGTCGTAATATATTTAAAAAATTATTATGTTAAATAGCGATCGGTCCAAAATTGATCGTGACCGATCGGAATAAGGGCTTGGATCGATCGTAACCCTCGGATCATCGCCAATCGGACCGATCGCCACGTTCGAGATCGGTCGTGGCCGATCGGGATCAGGGCTTGGATCGATCGCAACCGTTGGATCGTCGCCGATCTCGGACGGATTGCAACTGTCCGAAATAGGTCGTGGCCGATCGGGATCATGGCTTGGATCGATCGCAACCGTCGGATCTTTGCCGATCGGACCGATTGCCACGGTCCGCGATCGGTCGTCGCCGATCGGGATCAGGGCTTGGATCGATCACAACCGTTGGATCGTCACCAATCTCGGACGGATCGCCACGGTCCGAGATCGGTCGTGGCCGATCGGGATCAGGGCTTGGATCGATCGCAACTGTCGGATTGTTGCCGTTCTCGGACGGATCGCCACGTTTCGAGATCGGTCATGGCCGATCGGGATCAGGGCTTGGATCGATCACAACCGTCGGATCGTCACCGTTCTCGAACGGATCGCCACGTTTCGAGATCGGTCATGGCCGATCGGGATCAGGGCTTGGATCGATCGCAACCGTCGGATCGTCGCCGATCTCGGATGGATTGCAACTATCCGAGATAGGTCATGGCCGATCGGGATCACGGCTTGGATCGATCGCAACCATCGGATCGTCACCGATCTCAGACGGATCGCCACGGTCCGAGATCGGTCGTCGCCGATCGGGATCAGGGCTTGGATCGATCGCAACCGTCGGATCGTCGCCGTTCTCGGACGGATTTCAACTGTCCGAGATAGGTCGTGGCCGATCGGGATCACGGCTTGGATCGATCGCAACCGTCGGATCTTTGCCGATCGGATCGATTGCCACGGTCCAAGATCGGTCATCGCCGATCGGGATCAGGGCTTGGATCGATCGCAACCGTTGGATCGTTGCCGATCTTGGACGGATCGCCACGATCCGAGATCGTCATGGCCAATCGGGATCAGGGCTTGGATCGATCGCAACCGTTGGATCGTCGCCGATCTCGGACGGATTGCAACCGTCCGAGATAGGTCGTGGCCGATCGGGATCATGGCTTGGATCGATCGCAACCGTCGGATCGTCGCCGATTGGACCGATTGCCACGGTCCGAGATCGGTCATCGCCGATCGGGATCAGGGCTTGGATCAATCGCAACCATCGGATCGTCGCCGATCTCGGACGGATTGCAACTGTCCGAGATAGGTCATGGTCGATCGGGATCACGGCTTGGATCGATCGCAACCGTCGGATCATCATCGATCTCGGACGGATCGCCACGGTCCGAGATTGGTCGTCGCCGATCGGGATCAGGGCTTGGATCGATCGCAACCATCGGATCGTCGCCGTTCTCGGACGGATTGCAACTGTCCGAGATAGGTCATGGCCGATCGGGATCACAGCTTGGATCGATCGCAACCGTCAGATCTTTGCCGATCGGACCGATTGCCACGGTCCAAGATCGATCGTCGCCGATCGGGATCAGGGCTTGGATCGATCGCAACCATTGGATCATCGCCGATCTCGGACGGATCGCCACGGTCCGAGATCGGTCGTGGCCGATCGGGATCAGGGCTTGGATCGATCGCAACCGTCGGATCGTCGCCGATCTCAAACGGATTGCAACTGTCGAGATAGGTCGTGGCCGATCGGGATCACGGCTTGGATCGATCGCAACCGTCGGATCTTTGCCGATCGGACCGATTGCCATGGTCCGAGATCGATCGTCGCCGATCGGGATCAGGGCTTGGATCGATCGCAACCGTTGGATCGTCACCGATCTCAGACGGATCGCCACGGTCCGTGATCGGTCGTGGCCAATCGAGATCAGGGCTTGGATCGATCGCAGCCATTGGATCGTCGCCGATCTCGGACGGATTGCAACTGTCCAAGATAGGTCATGGCCGATCGGGATCAGGGCTTGGATCGATCGCAACCGTCGGATCGTCGCCGTTCTCGGACGAATCGCCACGTTTCGAGATCGGTCATGGCCGATCGGGATCAGGGCTTGGATCGATCGCAACCATCGGATCGTCGCCGTTCTTGGACGGATCACCACGTTTCGAGATCGGTCGTGGCCGATGAGGATCAGGGCTTAGTTCGATCGCAACCGTCAGATCGTCGCCGATCTCGGACGGATTACAACTGTCCGAGATAGGTCGTGGCCGATCGGGATCACGGCTTGGATCGATCGCAACCGTCGGATCATCACCGATCTCGGACGGATCGCCACGGTCCGAGATCGGTCATCGCCGATCGGGATCAGGGCTTGGATCGATCGCAACCGTCGGATCATCGCCGTTCTCGGACGGATTGCAACTGTCCGAGATAGGTCATGGCCGATTGGGATCACGGCTTGGATCGATCGCAACCATCGGATCTTTGCCGATCGGACCGATTGCCACGGTCCGAGATCGGTCATCACCGATCGAGATCAGGGCTTGGATCGATCGCAACCGTTGGATCATCGCCGATCTCGGACGGATCGCCACAGTCCGAGATCGGTCGTGGCCGATCGGGATCAGGGCTTGGATCGATCGCAACCGTCGGATCGTCGCCGATCTCGGACGGATTGCAACTGTCCGAGATAGGTCGTGGCCGATCGGGATCACGGCTTGGATCGATCGCAACCGTCGGATCTTTCCGACGCATTTTAGAGGAAAAATTAAACAAATAATGCGACGCAATGTATGCGTCGCAATATTTTTAGTAAATATAATTTTTATCAGTATTAATAAATAAAAAAAAATATTGCGACGCATAATTTGCATCACAATTATTTTTAAATAATATATCTAATTAAAAATATTAAAAAAATATTGCGACGTAATATTGCGTCGTAATTATTATCATAAATTATTAATATTATCATTAATAAATAAATAAATATTGCGACGAAATATATGCGCCGTAATTATTTTTAGTAAATACAAAATTTTGCAGTATTAATAAATAAAAGAAATATAATATTGCGACGTATATGTTGCATCGCAATATTTTTAAAATAAATTTATGTAATTAAAATTTTATAAAATATATTGCGACGCCATTTGTCGTTGCAATTATTAACATTAATTATAAATATTATAATTTATAATATTAACAAATTATTGCGACGCCTTAGCGATGCAGTTTAAAAAAATATAAAAAAATATTGCGACGAAATATATGCGTCGCAATTATATGATTTTTATCAGTATTAATAAATAAAAGAAATATAATATTGCGACACATATATGCATCGCAATATTATTAAAATACATATAGCTGATTAAAATATTAAAAAATTATTGCGATGCAATTTTTTATCACAATTATTATAATAAATTTAAATATTTTCATTTAAAAATATTTAAAAAATAATTGCAACGCACTGCTTGCGTCACAATTAATGTAATAAGTTTTTATTTTAATCAATTTAAAATATTAAAAAAATATTGCGACGCCTTAAGCGATGCAATTATTAGAAAATATTTTAATTTTTTCCCGTCGGACAATGGCGCCAATTTAGCGACTCATTAGCGACGCATTTATTGGCGTCGCTATGTTTTTAGAAAATTATTATAAACATATATTAACGATGGATTAGCGATGCACTAGTGCGTCGATAAGACAAAAAAAAAAAAAAAATTGCGACGCAATTATTGCGTTGCTAATTACATATATTTGAGCCACCCTTTCTCCTCTTCTTCTTCCCCGACTTGACCTAGCCGCCGCCGTGATCCCCGCTCCCTGCTCCGGCGCATCCCCTGTGGTCCTTCGGCTACCCGGCAATCTCATCCGACTCCGGCTTATTATCTCGACCAAGGTTAGCCCCAATACTCTAAAAAAAAAAAATTTTTTTAATGATTTTCCTACGGCCACGGCCGCTGCGATGTTGTGTGCTGCAAATCAAGAATTGTATCCTGGGTGTGAGGGTCATTCCCAGTTCTCTACAGCTGCTCGAATGTTGAATATTAAGGCAGATGTTGAAAGATTATAGAAAAATTATATGATCCAATCCTTTTGATTTTGATGATTACTAAAATCATTGAGTTATTAAAGGATGTAATGAGTTTATGTAAATGAGCAACAAATCTATTTTGAACAATCAATGAGAATGCTCAAGTTTAACTTTAATCAATTTTGAAAGTGACTTTAAGCTTAATGTTCAAACTTTCAAAAAGAAATGTTATAGTTCATGTTTTAATCAATAAGTTTTTGGATTAGTTCTTGAATCAATTCTAAATGTTAATTTTATTGATTCATATCAAAACAATGAATTAAAATGAATCTGGAACGATTTTAATGTCAATCAGAAAAGTTTCTGATTTTTGATACGTTCCGGAGCCGACTCCTGAGTTTCAGAGTCGACTCCGCTCAGTGCATAGAAATGTGCATCTGTGTCAAGTCGACCCACGAAATTATCGAGTCGACCCCTGATTCTGTCGAGCCGACTCCTGGACTGTGCGAGTCGACTCCGCTCAGACACCAGAAGAGTGTTTTTCTGAGCACTTCGCGAGTCGACCCCAAGTCTTTCTCGAGTCGACTCCCGACTATCAGGAGTCGACACTTTACTTTTAGCGAGTCGACCCCTAACCTTTTTAAACATTTCTATTTTTGGTAAGACGAGCTCGAGCCGACTCGGGAAAAGCATGAGTCGACTCCAGCAAATCTGGACGCGATTTTTACGGATGCCAACTCAGCTCCAACGGTAAGATTTTTGAATATGGCCATTTTTTCTTGTCTCTAACGGATATATTTTTGCAGAATCTATAAATAGAGGAGCTCTTTTCAACTCAGAAGAATCGATTTTGAAAATAAAAGAGAGAAAAGAATATCTTTTGAAAAGAGGAAAAACAGAGCATATTGAAAAATCTTCTAAGCTCAAAGGAGAGTGATTCAAAAGGAGTGAAATCCAAGAGGAAGTTTCGTCTGCTCCAGATCTTCAATCCACAAAAGTCAAAAGAAAATCCAAGAGCGTTTCAAAGATCAAATCGAAGGATTTTCAAAAGAAGAAAAAGCTTCATCTCAACTCCAAAGTCTTCAACGGTCAAGAATCTTGCTGAGGCGTGATTCAACATTTCAAGAGGAGTTAAAGAGAAGAAGGAAAAAGCCAAAGCCACTACCATCTGCAATACAATCAGGCTTTTCTAACTCTTTATTTTGTACTTCATTTGTATATTTGCTCAAGGGGAGCATTTCATTATCCAAATACTTTTATTCTAATTGTTTGCTGATTCAATCAGTGGATTGAATCAGTGGAGGTTGGTATACCTCGTTACAAGCCGGAGTGCTTATGTTGGGTTAGTTGTGAGCCCGAAAAACAACGTGTAGGGTTTTGTGCTGGTAAGCCCGAGTTAAAACCAGCTGGGTTCGTTGTTCACTCGGGAAAATAACAAGTTTGAGTTGTGAGCTTGGAAAACAACTCGGCTGTATATAGAGAGATTATAGTGTGGACCCAAGTGAATCTTGGGAGTGGACGTAGGTGTTGGTTGCACCGAACCGCTATAAAATTATCTTGTGTTTGCCGTGCTATATTTTCTCTCTCTCTATCTCTCTTTATTAATTGCTTGTGCATTGCCTATTAGTTAATTTCACTCACTTGCACATCTTGAGCAAATCAGTTTAAATCTTCTAAAAAGTCTTAAATTTTTAAGAACCCAATTCACCCCCCCCCCCCCTCTTGGGTTGCCATCTGGGCCAACAGCAGAACATCGATTATCAGAAAAGGCGTTCAATTCTGTAGCTGAGTTAATCAAAGAAATTCTGTCAAATGACAATGTTGCCACAGACAGTTTTTACGCAACAAAGAAGTTGTTGCGTAGGCTTGAGCTCCCAGTTAATAAGATCGATTGTTGCTTGAACAATTGTATGATATTTTGGGGTGAAGACTCAGAGCTGAGATGGTGTAAGATTTGTGGGCAATCGAGGTTCAAAAACACCGAAGGAGGAGCGGTACAAGTAGGAGGAAAAGTGTGCCTTACAAGAGGATGCATTACTTTCCTCTTACCCCACGCCTGCAGAGATTATACAGATCTGAGGCAACAGCTGCTGATATGAGATGGCATGCCGAACATGAATCTAAAGAGGATGAAATGCGGCATCCATCAGATTCAAAGGCTTGGAAGCATTTCAATGAAAATCATCCTGATTTCATTGAAGATATAAGGAATGTGAGATTAGGTCTTTGTACCGATGGCTTCCAACCATTTGGTCAAGCGGGGCAACAATATTCATGTTGGCCTGTGATACTGACTGTATATAACCTTCCTCCGTGAAAGTGCATGAAAGATACTGCAATGTTTTTAACCATTTTGGTTCCAGGACCATCAAATCCAAAGGAAAAGATTGATGTCTTTCTGCAACCGTTGGTGGCCGAATTGAAAATGTTGTGGGAAACAGGAGTGGTAGCCAACGACATTTCTATGAAACAAGAATTTCTTAATGAGAACTGCTTTGATGTGGACAATAAGTGATTTTCCGGCATATGCAATGTTGTCTGGTTGGAGCACTGCTGGACGTCTGGCATGCCCTCATTGCATGTATGATTCGGATGCATTTACATTGCAGAAGAGTGGTAAGCAGTCATGGTTTGATAACCATAGGAAGTTCTTGCCCCCAAATCATCCTTACAGGCGTAACTTGATCGCCTTCCGGAAGAACAAAGCAGTCACAAAATTTGCCGAACCGGTTAGGTCCGGCACGGATCTATTTGATTCTATAGAGCATTTGGGGTTGATGTATGCATGGGAACCAGATGCAGATAGAATAAATAGCCGTATATGTAAAGAACATAACTGGAAGAAGCGAAGTATATTTTGGGATTTGCCTTATTGGAGCACAAATCTCATCCGGCACAACTTGGATGTTATGCATATCGAGAAAAATTTCTTTGATAACATATTTAACACGGTGCTAAACATCCCGGGAAAAACAAAAGATACTGCAAAGTCAAGAGAAGAACTTAATCAGTACTGCAGAAGAGGTGATTTGAGAAGGAGTGCCGATGGGACCTATCCTAAAGCATGTTACACTCTTGACAGAAATTCACGAGAAGTTTTATGTAACTGGCTTAGAGGGTTAAAATTTCCAGATGGTTATGCCTCAAATATCGGTAGGTGTGTGGACATGCATAAGCTCAAGTTGTTCGGCATGAAGAGCCACGACTGCCATGTTTTCATGCAACGATTATTACCTATAGCTTTTCGTGAGTTGCTTCCGCAACATGTCTGGAAGGCAATTACGGAGCTCAGCTTATTCTTCAAGGAGTTATCTGCCGCAGTCATTACTTCTGCATCCATGGCAAGGCTTGAGGAGGAAATTCCAATTATTTTATGCAAGCTTGAGCGAATATTTCCTCCCAGTTTTTTTGACTCAATGGAGCATTTACCGGTTCACTTGCCATACGAAGCGAGCATAGCTGGTCCCGTGCAGTATCGCTGGATGTATCCTTTCGAGAGGTAAATATATACATCATTAAGATATGTTGACATTTCAATATTATTTCATTGCTTGAAAAATTCGTTAATTTTTGTTGCAACTTTACATATAGGTATCTTAAGAAGTTAAAAAATAATGTGCGTAATAAGGCAAGGGTTGAAGGTTCTATATGCAATGCACACTTGGTCGAAGAAGTTTCAGCTTTTGCCTCACATTACTTTGAGGGTCACGTCCACACGAGGAGCCGAAATCATGGTCGTAACGATGACGTATGTGTGGACGAAGCAGAAGCTAATGACGGTAGAATATCAATTTTTAAAGCTATCGGCCGTTCATTTGGTGGGCAGAAGTCAAGAAATCTTAGCGATATGGAGTATAATGCAGCACATTATTACATCCTAATGAACTGTCGAGAAGTCGATCCATATATTGAGTAAGTGTATACTTCAATGCTAAATTGAAAATTTAAATTTATATAATAATATACCATAATATTTAATTTCTAATAGTAGTTTTCATCCTTTTCATCCCATAAGGATGTTTTGTGATAGACAACGACAGATGAATCCCGACATCAGTCAAGTTGCAATTGGGCAGAAATTAGAAACGGAGTTTGCTTACTGGTTTTATGAATTTGTGAGTAGTATCACTCAATCAATTTCGATAATGGCTATTATTTTTTGAATTGGATGTCAATAGCTTATTAATTTATAGGTCAACGGTCCATGGTCGACAACCGACAATATTTTCATTAAATGTCTATCGCAATGGCCATTGAAGACCGTAACAACCTCTACTGGCTATTTTGTAATGGGTACAAATTTCAGATTGAACGATTAGCAGCTTCAAGAGGCACGCAGAACTGGGGCGTGTATGTGAAAGGAGAAAGTGTTGGAGCAAATATGCAGGATTATTATGGAAAGTTAGTAGAGGTGGTTGAAGTTGAATATCCCGGTTGGCCTATGAAACGAACCGTATTGTTTCGTTGTGATTGGTTCGATCCGATAGTTCCTGTGGGCAAAAGGGTTCATAACGACTATAATTTGGTTGAAGTGAACCATCGACGAAGATTGCAGAAATATGACCCATTCATCCTTGCATCCCAAGCCTACCAAGTCTTTTACTGCGGATATCCAAGTTTGCGCAACGACAAGCGAGATGGTGGGCCGTTTCTAAAATCGTCCCACGTTCAACAATCGTATTAGAGGAGAGTTCATCAAGTCAATCAACCGAGTGCCCTGCATTTCAAGAGGATGAGATGGAAATGCATGCAATTGAGGACGACACAAGGGCTCCTGAAACATCACTTAGAGATCCAAGTGGTGATGTCCAAGAAATTGCGGATACAAATGTTTGGTTTCCTTCCGATGATAATGAAACTGATTCGCAATCCGATATGGCATCGGATGTTGAACCAATATTTCACAAAACAAATGACACCGATTAAACATAAAGGTTTTTTAAAATTTAACTTTTTTTATAAGTGTTAAATTCTTACATAGTCAATCATTAATCGTAATTTAACTGTGTGAATCTTTAGTATTTTCAGTATGAGGGGCAGAGGTAGATCTACCGACAACAGTTTGGGTGAGCAGAGACGTAGTTTGGATCCTGCGACATCAGATCACATGAGCGTCGGAGATGGAGAGTTTGGATCTCCAGCAGAGGCGCAGCCTTCGATCTCTGCAGTAGTATTACCATCCAGCTGATCGGCACAGACCTCCGAGAGTTCTTCCACCATCGGCCGCACTGTACTTAAACTTGATGCTCAGGGGATGTAAGTATATACTAATTAAAAATATTTGTTTATGTTTTTAAGTCATTTACTTATAAACTTGCATTTTTTTAATAGATTCATTGAGCAGCATCATGTATCCAGCCACATCAGCGCCGTTTTTCAGAGGCGTGCAGATCCCAGTGGCTACGATTGGCGCCACGTATCTCCAGCCACGAGGGAGTTTTTTTTTCTGAGTTTCAGGTAAACTTATTAAATATAATTTATCAGTGATATATAATTCTTTAAACTTAATAAATTCAGAAACTAACTATTTATTGTAATGCAGAAAAATTTACGTGGGATCCTGCCAGCCATGATGCCATTAGGGCAGCATGGGAGGCTCTGACGCGATGCCGATACTCCGACATGCTTCATCGTTGGAGGTCATCGGGTCAGCGTCCTGCGCACGTGCCAGAGGGTATTTGGCACGAGTGGCAGCAGGCCTGGGGTCTGATGGCTGGCGCAGAAGGTCCGCATCAGCCAGCACGAACCGCCGATCTGAGAAGGGCGGTCCTGGCACGGGTCTCTCCCGTCATACTTCGGGCTCCATTTCGATTCAGGAGCACAGATGGCGTATGGTAAGAAAACATAATATTTTAATTACTATTTTAGTTATTTACAAATATTTGTATTAATATTATTTTTTTTATTGTTATAGACTGAGCAGGAGGGCAGAGATCCTGGTGAGTTTCGTCTATTCAGGGCGACACACACCAGGAGGGACGGCTCCTGGGTCGAACGCGATCACGGGAGGTTGCGGTAAGAAATTAGATTTATGTAGTATCTGTTTAATTTCTAAAATTTTATTTCGAGAAATTTATTAACTCATTTATTGTTGATTTCATAATTTCAAGACACGAGTCGACGAGCTTCGCTCCCAGGCATCGCAGGTCGACTCTACTGATGGGGAGACGCCCGTCGAACTCTCAGCAGAGGAGAGTCGACGTGTGTTTTTGGAGGCTGTTGGTGCCCAGCCACGAGACCGCAGGGTCTATAGTCTGGGCACTAGAGCTTCTACATTTTTTTCCCATCAGGCTTTCAGCTCGCGAGTTCCTGCTGATCTTCCTCCTGAGCGTTTACAGGAGCTTCGCAGATCTATTGCAGAGGAGATTCGCCAGGAGGTCGAACAGGATTTTGAGGATCGTATGCGAGGTCGGGATCAGGAGATTGCAGACATGCGAGATGAGATGCATTATTTGCGGATATGGTTAGCCGCTTGTCGCTGAGTCTTCAGCCTCCACAACCTCCATAGCCTCCACGTGATCGTTCAGATTCTTGATGTATTTTTTTTTCTTTTTTATGTTGTAAAAACTTCAAAATTTTAATATATAAATTATTTTTTGAAATATATTATTGTTTTGGATTGAGTGAAAAATGTTTGTATCAATATTTAGATTTAGCAAAATGAATTAACCATTTTAATTTTTAATCATTTAAATATTTTTAAAAACAAAATTTGCGACGCATTAGCGACTGATATTGGATCGCTAATATTTTTAAAATATTATTATTAAATATTGCGACGCAATGACCTGGCATCGCAATAATTTAAAATAAATTTAATAGCGATGCATTAGCGACTAAAATTGAGTCGCTATTTTATCTAAAAATTTTTAATAAATATTGCGATGCAATTACCTTGCGTCGTAATATTTTAAAATAATTTTTATTTGCAACGTATTAGCGACTCACATTGCATCGCTATTATAAAATTATTATTAAATATTACGATGCAGCTGAATGAGTCACAATATTGTGACCCAATTTAGTGCATCGCAATATTTAATAATAATTTTTTTTATTTTAAAAATTAATTTTAAATATTATGATGTAATTTAGTATGTCGCAATATTTAATAATAATTTTTTTTAAAAAAATTTATTTTTAAATTTAGCGATGTATTTGCATGCGTCGCAATATTGCGACGCAATGTGGCATCGCAAGAGCGTCGCAGAGAGTCGCAATATTGCGACGCAATTGTGACAAAGGATATTGCGACAGACAGTTGAGCGACGCCCTCGTTGCATCGCTATTGCGTCACAATAGCATGTTTAGCAACGCAATTGCGACGCATTTGGGTGTCGCAATATTTTAATTCTCTTGTAGTGTGAGAAGGATTTCCCCTTGACTCTAGAGGCGTGATAGCGAGCCACTCTTTGCTGGTATGCGGCTACCCTGATTTGAGCTTTTCTCTGATTTCTTCCACCAGGTCGAGATTGGTGCGGAGCTGCTCATCGTTAGCCTCCTTCGAGTAGCTCTCCACCCACGGAGAAGGAAGTCCTATTTCCACGGGGATGATGGCTTCCGTGCCGAAGGCCATCCGAAATAGGGTCTCGCCAGTGGGGATTCTCTGGGTGGTGTGGTAGGCCCATAGGACATGGTGAAGTTCGTCCGTCCATCTGCCCCGGGCTCTGGCAAGCCGAGACTTGATCCCTTGAAGCAGGGTCCGGTCAGTTACTTCGGCTTCTCCGTTGGCTTGCGGATGCCCTACCGATGTAAGGCGATGGCAGATCCCATGCTCCTCACAGAAACCTCGGAACTTTGGGTTATCAAATTGCTTGCCATTGTCGGTGATGATGGTATGCGGGAGGCCAAAGCGACAAATAATGGATCTCCATATGAAGTCCATGGCCCGAGCTTCGGTTATCTAGGCAATTGCCTCGGCCTCCACCCACTTGGTGAAGTAGTCGATGGCGACAAACAAAAACTTTCTCTGTGAAGTGGCGAGGGGAAAAGGGCCAAGGATATCCATGCCTCACTTTGCGAAGGGCCAAGCAGAGGAAATAGGGACCAAACTGGCGGAGGGGAGCCTCTGGATATTAGAATGTCTCTGATAAGGGTCGCAAGCTCGGATGAGATCGTCAGCATCCTTTTGCATGGTGGGCCAATAATACCCCTGACGCAGTACCTTATGGCATAAGGATCGGCTCCCCAGATGGTTGCCGCAGATTCCCTCATGTACCTCCCGAAGAGCATAATCAGCTTCAGATGCGCAAAGGCATTTGAGTAGCGGCATGGAAAAGGATCGCTTATACAGCTGGTCGTCGATCAACATATAGTGGGTGGCTTGCAATTTCAGCTTCCTTGCTTCCTTTCGGTCGGCTGGGAGCGATCCTTCTTTAAGATACTTTAATATGGGGTCGAACCAGGATGGTTCAGCCTCGACCTGCATCACTCGGTCAGCCTCCGCGATGCTAGGCTTTTCCAGAACCTCTAGGGGAAACTTCTGCTCGGAATCCATCGATTCCGTAGTTACTAGCCGAGACAATAGATCGGCGCGTGCATTCTCGGATCTTGGGATCTGAATGACTTCAAATTTAGAGAAGTGGGAAAGTAAGTCCCGCACCTGTTGGAGATACCGAATCATGTTCGGCTCCCAGGCCTCAAACTCGCCCCGCACATGACCGGCTACCAATTGAGAGTCGGTAAAGGCATTCAGCTTCTTCACTTTAAGGTCATGGGCGATTTGGAGTCTAGCGAGCAAAGCTTCATATTCGGCTTCATTATTGGAGACTGGGAAGGAGAAGCGAATGCCGTACTCAAAGTCGTCCCCTCTGGGCTGGTGAGGATTAGGCCAGCGCCGGAGCCATTGGCATTAGACGATCCATCAACATAGAGCAGCCACAGGGCATCTGATCCTGGGTGCTCAGAGGAGTCCGGAGTGGAGCCATCCTCCAGGATAGTACATTCGAGGAGGAAATCAGCTAGAACTTGGGCTTTGATGGCCGAGCGAGGTTGGTATCGGATGTCATGCTCGCTTAGCTCGATGGCCCATTTAGCCATTCTCCCTAATGTCTCCGGACGATGGACCACCGCCTTGATGGGTTGGTCGGTAAGGACCGTCATAGAATGTACTTGGAAATACGGTCGCAGCCTCCGAACTGATGTTACCAGGGCCAAAACCAACTTCTCGATCCGAGTGTATCTTGTCTCGACATCTCGGAGCAGTTTGCTGACATAATAGATCGGCTTTTGGGTCTTGTTCTCTTCTCTGACCAACACCGAGCCAACTGCGCCTTCTGAAACTGCTAAGTACAGAAACAACATTTCCCCTGGATTCAAACAGCTGAGGAGGGGTGGAGAGCCGAGATACCTCTTGAGGTCCTCGAACGATTTCTGACACTCTGGAGACCATTGGAAATTCTTGGCTGATCGGAGAGCTTTAAAAAAAGGAAGGCATCTCTCGGCCAACCGAGCCACGAAGCAGTTGAGGGCCGCGACCCTACCAGTCAGGCGCTGGACTTCTTTAACGGACGCTGGGGGCGCCATTTGCCGAAGGGCCTGAATCGTATGCGGATTGGCTTCAATGCCCCGCTGAGAAACCATGAAGCCCAGAAACTTCCCAGAATTGATGCCAAAGGCGCACTTAGTTGGGTTGAGCTTCATCCGATATTTTCGGAGCGTTGCGAAGCTCTCAGAGAGATCCTCAATGTGCTGGGATGCTTCTTTGCTTTTGACCAGCATGTCTCCAACATATACCTCCATGTTTCGATCGATTTGCTCCTTGAAGACTTTGTTAACTAGCTTTGGTAAGTGGCATCTGCATTTTTCAGACCGAAAGGCGTGACACGGTAACAATAAGTACCTCGGTCGGTTATGAAGGCGATATTCTCTTCATCCTAGGGCACCATTCGGATTTGGTTGTAGCCGAATATGTGTCCATGAAAGTCAGCATCTGATGACCTGAAGTAGCATCTACGAGCTGGTCGATCCGAGGGAGATGGAAGCTGTCCTTCGGGCATGCTTTATTGAGATCGGTGAAGTCGATGCAGATCCGCCATTTACTGTTCGACTTCTTCACCATGACAACATTTGACAGCCAGTTGGGATAGTTTACCTCCCAAATGAAATTTTTCTTGATGAGCTTATTAACTTCTTCCTCAATTGCCTTCTGTCGCTCAAGGGCGAAGCTCCTTTTCTTCTGCTTCATGGGCCAGGACATCTCGTCCACATTAAGACGGTGGATGAGAATGTCTGGGCTGATTCCCGGCATATCAGAAGCGGACCAGGCAAAGACATCAGCATTCCTTCGGAGAAAGTCGATCAGCTCCAACCGGGGTTTCCCTTTCAGTAGCGACCCGATCCTTATGGTTTGGTCAGGTCAGGCTTCGTTCAGCGGTACCTCCTCCAGCTCTTCAGCCGATTCTCCTCGTTGCTCGGTAAAGTCCTCCCGAGCGTCCAGTCCATCAACCTCGGGCAATTTGGACTAAAGGCTAGTGACGAAGCACTGCTGAGCTACAGCTTGGTTTCCTCGAACTACTCCCACTCCCCATCCGGTAGGGAACTTTATTGCTAGATGCGGGATGGAGACAGCAGCTCCAAGGGACATCAGGCCAGGTATCCCAAAGATTGCATTCTAGGGCGACCGAAGTTTGGTCACCAGAAAATCTGTGTGAACAATGGCAACGTGAGGCTAAGTTCTCGCACGGACCGTCAAGGTCACGACCACCTCTGGGGTAATAACATCGCCGGTGAACCCCATTAGGGTAGAGTCCACGGCTCGGAAATTCTCCATGAGCAATTTTATCTTCACAAACACATCGAGATACAAAACATTGACAGAGCTCCCAATATCAATAAGGATCCGGTCTACATCATAATTGTTCAGATTGAGAGATACAACCAACGCATCATCATGCAGGAACTGTATCTTCTGGAGGTCGTTGTCGGAGAAGGAGAGCTCATTAGTCCGTGCTCTCTTTGGCGCTGAACCTTCTTCATCGTCCTGCCAGCTCAACGGACTATCGACTGCCTCGATCACATTGATGTGGCCGGCGATCGGAGGATTCAGAGAGGAGACTGCTGGGGCTCGAGCTGGCGGTCACCCCCATTTCTTGGCTCGGGCGCTCTCCTGAATTGGCCCAGCCTACCCAACTGGATGAGCCTCTTGATTTCATTCTTCAGCAGCCAGCACTCCTCGGTGTCGTGGCCATGGTCCCGATGGTAGCGGCAATATTTGGTGGGGTCTCTCCGGACTGCATTCCCTCGGAGAGGAGGCGGTCGAGGGAGTTGGCGCTCTATCTCCATGAGGATCTCCACCCTCGGGGCAGTGAGCGAGGCGAACCGGTTGAACCTCCTAGGCGGGCTCTGGGTGCAGTTCCTTGGCAGCGGCGGAGGAACCCTTTGGTGGCAAGGTGGGCTTGGCTGGCGGGCAGATCAGTGCTTGTCCGAGCCCTTGGACTCCTTCTTCCTTATCAGCTCGGCGTGGCAGCCCTCCGCAATTCCTCGACTCTGGCATACTTGTTCGCTAGGGCCATCATATCGGAGAGGTTCGGAGGGTAGCTGACCTCTAATGCTAGGTAAAAGTCATTCTCCTTTAACACTCCACCCGCTAGGATGGACATGGCCACCTCATGGTTAAGGTGGTCCACTTCCAGCATGGCCGTATTGAAACGGCCAAGATACTTCTTCAAGGACTCCCCCTCTCTTTGCTTGACCTCAGAGAGGGAGTCAAACCTCCGCCGGTGACGATGGCTGCTGACGAACTGACTGATCAAGAGGTGGCTTAGCTCGTCAAATGAACTGACTGAACCTAGTTTTAAGGCATTAAACAAGGTTCGGGCGGACCCCTTGAGGGTGGAAGGGAAGGCGCGGCAGAGGATCGCATCTGATGCCCAATGGAACATTATGATCGATCGGAAGCTACTGAGGTGGTCGTCGGGATCAGAGGATCCATGATAGGGCTTGTGTTGGGAATTGTATCCTAAAGCCAATCATTGATGATTGTGCTGATGTAAATTGTATATAAATTGATATATGAATAAAAGTTATTTGGCAGTTTATTCATTACAAGAACATCTTCTTAATATTCCTGAAAGTATTGAAGCCCTTAGGATCTTCCTCATGATAAAGGAGGATTTATCTTAGAAGGTCCTTAAAGAGTTCGCGACCAAATGATATACTATGACAGGGCCATAGTACTATCAATTATAGGACGTTGTATATCATATTTGTTGGTTATCCTCTTAACCAAGGAGTGTAGAGATACTGGTATGACATACAGGTGAAAGTGTAGGAGTACATTTCATCGAACGTGACTCATTTCCGGATACTCTGCTATCAAGAGTTAATCCGAGAAGATATAGGTATAAGTATCCTTCAGACCTGAAATCACAACCAGTGGCTTACAAGCAACTCATTGTACTTAGGTGCTGGACCATCTGGATTTCTAATCCAGCTACGAAGGTTACTGGGTGCAGTCAAGTACTTGTGGTAGTTAGTTATGGATCAAGATGGAATTTGACCTATCCCGTTAAAAGGAGAAATGCTTGTGTTTCAATTTAGCAAGACCTTGGCCAAGGCACTTCATGTGAAAGTCACATGATCACTAAAGTTGAAATCACTTTATGGATTTGCTATTTAGAGTTGACAGGCTCTTAAGCCATCCTTAGCATTTGTGGTCAAGAGGATGAATTATACGGTAACTATTTCTTAGGGTTCTTGAAGTTTGCTTGGCAACTCTTCGACCTATCCGGACATCGGGTTCCATTGCTAGATGGGCACATCGATTAGTATAGAAAGTTGTTTCTATGCTACCGGCTTAGGTTTGAACCTAGAGAGTCACACGCATAGAAGTTTCCTAGGATGATCTATTTGCTGATCAACGATTGAGAATCATATATGATTTAATTAATCAATTTGATTGATTGAATTATCTCAATTGGGTTGAGTACAATTGAATAAGATTCAATTTGGTTTAAGTCTATTAGAAGGACAAGTCAATTTCAAATATTGATTTGAATTTAAGTAGATTCAGGAATAGCCAAATTTGATTTAGGCTTGGACCATGATCTATGTGGGTTAAGTCAAATAAATTCAGATCAGAACCCAAACCTCTCAAATTTGGATCTCATATGATGAGATGGCTAAAATCTCATCTCATGAGATAGAATTTAATGCATGACATTTATTTACCGAACGTCAGATTTATCCCTCGTCTCTTTGGTTTTCTCCGAACGATGGAACTAAACCAAACGCCGGGACTCCTTGGTTTTCTCCGAACGTCGGAATTAAACCAAGCGCCGCACCTTCGACGTCTCTTCGCTTTTGCCAAACGATAGATTCTTAAATGTCAGAATTAAATGTCAAGACTAAATCGAGACTATAAATAGAGGGCATTCCCTCACCAGAGAACACAGAACAAAAATAGAACAACAATACATGATTTGTCGTGGATTGTAAATCTAAATTATCGTGGATTGTAATTCTAAAATATTAGAATAGAAAATCCTGGTGATTCTGGTGTTAGCGGAAGCCTGGTGGATCTTGGAGGAAGATTCAAGTGAGAGGATTCGAGATCAGCAAAGCTATTTTTCCTTGAGCTAGCACTCCCGGAAATCTGATCATTCGAGGCTTCGCGTGGACGATTCTAGAGGCCGGACGATTGAACGGCTGCAGAGCAATAAGAATTTACCTATTGTTCTTAAGGTAAGTGATTTGATCCCTAGATCTTAAGGTAGGCTTCAAGATAATAGTGTGACTAGTCATCTTGAAGATCAAGATATGTCTTGATGTTTTTATATGTATATTTTAGATCAATGACCCTGAATATATAGGCAAAGGATCTTGATGCATATTAGATAGATTAATATGTAATCTTTTAATTTCCGTAATGATAATAGTTATCAATTTTTAAAAATATGCATGCCTCGGAGACTATTTCTCCCTTCAGCTCGATGGCGGGTAACTTGACATGGGAGGGAATCACTTACTCCATTATCTCCTTGAAAAGGGGATGCCCTACTTCGTCTTATGCTGAAGCGGATGGGCTTGCTTGGTGGCATCCAACTCCTGACGCATTTCCCGGAGTTGTCGGTGGATCTCCTCCGTAGGCATAGCAGGAGGAGCTGGGCGAGGAGAAACTGAGACGGTGTCAAGTCGTGATGAGAGAACACCGGAGAGAGGGATCAGGCCCGCCAAGATCTGGGAAGATCCTTGCTGCAGACCCCTTGGGGGACTGGCTCAGCTCCCTTAGGGCGACGAGGGGGGTTTGCAACCCCATGCGGGCCGAAAGAAGAGATCGCTGGATGAACAGGGGCCGCGTTCTCCTCAGGAAGGTGCGGAGTAGGTGCAGCTGGACGGGAGCTTCAAAGTGCCCCTAGATCAGATGGGCCAGAGCCTGGACCTACTGGACCAGTGAGGCAAATTGGTCCTGGGTCACTGGGGCCGCCGGTGGCGATGGAGTCTCAACTGGTGGTGGTGGCGGCACTACACTGCTCACCGGATCAGGTCTTTAGGAGGCGACATGGTCCCGAGCTTCAGAAGTAGCCTTTCTTCAATTGGCCATGGGAGAGGTTCTCTTCAAGATCGAGACCCTTATCTCCTGGATCACAAGTTTATGGGACTTGAGGGCCCTTCCTCTAGCGCCAATTTGTTGCTGCTGAAATCTGTCATCCGACTCGGGTGCGATCGAGCTTCAGAGTGTGCTTCCTTCTGGGCGGACCTGCAAAACATTCCTCACGCACGAGGCATTGAGGGTAGCCCTCTGCGGAAGACCCTCCGATGCTCAAGTCAGCGAGGATCAGCAATCAATAAATATGAGGAGAAGGCTCTCGCTGAAGAGTCTCTCCAGGGTAGCTTTTCAAAAGCTCTGAGCAGAGCGTTAATGGTGACAAGGGGTGAGCAAGTGTGCGTGTGCCTTGAGTGTGCAGAAATGGCTTACCCGAGGGGGTCTGGGGCTGTGATATTTATAGGAGATCACCTGATTCCTTGGACACGTCACAGAGGGTCTGAAAGTTGTTAGGATTCGAAACTGATTCGAATCAGGCTGTTACAGGGCTGGTAGGATCCGTATTCGATTGGTTAGAGGATCAACGGCTAGGAAGAGCAGATGATACTTCAAGATTCAGGGACTACATAGGCTCTAGGCCATTTCTGGTAGCGCAGGCATGATTTCCTATTTGAAATCTTGTTAGTTTATGTGTGTTCCCGCATATGTGCTTGGATACCTCGGTCAGGCCAAAGTATAGAAGATGGCTAAATCTGCCGAAGTATTGTGAGACTCAATTTACCGAGGCATGGGATAGCTCGACCTGTGGGGGTATGATTATAGCTTGATCAGCCGAGGCATAATGATAGCTCGGCCAACTGATAATAGCTCGATCAGCTGAGGTATAATAATAGCTTGGTCAACCGAGGTATGATAATAGCTTGGCCAACTGTCACACCAAAGCTGTTTGGAGAGGGTAGCCTATTCATTGCTGCCTTTCGGATGTGACGGCTATGCGACAGGGTGCACGGGCTAGCCCTAGCCCGATGTCTTGGATTGTATGCACATTAATGCAATGATATTTTTATCCCTCATCATTATTAATATTAATGCAATAATAATATGAGTAAAAAATGAATATTCACACATCACATATTTAATAAACATTAATATTTATTAAAAATTTAGTTAAAAATGTTTATTAAATCATAAAATAAATGTATTAAATATTTTAAATATATATATTTAAATAAAAATAAATATTATTATAATTATAGTATAAATTATCATAAAATATTAATATTTTTTATATTAAAAACATATAAGTAAAATTTAATTACATAAATTATATATTAATTAATTAATATTTAAAAATTATTTGCATAATAATTATTTTAGAAATAATTTAGTTAAATATGTAAAATAATTATTTACATGTAGACAAAATAGTTATTTTTGTAATTAAAATTTCTATAGAATTTTTGCATAGATATTTTGGTATGTAAATAAAATTAATATTTTAATATGTAAATGAACCTTTTTAAGAATTTATGAATAACACCTCTTGAGATGAAATTTGTAGGTAATTATTTTCAAATTTTCAAGTTTTATAAAATTTTATAAATTTTCTTTTAAATAAAAAAATTTAATTTTAAAATTTTTATTTCAAATAAAATCTCTCATAAAAACTCCATCCAAACGAAGCTAGGATGGTAGTGTAGCTATTAGGGAATGAGTCGTAACTTAAGGTAGTGTTTGATAGAAAAATAGTTATTTTTGGATAAGTGTAAGTGTATAGAATAGAGTTTATGCAGGAATAGCTGAGGGAATAATCAGCTTTTTATAATAACAGTTTTATCCTGAAGAGATAAGTTCAGGAAAAAATAGCTATTCCTTCATTCTCTAGGGAATAAGTTCAGGAGTTAACCATGGGTTATCCTCTCTGGTTAACTTTTTTTCAGCTATCCTTCATAGTTATGACTTTTGAGTAGGGGTGCAACTTGGGTCGGGTTCAACCTGAACCCAGCCCACCGAACCCGATTTGCATCAGTACTCAAACTCTAGTTTGCTTAATGTTGGCCCAGATGGCAACCCAAGAGGGTGGGTGAATTGGGCTCTTTAAAAATTTAACTCTTTGAAAATATTTAGATTGATATGAAGGTGCTCAAGTGAACTAAATTAATTAAAGCTAAGCACAAATAAGAATGAGAGAGAGAGAGAGATAAATGCACAGCAAACACAAAGTTTTTATAGAGGTTCGATGTATCCAACACCTACGTCCACTCCCAAGCAACACTTGGGTCCACACTATAATCCCACCGATTACAGTCAAGTTGTTTTACAAGCTCACAACTCCAACTTGTTATTTTACCCGGGATCACAACGAATCCAGCCGGTTTTTCCGGGCTAACCAGCACAAAACCCAAACCACATGCTAACCTTAGCTTGTTCCGAGGTATACTACCTCCACTAATTTAATCCCCCTGATTGAATTAGCAAACAATAATTTGAAAATAAAGTTTACAATACAAGATAGCTCCTCAAATGAGCAATATTCAAATTAAATAAGCAAGGATTAGAAAAGCCTATTTGAAGCAATTTGAATGCAAGCTTTTCTTCTTTTCCTTTTCTCTTTTGAATGGTTGAATCAAGTTCCAGCTCTGATTCTTCACAAAAGGTTGTTGTAGAGAAGTTGAGGAAAGAAGGCTTTTGTGCTTCTTCTTTTCTTCTTTGTGAATCCTTCGAAAATGACCTTTGAAAGCTTTGGATTTCTTTTGAATCTCTCTTCAGAAGATAGACGTGGATTCGGAGATTTCTCTTTGAAAATTTCTCTCCCTTTTTCTTTTGATTTTTCTCCTCTTTTCCGTTCTTATTTTCAAACAGACGGATGCCCTCTTTTATAGACTTTTAAATTAAGATTAGGTGAGAAAAATAGTCGTTACAAGGTACTTGGATTGCATCTACAAAGAAAAATAGCCGTTAAAGATTAGGTGAAAAAATATTACTGTTAGAGTCCGTTTGACATTTGAAAATCCGTTCCTGATAGGTTGGAGTCGGCTCCAACTTTGTAGGTGTCGGCTCCAACTCGGGTTTCTAAAAATAGTAAATAAAAAAGTTAGTTGGAGAGTCAGCTCCGAAAAAGTGATGTGTTGGCTCGCCGTATTTAGGTGTCGGCTCTCGAAACCGAGCGTGTCGACTCCGACAATGTCCAAAAAATACGCTCTCTGTTCTCAGATTAGAGTCGGCTCCAGAAATCCTAGGTGTCGGCTTCCGAACTCCAGGTGTCGGCTCCCGAACTCAAGGTGTCAGCTCCAAAAACTGACGCAGAAAGCACTTCTCTGTATCTCAGGTTAGAGTCGCTCCAGAGTTTCAGGTGTCGACTCCAAATCGTGCCGAAATCATAGAACTATTTTGATATGCCCTGGTGTCGGCTCCAGATACTGTAGGTGTTGACTCCAAGTTCTAAACTTAAATATTTTCTATTTAAAACCTAATTCAAAACTTATTTTGTGTATCATTTGAATAATTAAACATTCTTAATACCTGAAACACTTCTCAAATTTGTTAGAAACACAATGAATATACTCATGTCTTTTGTTAATCATCAAAATCAATAATTGGGTCAACAATCTCCCCCTTTTGATGATGACAAAAACACTGAGTATATGCATAAACAATTAATGCATAACTACTACTCAATTTAAAATAAAAGTTAAGCTCCCCCTAAATTTGTGCATATATTAAGTTCATTGAATCTTCATATATATCTTGAATTCATTTGAACGAAATGTATCATTGAAGTATTATTCTTAAGTGGCATTCTCTTTATTATCTTCTCCCCATTGTACATTCAATTATAACTTTTATGCATATACAAATATCATTTACTTCTCCCCCTTTTTTTAATCAATAAAAAGGTTAAGAAGTTGCAAATAGTATAGATCAATGCATTAAACATTAAGTGAATCAAAATTCAATCAAGTCACTCAATATCAAAGTTCAAAGATAGCAAATATGATATTCATTAAAGTATCAAAACATTACATCACAATTGCTTTCATACATCATTCAACTATAACAAAATGTTACTTCAATTACATCAAAACATCAAAATATATTAAACTAAACATCAAAGGTTAAGTACATCAAAATGTAAAGCAAATTTAAACTTTAATATCCAAATCTGAGACGTTTCTTTAGTTCTTCTAAGATCTTCTCCATTCCTTGTTTTTGTATTTTCATAAAATCATTTAAGCTCTTTTCAACCAAATTAGCTACATTTTGTATTTTATCTTGTAGCTCTATATTGCTTCTAGAATATGTGTCAGAATCACCCACAATGTCCTTGATCTTGTCAAAAATTATCATTAACTCTGTCTTCAAGGCTTCTGAAGATGATCCAAGGGATGACTCAATGCTTCTAATTTTGTCTTCCAAAGAGTAATACATTTCTTTTATACTAAGCAATCTACTATCTAATTCATCTTCATTCTTTCTTCATGAATACCAAATAACTCCTTAAGCTGCTCTAACTGAACACTAGAAAAATCAGCAGTAGGAACAGATAGGGGTACAGGTGCAGGAACTGGAGTAGGTGCCGATGGTGGTGATGATCTGCTAGGCTCTGGTGAAGGATGCCTCATTGATGGACCAGCCTTGATGGTGCAGTAGCTCCCATATTAGCTGCTCTCTCATCCATAAGTCCTTTCCTTTCCCATCTGCCATCCACTTTACAAATCCCATTCGATGCACTGTAGCAAGATGTAATAATCTGTGTGCCTAAGATTTTTCATGGGCTCACTATCAGAAATAACCACACCCTGACTCTGGAATGCCATGGTCAAGATCATTCCATAAGGCAAGGTTGATCTCTTCTTGCTCCGGCCTCAGCCATGTACCATATCATCATACCTGCTAGGTTAATTGGCTGACCCGTCAGAACACTATCCATAATCACTATGTCTCGCTCTGAGACATACTCAAATTACCGGTTTTAGGAAACAGATCCTACCACATATATTATGTAAAAGTCTAAGCTCAAGGGCAACTGGTTTGCCCTAACTTCCTAAACTCAGCAAACTCTCTTCCTAACATCCTTGATAATGCTCCTGCTCTATCACTGTGGCTGTTTGCAATTAATCCAACAACTGGAATTTCTAAAAGATTACCCAAAATCTCAGATGTAAGATGGATTCTTTTCCTCTAACCATACTGACTAATCCTCCATCTCCTCTTGACAAATTGAAATAGAATTCTTTAACTAGGGCTGGATATGTGGGAACGTCCAAGAACATACATTTTCCCAACCGAGCTCCTTGATTTGTCGTCCAATAGAAAATCCCTCGGCCTCAAAAAATGAAAATCACTTTCTACCCATGGTGATGATTCGGCCGGCTAGGGTATCAATTTGGGGTGAGGAGGGGCTAAGTATAGCACTAGGAGTAGATGCGGTTGAGCTAGAGGAAGAACTCGGAGTGGGTTCATGCGTCGGACCTTGCCATTCGCTTCCCCGTAGTCACTCTACCTCCAAACAACGATCCTCTATGCTTGGGTGCCATTGATTGCTAGTGAATGGAAGATTAGAGAAATTTTGGGTTTTGGGAAGAGTTTGGAAGAGTTTGGAAATGTTAGGAGTTGATTAGAATAGAAAGGTGTCGACTCTCCTAAATAAGTCAACCTGGGACCACTTGGAGTCGACTCCCGCAAAGCGAGGTGTCGGCTCTAGGTCGCTAACAGTCAGCACCCGAAGTGGAGTCGACTCTGGAAAAAATGTGTCGGCTCCAAAGTCTCAAACAAAACTGGAGTCGACTCCGATACCAGAGGAGTCGGCTCCAAGATAGTTTCAGAAAAAAATAAGAGAGTTTCAAAGGATCCGAAACTTGTCCGGATTGACATCAACTTTTGGCTAAATCAACTTTGGAATGTGATGAATCAAGGGGTTCAAATATCTAGATAAATCATCCTTAAAATTATAAGAAAATTAGGAAAAATGATTGAATTCTAGATAATCATTCCTAGGAGATTTAAAATTCATTCCAATGGATCACAAACTCCTAATTCTCCTCTAAGATAACAAAATCTTTCTTCACTTAGGGGTTTTGTAAAAATGTCAGCTAATTGTTCATCAGTACAAACATAATCAAGACAAATTCATTATTAGCTCTCTAATAAAATGATATCTAATTTCAATGTGTTTAGTTCTTGAATGTTGGATTGGATTCTTAGTTAAATTGATTGCACTAGTTATCACATCTAATTGGTGTTCTATCAAGTGTTATACCATAATCTTCAAGTTGTCGCTTAATCCAAAGGATTTGAGCATAGTAACTTCTAGCTGCAACATATTCAGCTTCAGCAATTGATAATGCAACCGAATTTTGCTTTTTGCTAAACCAAGAGATTAAGTTACTTCTAAAAATTGGCATGCACCACTTGTACTCTTTCTATCTAATTTACAACCAGCATAATCAGAATCAGTATAAGCAATCAAATTTAATGTGAGTCTCTAGAATACCATAATCCAACATTTTTAGTTCCATTTACATATCTAAGTATTCTTTTTACTGCAATTAAGTGAGATTTTTAGGTTCAGATTGATATCGTGCACATAAGCATACTGCAAACATGATATCTAGTCTACTAGCTGTTAAATAAAGTAGTGAACTGATCATACCTCTATAATGCTTTTGATCAACAGACTTACCATCTTCATCTTTATTAACTTGCATGAAGGACTCATTGGTGTTCTGAGAGGTTTGACTTGTTCCATACCAAACTTCTTGAGAATTTATTTTATGTACTTTGTTTGGTTGATAAAGATTCTCTCTTTCTTGTTTGATTTGGAGTCCAAGGAAGAAGTTGAGTTCTCCCATCATGCTCATCTCGAATTCACCTGCATTGACTTAGCAAATTCTTAACACAAAAGATTATTAGTAGCACCAAATACAATATCATCTACATAAATTTGTACTACCAATAAATCTTTATCTTTTCTTTTAAAAATAGAGTTTTATCAACATTTCCTCTAGAAAAATTATTTTCAATTAGAAATTTGCTTAATCTATCATACCAAGCTCTAGGTGCTTATTTTAAACCATATAGTGCTTTGTGTAACTTAAAAACATGGTTTGAAAATTCATGATCTTCAAAACCTGAGGGTTGTTCTACATAAACTTCCTCATTTATAAAACCATTTAAAAATACACTTTTAACATCCATTTGAATAAATTAATGTTCATATGACATACAAATGCAAGTAATAGTCTAATTGCTTCTAATCTAGCTATAGGTGCAAAAGTTTCATCAAAATCAATTCTTCTTCTTGATTATAATCTTTTGCAACTAATCTAGCTTTATTTCTTATTACTATACCATTTTCATCTAATTTATTTCTAAATACCCATTTAGATCCTATAACAGAATGATCTTTGGGTCTATCAACTAAGGACCATACATTATTCCTAGTAAATTGATTTAATTCCTCTTGCATAGCTAACATCCAATTACTATCTTTTTCAGCTTCTTCGATAGTTTTAGGTTCAATTTAGATACAAATGCAAGATGATTATTGATATTTCTCATAGATGATCTAGTTCTTACTCCTTGAGATGGATCACCTATAATCAATTCCTTTGGATGACCATTGGCATATCTCCAATCTCTAGGAAGATCTACCTCATTATGATTAGTATCAATAACATCAACCCTAGGAGAATCATCATCTTTAGCTTCTTGTTCATGATCTGAAGATACATCTATATTTAATTTTTTAATATCTCTTTCAAGCAAATTTGTATCTTCCTTATCATCAATCTTTTCTGAACTTGATGCTAAAGATTCATTAAAACTACATGAATAGATTCTTCTACAATTAAGTTCCTCTTGTTAAATACTCTATAGGCTTTACTAGATGTTGAATATCCTAAAAATATGTCTTCATCATATTTTGCATCAAACTTTCCAAGATTGTCTTTACCATTATTATGAATAAAACATTTACAACCAAATGCATAAAAATAACCTATGGTTGGTTTTCTATTATGCCATAATTCATAGGGAGTCTTTTTAAGGATTGCTCTAATTAGGGCTCTATTTAAGATGTAACATGCCGTGTTTATAGCTTCCGCTCAGAAGTATTTTGGGAGTTGGCTTTTAAATAGCATGGTATGGGTCATATCTTCTAAAGTCCTATTCTTTCTTTCTACGACTCCATTTTGTTAGGGTGTCCTAGGTGCAGGGAAATTATGATGAATGCCATTTTCAATACAAAAATTTTTAAATAGATGATTTTTAAATTATGTGCCATGATCACTTCTAAGAGACACTATGGTAGCATTTTTCTTATTTGTGACTTTCTTGAAGAATTTTAGGAATATCAAGAAAGTCTCATCTTTATGAGCCAAAAACAATACCCAAGTGAATCTATAATAATCATTTATTATCACAAGACCATATTTCTTTCCTTCTAGACTTATGGTTCTAGTAGGTCCAAAAAGGTCCATATAAAGTAGTTCAAGTGGCCTAGAAGTGGAAACAATATTTTTAGATTTGAAGAATTTCTAGTCTATTTTTTAAATTGACATGCATCACATATTCTGTTATTTTTAAAATCTAGTTTTGGAAGTCCTTTAACTAAATCCATTCTAATTAATTTTAAAATTAGGTGTGTACTTGCATGACCTAATCTACGATGCCATAGCCATCCAATCTCATTTACATTAGCATTATCAGCAACTAAGCAATGATTACTAGTAGACAAATTGTCTAAATCAATTAAGTATACATTGTCATTTCTATTTTCAATAAATATAATGCTATTGTCAATGGGATTAGAAATAGTGCAAATAGAAGCTTCAAATGAAACTTTGAAATCTTTATCACACAATTGGCTAATGCTAATTAAATTATGCTTTAAACCATCAACATATAAAATATTCTCAATAAAAGTGGATGGAGTTATTAGAATTTTACCAAATCTCATAATTTGGCCTTTGCCATTATCTTCAAAAGTAACAACTCCTCCTCTTTTATCTTCAAGGATGATGAATTGATCCTTGTCACCCGTCATGTGTCTTGAGCAGCCACTATCAAGATACCACTTTCGTTTTGATCCTTTGGCTGCAAGACACTCCTGCAAAATGATCAAACTTTCTGTTTAGGTACCCAAGCTTTCTTGGGTCCTTCATGGGTAGGAGCAATAAAAATTATTCCTTTTAGAACCCATATTTTCTTGCCTTTAATATTTAAATTCTTATTAGTTTTTCTAAAATTACATTCATAAGATTTATGACCTTTCTTGTTGCAATGATAACATGAAAAATTATTCTTGGTTGTTTTCTTAATGAAGAAATTGTTTACAATTTTTGTTTCATGTGAGGTCTATAACCTAATCTGGTTTTATCAAAAACTGCTCTTTGATTACTTAAAAGTAAATTTAATTTTTCTAAACTATACGTAAATTTATCAACAATGTTTTTATACTTATTAACTTCTTTCTTTAAACTAATGTTTTCATTGGAAATTGATTCTTTTTCTTTTAAAAAACCTTCCTTTTCAGCTTTTAAATCTTGAATTTCAAGAGTTAATTCATTTTTCTCTTTAAGAAGATTTAAATTTTCAGTTTTTAAAGATTTGTTTTTCTTTTTTAAAATTTTGAAGTTACTAACAGCTCATTAAATGCCTCATATAATTCATCAAATGTAAAATCATGAGTTTTAGAACTTACCTCATTATCGTTTGCCATAAAGCAAATGTTTGCAACTTCTTTTTGTTCATCCTTAGAAAGGATTATTTGCTATCACTCCATGTTGCAACATATGTCTTCTTTTTCTTCTTGTAACCCTTCTTTAATTTAGGACATCATATCTGAAATGCCCCGATTTCTTACACTCATATATGTCAAGGGTTCTTTTGTTGGGAATTGTATCCTAAAGCCAATCATTTGATGATTATGCTAATGTAAATTATATATAAATTGATATATTAATAAAAGTTATTTGGCAGTTTATTCATTACAAGAACATCTTCTTAATACTCCTGATTGTAATGAAGCCATAGTACTATCTTTGAAGGTCCTTAAAAGAGTTCCCGACCAAATGATATACTATGACAGGGCCATAGTACTATCAATTATAGGATGTTGTATATTATATTTGTTGGTTGTTCTCTTAACAAGGAGTGTAGAGACACTAGTATGACATACAGGTGAAAGTGTAGGAGTACATTTCACCGAACGTGACTTATTTCCGGATACTCTACTATCAAGAGTTAATCTGAGAAGATATAGGTATAAGTATCCTTCAGACCTGAAGATCACAACTAGTGGCTTACAAGCAACTCATTGTACTTAGGTGCTGGACCACCTGAATTTCTAATCCAGCTACGAAAGGTTACTGGGTACAGTCAAGTACTTATGGTAGTCAGTTGTGGATCAAGATGAAATTTGACCTATCTCGTTAAAAAGAGAAATGCTTATGTTTCAATTTAGCAAGACCTTGGCCAAGGCACTTCATGTGAAAGTCACATGATTACTAAAGTTGAAATCACTTTATGGATTTGCTATTTAGAGTTGACATACTCTTAAGCCATCCTTAGCATTTGTGGTCAAGAGGATGAATTATACGGTAACTGTTTCTTATGGTTCTTGGAGTTTGCTCAGCAACTCTTCGACCTATCCGGACGTCGGGTTCCATTGCTAGATGGGCATATCAATTAGTATAGAAAGTTGTTTCTATGCTACCGGCTTAGGTTCGAACCTAGAGAGTCACAACATAGAAGTTTCCTAGGATGATCTGTTTGCTGATCAACGATTGAGAATCGTATATGATTTAATTAATCAATTTGATTGATTGAATTATCTTAATTGGGTTAAGTACAAATGAATAAGATTCAATTTGGTTTAAGTCCATTAGAAAGACTAGTCAATTTCAAATATTGATTTGAAATTAGACTTGATTTGGATTTAAATAGATTCAGAACTAGCCAAATTTGATTTGGGCTTGGACCATGATCTATGTGGGTTTAGTCAAATAAATTCAGATCAGATTAAACCATCACCTGAACCCAAACCTCTCGCATAAGGATCTCATATGATGAGATGGCTAAAATCTCATCTCATGAGAGATTAAATTCTCATGTAGAATTTAATGCCTAACATTAATTTTCACCGAACGTCGGATTTAGCCACGACTCTTTGGTTTTCACCGAACATCGGATTTAGCCACGTCTCTTTGGTTTTCACTGAACATCGGAATTAAACCAAACGCCGCGTCTCCTTGGTTTTCGTCGAGCGTCGTAATTAACCAAGTGCCGCGCCTTCGGCGTCTCTTCGCTTTTACCAAACGATGGAATTTTTAATATCAGAATTCAATGTTAAGGCTAAATTGAGACTAAATAGAGGGCATTCCCTTACCAGATGACACAGAACAACAATACACGATATGTCGCGGATTGTAATTCTAAAAAGGTTAGAATAAAAAATTCTGATGATTTTGGTGTTAGCGGAAGCGTGGTGGATCTTAGAGGAAGATTCAAGTGGGAGGATTCAAGATCAGCAAAGCTATTTTTCTGTAAGCTAGCACTCCTGAAAATTTGATCATTTGAGGCTTCGCATGGACGATACTAGAGGCCGGACGATTGAACGGCTGCAGAGCAAGAAGGATTTACCTGCTGTTCTTAAGGTAAGCGATTTGATCCCTAGATCTTAAAGCAGGCTTCAAGATAAGTAGTATAACTAGTCATCTTGAAGATCAAGATATGATCTTGATATTTTTATTTATATGCATATTTTGGATCAATCGATCCTATATATAAGGAAAAGATATGATCTTGATGCATGTTATATAGATTAGTATGTAATCTTTAAAATTCCGCATTGATAATTGTTATCAAATATTTTAAAATATGCATGCCTCGGGGATTGTTTCTATCTACAAATGGTATCAGAGCGATGGTTTCGTATTGATCTAATTTATTACATATAAATTAATGCTCCTATTAATTGTATAATCAAGGCTAAAACAAATCTCAGGTCTATTTGGTCACAGATGGATTGAAAATCCAAATTACCCATTCAACGAGGTATTATGTGACATATTGCCGTGATAATTTAAATTGATCTTTGGCTTCAAAACACTGATTACACACACTCTCAAAATATGTTTTATATTTGATACATGTTGATGTTATATAAAACATGATATTTGCATGTTTAGTATAAAACATAAATATGATATATGATGGCATGATGTCTATGTTATGAAACATACAAATATTTATGAGAGTCTAATTTGAATGTCAAATGTTAATTCATAATCTCTTTAGATATGATCTAAATATAGGAATTATGAGTAGTAACATAATACATATGATGCTTGATTGAAATATATGACATGTAAACATGAAATATATTTAATCCTTTGGGTTAGCTAAATCGGGTCCATAAAGGGTTAGACCCTATGGTTTAAATCAACTGGACTGTAAGAGTATTTGATCAAATCTAATTAGATTAGGTTAAGAATGCTCTAAATCAAACAATAGTTGTAGTTGATCATGTCCTTCTCTTTAATTAAACCAAATGAAAGCAGATTAGGCTCCGTGGTTGAGCATGAATCTCTTAGATGGTCAAATCAGAATTGGTTAACCATATGATGTCAAGGTGGGTTGGCAAGTTGCTCTAGGATCAACGATCGAATGGTTTTTAATTGGAAGCTACTCGTATTGATGCGTCTTTAACAAGTTAATGGCATATCCCTCCCATCGATCTTACTCACCTGGTCAATATGGTGAACCATTTATGATTCAGATCATTTACCTGATTCGGGTTAACCCATGCCTGTAAGAAAATCAGTCTGACTGATTTAGGTGCCACTTAACCTGACTTAATCTTGTTTCATTCTACCGATTTCATAGATTCAGTGGGAGAACTTGATTAGTCAATTTATCTTCATATTATTAAAATCCTCTAAAATTATTAGGTCCTTAAAATAAAATAGTTACATAATAACTAGATCATAGCCTCCCATTAAGGTGGGTGATAATGAGTCCGATGTCTTGATAAACATTGGAGGCACTCGTGCTTGTCAACCATCAGAATTATCATTCATTATATGAGAAGTCAGCGTAACTATTAAATAAACAGTCAGGTGAGCTGAACTTCACTCGAGCTTGGTTGTCTATTGATAGGTTACACTGATTATATCATTTAATGGTTGAACCTAACAGAACTTTCAGTGGAGGCACTTTATGCCTGCTGAAGAGGTACATAGGGCAAAACTGAACACTAAGAATTGTTTGGGGAAACAATTGGTTTTGAACCTACTCTTAGATGCATATGGGTTAGCCAAGCTTCACTTGGGCCTGTGTGTAGTTTATGTAGATATTAGTGCCCGCTAAAGAATTAAGAATAATTCTTTGAATTGGGGTGTAGAGGCTGCCAATTTGAACAAAATAGTGCGAGAATCTTTAGACTAAAGTCCAAGTCTTTAGAATGAAACAATTTATATACTAATAAACTTTAGTTTTTCCTTATGCAGAACATGACCACTAATTTATCATTAAGGTCCCTATTGGATAGTGACAAGTTGAATGGTTCCAATTTCAATAGTTGGTTCAGAAAACTTAAGATCGTCCTTGAGCATGAGAGGATTCTATATATTCTGAATAATCCTGCACCAAAGATACCTGATGCAAACACTCAAAGTTCTGAGAGAGACACTTATCAGAAGTGGCTCAATGATAGAACTAGCGTGCGTTGTATCTTGCTAGCAGCAATGAATGATGAATTCGATTGCCGGTTCAAGAATGCTCAGCCAGAAGAAATCATTCAAGCATTGCATGAATCTTTCGGCACACCCGACGATGTTGAAAGGCACAAGACTAGTTGTGCAATTTTCAATGCTCGAATGAGGGATGGATCTCCTGTCACTGATCATGTATTGTATATGATCGAGAAAATAGAACTCCTAAGCAAGCTCGGCTTTCCCTTACATGAGCAGTTGGGAAAAGATGCGATCCTGAATTCCTTGCCTCCATCCTTCCGACCTTTCCTTACTCATTTTCGAATGACAAAGCCTGCAGTCAACTACCACGGTTTGTTGGGGTTGTTACAAAACTTTGAGAAGGATAACCAGCTCTCTAAGGGTTTGGTTAATGTGGTTGAAGGATCTAAGGTAGGGCGTAAATCCTTTGGAAAAGGGAAGAAGAAAAAGAATAATAAAAAGGTGCAACATGCTAGGACATCTATAAGGGGTCAAATGCAGAAGAAGAAAGTTGACAAAAGTCAAGCTGAATGCTTTCACTGTAAGATGCAAGGGCATTGAAGGAGGAACTGTCCTCTTTACATTGCCACACTTGATCAAAATAGGCCAAAGAAGAAAAAGGAGCAAGATGTTGCTCAACAAGGTATTTATATGAAAACACATTGTAATTTTTCTGTATATGATAATCAGACCTAGGTATTGGATACCGGGAGTCCTTTTAACATTTGTAATTCATTACAGGGACTATAGGTCACCAGAAGATTTGAGGACAATGAAAGATTCCTTAATGTCAGCGATGGAAGATTAGTTTAGTTCTGGCATTAGGAGTTCTTGAAATAGTTTTCAATAGAAATGTCATTATACTAAATGATTATCATTTTGCCCAACGTTCTTGTTGAACGTAATTTCTGTAGGCTTTCCGGCCAAAAGTAATTATGAAATTTCAATAAAGGATGTTACTTTGAATATCATTATGAATGGAGTCACTGTAATGACTGGGCATTTATCTAATGGCATTTATATGTTATCACAGCCTATGAATGTAGTATACAACTCAAGTAAGCACCCTAGAACAACTGATGTCACAGACATTTATCTTTGGTACCATCGACTAGGTCATATCAATAAGAACATATTAAACATGTTAACTCATGAGGGCATCCTTTGAATTGATGATTGTGAATTATTAACTACCTGTGAATCCTGTCTTCTTGGTAAAATGACCAAGTCATCTTTTACTGAAAAAGATGAAAGAGCCAAAGAGCTATTGGGTCTAGTACATACTGATGTATGTGGACCAATGAGCATTTGTGCCAAGGGTGGATACTACTATTACTTTTACAGACGACCTTTCTAGGTTCGATTATGTCTATCTTATGCGACATAAATCTGAATCGTTTGAAATGTTCAAACTATATCATAAAGAAGTAGAAAACAAACAGAAAAATGTATTAAGATCCTTTGATCAGATCGAGGAAGCGAATACCTTTCCAATGAATTTGTGACATATTTAAGAGAGAATGAGATTCTCTCCCAATGGACTCCTCCTGGAACACTGCAGCATAATGGTGTGTTGGAAAGAAGGAATCGAACCCTATTAGACATGGTTGGTCCATGATGGGTTTTGCGAGCTTGCCAATATCATTTGGGGATACGCATTAGAATCAGCTTGTCATATTCTTAATAAGGTTCTAAGTAAGTCTGTTTCTAAAACTCCACATGAGATGTGGTATGGACATAAATCGGTTATTACCTATCTGAGAGTCTGGGGTGTCCGGCTTATGTGAAATGTGCAAAATCAGACAAATTGAACCCAAATCTGACAAATATTTTTTTATCAGCTATCCAAAAGAGACCAAAGGATATTACTTCTACAATACTGAAGAACAAAAATTGTTCATTAGTAATAGAGCAGTTTTTTCTTGAAAATGTGTTCCTTAGTGAAGGAACAAATAGCTCTAATGTTGAACTTGAGGAAGTTCATCAAGTAGAAGGAACAACACAAACCAGTGAACCTTAGAATCTGAGTTGATTAGATCAAACTCAAAACCCATTTTAGATGCACCATTAAGGCGATCTGGTAGAGTACCACATCAACCGGACAGATACTTAGGTTTCTTGGTTCAGAATGATGATCCTGTTAAACTCGATGAGAACAACGAGGATCCGATCACCTATATGGATGCTATGCAAAGGACCGACCCTAATAAATGGCATGAGGCCATGAAATCTGAACTTGACTCCATAAAGGACAATAATGTATGGACATTAGTTGACCCCACCGAAGGGATAAAACCCATAGGGTGTAAGTGGGTTTTCAAGAGGAAAAGAGGCGCAGACGGAAAGGTTGAGACCTATAAAGCATGTCTAGTTACTAAGGGGTATCATCAACGTTATGGTATTGACTATGACGAAACGTTTTCTCCTGTGGTAATGCTGAAATCCATACAGATTATGCTAGCTATAGCAGCACACTTCGATTATGAGATTTGGCAGATGGATGTTAAAACCGTTTTCTAAATGGTGATTTAGAAGAATAGGTGTATATGATACAGTCTGAAGGTTTTATATCTGAAGACGAGTCTAAAGTGTGCAGGCTACAGAAGTCTATTTATGGACTTAAGCAAGCATCTAGGAGTTGGACATACGATTTGATAAAGTGATCAAATCTTATGGCTTTAATTAAAATAAAGAAGAACCTTGCATTTATAAATGGGCTAACGATTCCATTATTGTATCTTGTATTATATGTGGATGATTCTCTTAATCGGGAATGATATCCCTGCATTACAAGGAATAAAGATATGGTTATCATCACAATTCTCCATGAAAGATCTGGAAGAAGCATCATACATCCTAGGGATGAAGATCTATAGAGATAGATCTAGAGGATGCTTGGTTTATCCCAATCTACGTACATTGATACCGTGCTAAAAAGGTTTAGCATGAAGAATTCTAAAAAGGCTATCTTTCGATAGGCCATGGAATTCATCTTTCTAAGAAGGATTGTCCGACAACTTCTAATGAAAGAGAATGTATGAGTCAAATTTCATATGCTTCGGCAGTGGGATCGATTATGTACACCATAAATGTACAAACTAGATGTGGCATACTCACTAGGAGTAGTGAGTAGATACCAATATGATCCAGGAGAAAAACACTAGCAAGTTGTTAAGACAATCCTTAAGTATTTGAGAAATACTAAGGACCAGTGGTTAGTCTATGGAGAGTCCGATTTGAAACTTATTGGATATACTGATTCCAGTTTCCAATCAGATCATGATGATAGCAAAAGTGTATCGGGTTTCATGTTTATCCTGAATGGTGGAGCTATTTGCTGATTTGGTGTACGAGGCAGAGTACATCGCTGCATCAGATGCTGCGAAAGAAGCTGTGTGGCTGCGAAAGTTCATCCGAGCTTGGGGTGACACCTTCCATAGATGGACCAGTCCTGTTGTACAGTGACAGCCCTGGTGCCATAGCTCAAGCAAAGGAACCACGAACACATCAGCACACCAAGCACATACTGCGCCGGTTTCATCTTATTCGAAGATTGTAGACGAGGTGACATAAATCTTAGAAGATTAATGGAAAGGAAAACCTAGGTGACCCATTTACTAAAGCACTTAGCATCAAGGAGTTTGACAACTATAAGTTGAAGATGGGTATTAGATACTGTAATGAGTGGCTTTAGACTAAGTGGGAGTTTGTTGGGAATTGTATCCTAAAGCCAATCATTTGATGATTGTGCTAATGTAAATTGTATATAAATTGATATATTAATAAAAGTTATTTGGCAGTTTATTCATTACAAGAACATCTTCTTAATACTCCTGATTGTAATGAAGCCCTCAGGATCTTCCTTCACGATAAAGGAGGATTTATCTTTGAAGGTCCTTAAAAGAGTTCGCGACCAAATGATATACTATGACAGGCCATAGTACTATCAATTATAGGATGTTGTATATCATATTTGTTGGTTGTCCTCTTAACCAAGGAGTGTAGAGACACTAGTATGACATACAGGTGGAAGTGTAGGAGTACATTTCACCGAACGTGACTCATTTCTGATACTCTACTATCAAGAGTTAATCTGAGAAGATATAGGTATAAGTATCCTTCAGACCTGAAGATCACAACTAGTGGCTTACAAGCAACTCATTGTACTTAGGTCCCAGACCACCTGGATTTCTAATCTAGCTACGAAAGGTTACTGGGTGCAGTCAAGTACTTGTGGTAGTCAGTTATGGATCAAGATGAAATTTGACCTATCCCGTTAAAAGGAGAAATGCTTGTGTTTCTATTTAGGAAGACCTTGGCCAAGGCACTTCATGTGAAAGTCACATGATCACTAAAGTTGAAATCACTTTATGGATTTGCTATTTAGAGTTGACAGGCTCTTAAGCCATCCTTAGCATTTGTGGTCAAGAGGATGAATTATACGGTAACTATTTCTTAAGGTTATTGGAGTTTGCTCGGCAACTCTTCGACCTATCCGGACATCGGGTTCCATTGCTAGATGGGCACATCGATTAGTATAGAAAGTTGTTTCTATGCTACTGGCTTAGGTTCGAACCTAGAGAGTCACACGCATAGAAGTTTCCTAGGATGATCTGTTTGCTGATCAACGATTGAGAATCGTATATGATTTAATTAATCAATTTGATTGATTGAATTATCTTAATTGGGTTAAGTACAAGTGAATAAGATTCAATTTGGTTTAAGTCCATTAGAAGACTAGTCAATTTCAAATATTGATTTGAAATTAGACTTGATTTGGATTTAAATAGATTCAGAACTAGCCAAATTTGATTTGGGCTTGGACCATGATCTATGTGGGTTAGTCAATAAATTTAGATCGGATTAAACTATCACCTGAACCCAAACCTCTCGCATAAGGATCTCATATGATGAGATGGCTAAAATCTCATATCATGAGAGATTAAATTCTCATGTATAATTTAATGCCTAACATTAATTTTCACTGAACGTCGGATTTAGCCACGACTCTTTGGTTTTCACGAACGTCGGATTTAGCTACGTCTCTTTGGTTTTCACCGAACGTCAGAGTTAAACCAAACGCTGCGTCTCCTTGGTTTTTGCCGAGCGTCAGAATTAACCAAGAACCGTGCCTTCGGCGTCTCTTCGCTTTTACCAAACGATGAAATTCTTAATGTTAGAATTCAATGTTAAGGCTAAATTGAGACTATAAATAGAGGGCATTCCCTGATGACACAGAACAACAATACATGATATGTCGTGGATTGTAATTCTAAAAAGGTTAGAATAAAAATTCTGGTGATTCTGGTGTTAGTGGAAGCATGATGGATCTTAGAGGAAGATTCAAGTGGAAGGATTTAAGATCAGCAAAGCTATTTTTCCGCGAGCTAGCACTCCCGGAAATCCGATCATTCGGGGCTTCGCATGGACGATACTAGAGGCTGGATGATTGAATGGCTGCAGAGCAATAAGGATTTACCTGCTGTTCTTAAGGTAAGCGATTTGATCCCTAGATCTTAAGGTAGGCTTTAAGATAAGTAGTATGACTAGTCATCTTGAAGATCAAGATATGATCTTGATATTTTATTTATATGCATATTTTGGATCNTGAACTGCTTTGTTCATTTTAAATTGTTTACATGCATATTTTTCAATGAAAATATATATTACCATGTTTGTTTACCATACATATATCCCATCCTAATATACTTTTGGGAATTGCATACTCGTTATAATATTTTGTTTTAATAAATTAAGCAGGTAATTTTTTCCTACCAAAGAGTTCATGTGTCTTATGATGGAAAAGATGCGGGCCAATCCATCTACCTTAGCACAACTTTCGTCTACAGTCCAGCATCATATCGAGCTGCTATCTTTTCAAATGATGGTGATTGTAATGATGTCGGTGATGATGATGATGATCATGAGGAGAAGGAAACTTGAACTCCATGATGGAGCATGCTGAGCTTTTCAAGACCGTTAAAAATGATATTAGTGAATCAAAGGTAAGCAAAATTTGTGATTTGGGCTATCTGTTATATGGTTATAGTTCTTATTGATTTTTGATTAAATCTTCATGACTTTAAACAGGCATCTGGGAGCTTGTCACCCAGGGTGCATTTGTTAAGGAGAGAGCTTCAATTCATGAAAGCATAAATCAAGTAATAGTCTTCTTGATGTAAATTCCATATGGTTCCCTAACTAAATATTTAAGATGAAATAGATGTTAGTTTTACACTCTGCTCGAAGAACAATCTTTTCTTTTGTTAATATAGCTTATAAGTTGCACATTTATCATAAAAAGGATTTGTAGACCCATTAATCCCATTCTGTTCATTTCAGGCATTGCAAGTAAATTTTTTGATGTTTGATTGCTTTTGGTTTAGAAAAGTTTCCGTCATGTATTTCGTGTCAGGTTAGGATGGCTTATATATAAAATTAAAGAAACTTATATAAAATTAAAGAAAGCTTATAGGAAAAGGTTAGGATAGCTTATATAGAGATTATGAAAGCTTAGAAGAGCTTAAGACAATATAAAAAGCTTAGAATTCGATGTAAAGTGAAATAAAGTGAAAGTGAGGGGTTGAGGGCATTTATAGGAGTTAAAAAGCCTCTAAACATCCTAAATAACCTTAAACAAAAGTTGTTTATAATTATTAAGAAAAATAAATGATTTTTTTAAGCAGTAATTGAGAATATTCTTAAAAACTAAATGTTCATGACTGTTAGAAGAGGTAAAAAAATTTAAAAAAAAAATCTAAAAAAATTGATAAAGATGCCCTTGAAAATAGCTATTTATAGCTGTTGTGAAAGGAAGTTAAATGATTAAAATGTGACTTTTTTAAGTGACTTTTCCGAGTCGCCAGAACATTGCTTATTATGATAGCATAACACATAGATGTCCTTCAGTGTGAATGCAACACACAAGGCTAAGTAGCCTTTCGAAATATAATTCTTAATTTTCGCAAACAAATCCAAAGCACTGACGGCAACTACTTCTAGGGTCTTTTGCATGCTGTAGTACGTACATAAAAACGCGCAAACAACCACTCCTTATCAGCTGATTAGCCGGTTATCCTCTTGCAAGCCTTCCACCGTTGACGTAGTCTCTAGGACTATGAGATGCAACGCCTGGAAAGATTAGCCCAGCTGCCCTGTAGAGGATTGAGGAAAACTCTTCTTTGAACTCTTTACCATGGGTTCTCCCTAGGAAGAGAGCCTTGATGAGATCACCCAAAGCATTGAAATACACTGGAATTGTATTTTAGTTCAAAGTAGTTGGGGTCTGGCGAGTCGCCAATCAAAACCTGTTAATCACAGTAGAAAAAAAAAATAAAAAAAAGTTGCTGCAACTTCAAAATTGAGTGGAATAATTGAAAAGAAAAGTGAACGCAGATCGAACACCAAGGGCTTAATTACCTGTCTGTTATACCATCCGTGGTAGTAGACGCAGATTCCACAATGCTTAAACAGTGAGATCGGTGGCAAATCAAATGGGACTCGTGGGACGATATCAAACCGATATACCATCCTATAGTACCTTTCGCCCAAGATGGACTTCATGTATTTCTTGAAGGTAGCATCTCCAACCCTAGGCTGCCCATATGTCATTACAGCGTATATCGAATCTAAGATGTCATTTTCCTCGTGCAAGGCTAGCAAAGCAGGGAAAACGGCAGCGAGTGCTCCACCCAAGCTATGTCCGGTCACGAGTATCTTCGCGTTGTTGTGTTTCTTCAGCAAGGTTCTGAGTGCATCCCTAACAACGTAGTACGCCACTGGTTTGTCATCGTTCCAACTCAAGTCCTTTGGGAAGCCTTTCTGGTAGTCCATCTCATCTTGCAGGCCAAGGGCCTTTAAGAAACCCAAATGGACGTTGCCCAATTTTCCCATGGAGATCCAAGAGAGGTCGACGTCGGTGGACCAATCGTTGGCGTTGAAGGCCTCGGTGCCACGGAAGGCCAGGACGATTAGGTCGGCGTCATCTGCTTTGTTGCAAAAGATGAATGCTTGTGTTGTCATGTCTTTCAGGAACTCTGTAAAAAATTTCATGTCATTCTAATTAGCCAAATCTTTCATTAGGCGAAGTCTGGATTATACTCGCATATATATATATATATATATATATATATATATATCAAGCTCCTCCTCATGCTGGGCGGTTCCTTACTGTTTTTAATTTAGTTAGCTAGTGAGCTAACTGGCTATCTTTTAGCTAACTGAAGAGCTAACTCTCCATCTCCTATTTTTCCTGTAGCCGAGAGCTTTATACTTTTAGTTAGCTGGGGAGCTAACTGGCATTCAATGGTACTTTCTCCAGACTTTTTTGTTTTGCCTGTTAGTTAGCTGGAGAGCTAACTATCCATTGTTTAGTTAGCTAGAGAGCTAACTAAGTGTTCTGAACTTTTTTTGTCATGGCCGTTGCTTTTTCTGTTAGTTAGCTAGAGAGCCAACTAGCAACTTGTTTAGCTAACTAATGAGCTGCCTTTGGATGTCTTTTTTCAACCTTGGCCTCTCTTGTGAGCTAGCTGACTAGCTAGCTGGGGACTTTTGCTTTAGCCTTGGCCGAATGGTTTCTTGCTTCAGCTGCCTGGAGTTATTCTTTCAGCCAACTACCGCCTGAGTTCTTGAGATTTCTTTTCCTCTCTTACTCTCTCTCTATTGCTATTTTAAGCTATACTTAACTTTTGGATTTTTGAATTTTTGCAGTGCTCTTCCTTCCTCAAATGGAGATCAGCATTCAATGCTTAAGGGAAACATTTATAACGTTATATTTTCTTCCCATTTTTATTTCCATTTGTTCCTAATGTATCTAATGGATCTTTTCTTGTTGGATGATTATAAAAAGGTGGGATTTGAAGCACACCATGACGATTCAGAAAAAGAGTTTTTAAAGAGAAAGAAAATTCAAGAAAAGAGCTCATATTACATATTGTTGAGTGGTTGTTGCTGTGCATTCAAGTTCATTCATTGCTCCAAAAAGTCATCTGGATCTTTGAAGCTTTTCAAGCAATCAAGAGTTCAGCTACTTCGACCTCGTTCATTTATTGCTGAGTTTATTGTTTCAAAAATTGTAACGTATACTCTAAATATTTGCTCATTGTGGAAGCTTCTCTTTATCATTCCTTGATCGTTTTTGTAAAAGGGTTAGTGTTAACCCTAATTATTTTGGGCTTCCTTGTGCCTTGAAACAAGAGGACTAGCCTAGGTTTGGCTAGGGGTTTTGGCTTCCTTGTGCCATGAAACAAGAGGACTAGCCTGGTGTGGCTAGGGGTTTTTGGCTACATTGTGCCGTATAAACAAGAGGGCTAGCCTAGTTTGGCTAGAGGTTATAATCGTTGTGATACGATTAGTGGTATTCCCAAAGGTTTTGGGGAGTAGATGAAGGTGCTGAGTTTGGCACCGAACCACTATAAAATTTTGTGTGTTGTGGTTGTTTGATTCTCTACTGTTATCATTCTGTGCACTCCACTACACTGCTGCCAATCAAGATTAGGGTTTAAGCATATACTTGCATAGTAATCAATTTGTTTTTAATAACCCAATTCACCCCCGTCTTGGGTTGCTACATCTGGGCAACAAGTGGTATCAGAGCAGAGTGCTCTTGATTCCTATAGCTTTGATTAGCTTGGAGCCAAAGATCAGTAGTAATCCCAATGAGTTCTATGTTGACTGAAGGACAATCAACTAATAGACCACCTTTGTTCAATGGAACAAATTACACATATTGGAAAGCACGAATAAAAATCTTCATTCAAGCACTAGATTATGATTTATGGGGAATCATAATTAATGGACCATACACACCCACTATTATGATTGAAAATGTTAACATTGCAAAGCCTGAATCTGAATGGGATGAGCAAGACAAAAAATTAGCTCAATTAAATGCTAAGGTTATGAATGTTCTTTATTGCTCTCTTGATGCAAATGAGTTTAATCGCATATCTACTTGTATGTCTGCTAAGAAAATTTGGGATAGACTTGAAGTCACCCATGAGGGTACAAATCAAGTCAAAGAATCCAAAATAAATATGCTTGTTCATAAGTATGAATTATTTAAGATGGATCCTGCTAAAAATATTACTGATATGTTTACAAGATTTACTGATATTATTAATGGATTGAAAAGTCTTGGCAAATCTTATGCTAACAGTGATCTTTTTAGAAAAATCTTAAGATCTTTATCTAGGACATGGGAAGCAAAAGTCACTACAATTCAAGAAGCAAAAGATCTCAACAATTTATCACTTGAAGAGTTGGTCGGTTCTTTGATGACTCATGAGCTTCAGCAACGACAACATATCGATGAAGATGAATCAAAGAAGAAAAGGACTATGGCTTTGAAGAGTGTAACTCAAGAAGATGAAAGTGAAGAAACCACTAGTGACAGTGAGAAAGATGATGAAATGACACTTATTTTAAGGAAATTTAAAAGGTTCATGAAGAGAAAAAAATTTAGAAAAAGAAAATAATTTGTCAATGGAGACCATAGCAAAGATAAGAGTGAACCTCCTACATGCTATGAGTGCAAGAAGCCTAGACACATCAGACCAGATTGTCCACTATTAAAGAAAGGATCTAAAAGAATAAAGAAGAAGGCAATGATGGCCACTTGGAGCGATAGTGAAGCAACAAGTTCAGAAGATGAAGAGAAAACTGAAGTTGCAAATGTTTGCTTCATGGCTGATAATGATGAGCTTGGGTACCTAAAAACAAAAATTGAAATTGTGTATGCAGGTGTGTCTTGCAACCCGAGAAATTAAAAGACAATTGTACTTGGATAGCGGGTGCTCAAGACACATGACCGGTGATGAATCGCAATTCATCACTTTGGAAGCAAAAGATGGAGGTGCTGTTACTTTCGGTGATAATGGCCAAGGAAAAATAATTGGCATTGGAAAAATAGGTATCACACCTCATGCTTATATTGATAATGTTTTGCTTGTGAAAGGACTGAAACATAATTTACTTAGCATTGGTCAACTATGTGACAAAGGATTTAATGTTACTTTTAAATCATCTCTATGCATTGTTAAAAATATTGCAAATAAAAATATGAAATTTGTTGGTCATACGCATGGTAATGTATACATTGTTAATTTAAATGATTTGCATGATCAAAATATTGATTGCCTAGTTGCTACAAATAATAAAACTGATAATAGTTGGTTATGGCATCATAGGCTAGCTCATGCAAGCAAGGATTTACTATCTAAATTAATTAAGAAGGATTTAGTACATGGTTTGCCAAAACTTGTTTTTGAAAAAGATAAGATTTGTAATGCTTGTCAATTTGGAAAACAAACCCAAGTTTCTTTTAAATCAAAGAATTTAGTTTCAACCACTAGACCTTTGGAGCTCTTGCATATGGATTTATTCGGTCCTACAAGAACAACTAGTCTAGGAGGTAAAAGATACGGTTTTGTTGTTATTGATGATTTCTCTCGCTTTACATGGGTTTTATTTTTATCTAGTAAAGACTAAGCGTTTTAGCATTTCAAAAGTTATTCAAAAGAATTACAAACGAAAAAATTTCTTCTATTTTATCGATACGAAGTGATCATGGAAAAGAATTTGAAAACAAATCTTTTGAAGAATTTTGTAATGAAAATGGAATTGAATATAATTTTTTTGCACCAAGAACACCACAATAAAATGGAGTAGTTGAAAGAAAGAATAGAACATTAGAGGAAATGGCGCGTACCATGTTGTATGAAAGCAATCTTTCAAAATATTTTTGGGCAGAAGCTATTAACACTGCCTGTTATATTTTAAATCATGCATTAATCAGACCTGTTTTAAAAAAGACTCCATATGAACTTTGGAAAGGAAAAAACCTAATATAAGTTACTTTCATGTTTTTGGATGCCGATGTTTTGTATTAAATAATAAAAATCAAACCTTGATAAATTTGATGCTAAGTCTGATGAAGGAATTTTTCTCGGATATTCTTTACATAGTAAAGCTTTTAGAATATTCAACAAAAAGACTTTAGTAGTTGAAGAATCAATTCATGATATCTTTGATGAATCTAATGATCTTCCATCAAGAAAGGAAAAAGGTATAAATGATGCAGATGACATTGAAGATCAATTCAAGGACATCACACTGAAGGATAACAGCGACACAGATACACAAGAGGTAAATGGAGAAGGGAACGCTGACCTACCTGAAGCCTCACAAGGTAATGATGAATTAGAAAGAGGTTGGAGGTATGTTCTTAGTCACACCAAAGATCTAATTATTGGTGATCCTTCTCAAGGAGTTAGAACTAGATCGTCATTTAGAGATGCTTGTAATAATTTAGCATTTGTATCTAAAATTGAACCTAAATGTTATGATGATGCTAAAAATGATATTGATTGGATTAATTCCATGCATGAGAACTTAACCAATTTGAAAGAAATAATGTTTGGACTCTTATTGAAAGACCTCAAAATCATCAAATTATTGGAACTAAATGGGTTTATAGAAACAAATTAGATGAACATGGTAATATAATTAGAAATAAGGAAAGATTGGTAGCTAAGGGTTATAATCAAGAGGAGGGTATTGATTTTGATGAAACTTATGCCCCTGTTGCTAGATTAGAAGCTATTAGATTACTTCTTGCTTATGCTTGTTATATGAATTTTAAATGGTATCAAATGGATGTTAAAAGCGCTTTCTTGAATGGATATATTGCTGAACATGTTTTTGTGGATCAACCACCCGGCTTTGAAAATCACTTGTTTCCAAATCACGTTTACAAATTAAACAAGGCTTTATATGGTTTGAAGCAAGCACCCCGGGCATGGTATGAAAGATTAAGTAAATTCTTGATTAGTAATGATTTTATTCGAGGAACTATGGATACAACTTTATTTATTAAAAGATAAAATAAAGATATATTAATTATTCAAATCTATGTTGATGATATCATATTTGGTGCCACTAATGATTCTTTGTGCAAAGACTTTGCTAAGCTTATGCAGGGAGAGTTCGAGATGAGTATGATGGGTGAGCTGACCTACTTCCTCGGACTACAAATTAAACAAAGCAAAGATGGGATCTTCATAAGCCAATCCAAATACACCAAAGAAATGATCAAGAAGTTTGGCATGGAGACATCCAAGAGTATCGGTACCCCTATGAGCTCATCATGTAGACTTGAATCTTATAATTCTGAAAAATCTGTTGATTTAAAATTATATAGAGGCATGATTGGATCATTATTATATTTAACTGCTAGTAGGCCAGATATTTTATTTAGTGTTTGCATGTGTGCAAGATATCAAGCCAATCCTAAAGAATCACACTTGCTTGCGGTTAAAAGAATATTTAAATATTTAAATGGAATAATAAATTTGGGTATATGGTATGATAAATAATCTAGCATTGATTTAATAGGATACACTGATTCTGACTTTGCTGGATGTAAATTAGATAGGAAATCAACCACTGGAAGCTACCAGTTTCTAGGTGTTAACTTAATTTCATGGTTTAGCAAAAAGCAAACTTCAGTAGCATTGTCTATGGCCGAGGCCGAATACATTGCAGCTGGAATTTGCTGTGCTCAAATTTTATGGATTAAGCAACGGCTAGAAGATTATGGTATTAAACAAAAGGCTATACCTATAAAATGTGATAATACAAGTGCAATCAATTTAACTAAGAATCCTATTCAACATTCCAGAACCAAACATATTGAAATTAGACATCATTTCATTAGAGATCATGTAAATAATCGAAATGTTGTTATTGAATTTCTAAACACTGAAAATCAAATTGCTGATATTTTCACTAAGCCTCTTGATGAAATAAAATTTTATGAAATCAGAAGAGAATTGGGAATGTTTGATCCAACCATTTAATGAATCAATTAATGAATTGATATGATATCTAATTGATGTGACATCTTTTAAATCAAATCAATTAAAGGGAACATCCTGTCAAATTAATTGCTTGAGTATGCTGCAAGCTTTAAGTCTTTTCATCTTTATGAATACCAACTGTTATACTTCCTTAAATCCATCCACCAATCGACGTTTGAAGCCTTTTTTATTTTATTCATGGCAGTTACCTGACCAGGCAACCAAACAATCACCTAGCCAGCTAACCATCAAGCCATCTCTCTATATATACTTTTCACCAAATCAATTCTTTCATTCCACGATCGTCTCCCTAAACCGAGCATCTTCACCGAGCGTCCTCTCTCCCTCTCTCATCCTCTCTTCATTCCATTGATCTCTTTCTTTCCTCCATTCATTCAATCATTCCATCTTGAAGATAGTAGATGGCTCCCAAGAAGAAGGCAGTCGCTAGAGATGATGATTGTGCCGATCATCGCTGGAAGTCTTCTATTTCTTCATCTCATATCAACTCCCTTCTTGCATCTAAATCCTTTGCTCATGGAAGGTTAGTTGATTTTAACTTCTTAGAACAAGAAGGTTTTAAAATTGGAAAGCTTTTAATTAATCAAGGTTGGGATAAGCTTCTTTCTACCAAGAGACCTATTTATCCTGAGCTTATTAGGGAATTCTATGAAAATATCTCTTTTGGTAGTGGAACTATCTCTTCCTTTGTGAAAAAGACTAAAATCGACCTAGACTGCAAAACGTTAGGATGTGCTCTTAATATTCTATCTGATGGTTTCTTAGAAGTCCTACTCAGTGAACGTGGATATAAAATAGGTTTAATCCTTAATATTGATGATAGTGAAGCTAGTAATATTAAAACTCTAGATGCCAACATGCTATCTGTAGAAAATAGACTGTTTCACAGTATCATCGCCAAAATCCTAGCCCCTCATGCTGGTTCATTTAATGTAGAAAATGATAGGGACATATGCATAATGTATGACATCTTAATAGAAGACCCTGTTGATCTACCTCAACTGATGTTGACCGTAATGAAAAAATCCTTGTCTAGATCTAAGGCTGCATTGCCTACGGAATGTTTCTCACTTATGTATTTGAGTTTTTCAATATTAAGCTTAAGGGAGAAACTGCAGTGGCATTACGTCACTCTGACGTTTTTAATGCTCATTCACTGCACCGTATGGACTTTGCCAAACGAGATGATATTTGGTTAAAGATTAGGTCTAGAACTGGTCAGTCTAGTATGCCACCGCCAACTGTAATGCCACCGCCAACTGTAAATCAATCTGCTTGTTCTCCTCAGAACTTCTTCAACTTTGACTTCAACCATCCGAATCCTTACCTTGCTGCTATGTCTGATGATCAAAATCCTTTTCAATCTGATCCATCCAATATGAATGCTCCTGGACCTTCTTATCGTAATGACAATTAAGGTCCTGCTCCTCTTCCTGTAGTACGTATAAGTGATGATCAAATTCATCTCATTATCAATGAATTGACCCTTGCCTCTTCTAGTCGAAGCTCTGGAGACAACACTTCTTCTGTCAATGATCAGACTCTCGTTCCACATATTTCTTCTGTTTTTGAAAACATATCTCAGTTTAAACTTATTCTTAAGAGACTTGTCCATGATGTGAACATTCTCAATGGAAGAGTTTTTCATCACAATGAATCTGTCATGGAGCGGATCCTAAAACAGATTAATTTCCTAAAAGGTAAGCTTGAGAATTTTGAAACTAAGGCAGAGTAGGTAGAGCATCGAATGAAATCTATAGAGACCCAGACCCGGGATGCAGCAAACGTTGTTGACCATTGGACTGCAACCCTCTCAAGGCTGAGTCAACTCATGGAGACTCTCATCACTCTTTCTGCCGCCTCTGCGCCTGATGCTTCTTTTTCTCATCTGCACCTTTGGACTCCACCGACACGGCCTTCCTCCGATAAGCCAGGATCTTCAAACAAGCCAAATGTTTCTTCAGTGCATATTTCTTCTTCTGATGACGACAAGTGATTATGTTTGACTTATGTTGTAACCGTACTTAGTATTATTTCTGTGATGCATGTTTATGACTATGTTTTATGACTTGAGACCATGGTGTGTAATGTTTGTATCACTCTATTTTGTAATGATCTGAATGACTGCTCAAATTATGTATGATTGCTTACATCTCCTCGATATATTATGCTTAAATTTATTGCAAAACTCTTCAAACTTCTTTTTGATTACTGACAAAAAAGGAGAGAAGATTATTGCATACATTAAGGAATGGAGTAAAGTAATAACTCCATATATTCAGGGGGAGAAAAAGAGTTCACTTATTCAGTTTGACAGGGGGAGAAATTAATGTTTTCTGATTACACTCCTGTCACTTCCTATATTTGCTCTTTATGTGCTTAAAGGTTTTGTCATCATCAAAAGGGAGAGATTGTTGACCACAGATTGATTTTGATGATTACAAAACAGTTAGGCAACTCTAAGCTTGATACAGGGAAGTTCGGTTGCCTTGCAAGTAAGTATCTACGTGCAAAATTTCATTGGTAAGAAAGTACTTCATTTAATTGGCTTTGAATATTTTGTTATTAGCTTGAGAGTTAACTGGTTAGCTAGCTTGTTATTCCATTTAGCTAACTGGCATGACTTTCAGCTAACTGGGAAACATTCTCAGTGCTTGGGCCAAACGTCATTATATTTTAGCTAGCTGGTTAGCTAGCTTGTTAGCTAGCTGGAGATCCTTCAGCTAACTAATCTTCACGTCACTGTAAGTTGGCCGAACACTCTCCTTTTCTTGCTAACTGGTTAGCTAGCTCGTGGTGCCCTGATAGCTAACTGGAATTTGCTTTTAGTTGCCTGGCCGAATTGCCTCAAATTCTAGTTAACTGCTGAGCTAGCTGCCAGGTCTTCTAGCTAGCTGGCAGTTCCTTTAGCTAACTGCTTAGCTAACTATTGTATCCTGGAGCTAACTGGTTAGTTAACTATTCTTCACTGTAAGCGTATGGCCGTGCGTTTTGAAATTTTAGTTAGCTGAAGAGCTAGCTCCCTCTCTCCACTGGCCATTTGCTTTCTCTGCTTACCTAACTGGAAAGCTAGCTATCTTTTCGTCAGTTAGCTGGAGAGCTAACTAAGCTGAGCGGTTCCTTACTGTTTTTGAATTTAGTTAGCTAGTGAGCTAACTGGCTATCTTTTAGCTAACTGAAGAGCTAACTCTCCATCTCCTGTTTTTCCTGCATGTTGGGGAGATTGTTGAGAAATTGTTGCCCCAATCTTATTGATTTTGATGATTATCAAAAGACATGAGTATATTAAAAGATATAATGAATTTATTTATATGAGCAATGAATTTATTTAGAATAATCAATGAGTATGTTAAGTATGACTTTAATTAATTTGAAAGTAACTTCAAGCTCCATGTTTAAGCTTTCAAAAAGAAATTTTTATACTTCATATCTTAATCAATGAGTTTTTGAAACATTTCTTGAATTGATTCCTAATGACAATTTTATTGTATTCAAGTCAAAAATTGATTTAAAATTAATCTGGAACGAATTTCAAAGTCAATCAGAAAATTCTTTGATTTTTGATACGTTCCGGAGCCGACTCTAGAGTTTTAGAGTCGACTCCACTCAGTATACAGATATGTCTGTTTGTTTCGAGTCGATCTCTGTGATTTCTCGAGTCGACCCCCGATTTTGTCGAGCCGACTCCATGACTGTGTGAGTCGATTCCGCTCAGACACCAGAGAATTATTTTTCTGAACACTTCTCGAGTCGACCCCTTGCTTTTCATGAGTCGACCCCCGACTGTCAGGAGTCGACACCTTATTTTCGTTGAGTCGACCCTTTAACTTTCTGAATATTTCTATTTTTGGCATCGCGTCTTCGAGCCGACTCGCCTAAAGCTGGAGCCGACTCCAACAAATCTGGGCGTGATTTTTCTGAATGCCAACTCAGCGCCAACGGTAAGATTTTTCAATAACGGCTATATTTCTTTGTTTCTAACGGCTATACTTTTGCAGAGTCTATAAATAGAGAAGTTGTTTTCAAATCAAAAATATAGAAATACAAATCAAGAGAGAAAGAGAAAAATCTTTCAGAAAAAGAGAAAAAACAGAGCGTCATTTGAAAAATCTGAGATTCAAAAATAGAGTGAAAGAAAAGGCATGAAATCAAAGGAGACTTCATCTGTGCTCAAGTTCATCAATCCAAGAAAAGTCTAGAAGAAAATCCAAGAGCCATTCAAGAGCAAATCAAGAGATTTTCAACATTCAAAGAAAGGAAGAAAAAGCTGAAATCAACTCCAACATTCAATCCATGAAGAATCTGAGCTGAGGCCCGATTCCACACTTCAAAGGATTTGAGGAAGAGAAGAAAAGAAGAAAAGCCTGCACTCAAATCAAATCTAAATAGGCTCTTCTAAACTTTGCTTTTATTTTGAAATATCTGCTCCAAAGGAGCTATTTTGTATTAAACTTACATTTACATCTTGTGGTTTACTAATTCAATTAGAGGGTTGAATTAGTGGAGGTAGTGTACCTCGTCACAAGCTAAGGTTAGCTTGTGTGTTGGGTTTTGTGCTGGTAAGCCTGTATAAAACCGGCTGGGTTCATTGTGATCCCAGAAAATAACAAGTTTGGATTGTAAGCTTGTAAAACAACTCGACTGTAATCGAGGAGATTATAGTGTGGACCCAAGTGGAGCTTGGGAGTGGACGTAGGTGTTGGATACACCGAACCACTATAAAATTTCTGTGTTTGTCATGCTTATCTCTCTCTCTTGCTATCGTGCTTTAACTTGAATTAATTGTTTACATCCTCTCATCAATAGTTTAAATTACTTTAAAAAGGCTTGATTTTTTAAAGAACCCAATTCACCCCCCCCCCCTCTTGGGTTGCCATCTGGGCCAACAATTAGTATCAGAGCTTGTGCTCATTTGTTTTTGATTGATCACACGATCAAGAGCGAAAGATCCAAATGGCAACACAAGCCAGCTCAAGTTTTGCTGAGGGTCATTCCACAAATAGACCACCCTTGTTTAATGGTTCCAACTATTCATATTGGAAAGCAAGAATGAGGATATTCATTCAAGCTACTGATTATGAATTATGGAGTATCATAATTAATGGATCTAGTACACCCACACACTTAGTTGATGGTTCTATAGTTCCTAAGCCCAAAAGGGATTGGAATAAAAATGATAGGAAAATGGCTCAGCTTAATGCAAAAGCCATGAATGTTTTATATTGTTCTCTTGATGCTAATGAATTTAATCGTATCTCTACTTGTAATTCCACTAAAGAGATATGGGATAGATTAGAGGTTACCCATGAGGGAACCAACCAAGTTAAAGAATCTAAGATTAATATACTTGTGCATAAATATGAATTGTTTAGCATGGAACAATCTGAAACCATAACATGCATGTATACTAGATTTACCGATATTGTTAATGGTTTGAAGAGTCTTGGAAAAACCTATACTAATGCTGAATTAGTTCGCAAAATTCTTAGGTCATTACCAAGATCATGGGAAGCCAAAATGACAGCCATTCAAGAAGCCAAAGACCTAAACACTCTACCTTTGGAAGAGCTTCTTGGATCTCTTATGACCCATGAATTGACAATGAAGCAACATGTGGAGGAGGACAACAAAAAGAAAAAGACAATTGCCCTCAAGGCTGCAAAAGTTGAAGATAGCAGCAGCGATGATGAGGATGATGATGAAGATACAGCTCTTCTAGCAAGAAAGTTTAAGAAATTCATGAGGAGAAAGAAACCCTTCCATAAAAGAAAATTTGAAATAAGATGGAAGGAGAAAAGGAAAAAGATAAGGACAAGGACAAAGAGAAAGACCCCTTGATCTGTTATGAATGTAAAAAACTGGGGCATTATAGATATGACTGTCCGCAATTGAAAAAGACTTTCAAGAAAAAGAAGAAAGCGTATGTTGCAACTTGGAGCGACAGTGATGAATCTTCTTCCGAAGAAGAAGAACAAAAAGAGATTGCCAACATTTGTTTTATGGCGAATGACGACGACGAGGTAAGTACTGAAAACCCCTGTAATGATTTTGATTTCGATGAATTATTTGAAGCCTTCAATGAACTTGTAGATGATTTTAAGATTTTGAAAAAGAAATATAAATCTCTAAAAAATGAAAACATAAACTTAATTAAAGAGAAAAATGAAGTGATGCTTGCAATTACAAATTCAAAAGATAAAGAGGAAATATTTCTTAAAGAAAAGAATGATTTTACTCATGAAATTAATATACTAAAATTTGAAAAAGAAAATCTGACAAAAGATTTGAAAAAGCAAATGCAAACTCTATCTTTGGAAAATGAACAGCACATTGTAGAAAATGAATCTCTAAAGAAAGAAGTTAAAAGATATAATGATATTGTTGATAAATTTACCTTAAGTTCTACTAAACTAAACATGATTCTAGATAGTCAAAAAGCAGTTTTTGATAAGGCTGGATTAGGATACAATACATCAAGAAAACAAAAATCTTTGAAAAACATTTTTGTACGTGCTAGCCAAAGTAACATCACTTGTTTTAAATGTAATTTAAAAGGGCATAAATCATTTGAATGTAATTTACAAAAACCAAATAAGAATTTAAATTTTAAAGGGAAGAAAATAGGGGTTCCGAAAGGAACAATATTTGTTGCTACTAACCATGAAGGACCCAAGAAAGCTTGGGTACCTAAACATAAAGTTTGATTTCATTGCAGGAATGTCTTGTGGCCAAGAGATCAAAGAGAAAGTGGTATCTTGATAGTGGCTGCTCGAGACATATGATGGGTGACAAAGAAGAATTCATCACCCTTGAAGAAAAGAAAGGAGGAGTTGTTACATTCAGGGATAATGGTAAAGGTCAGATTATGGGCCTTGGTAAAATCCGTATAACTCCATCCACTTTTATAGACAATGTACTTTATGTTGATGGTTTGAAGCATAACTTAATTAGTATAAGCCAATTATGCGATAAAGATTTTAAAGTATCATTTGAAACCTCTTTCTGTATAGTGTCTAATTCCATTGATAATAGCATTGTATTTACTGGTTATAGACATGGCAATATTTACTTGGTTGGTCTAGATAAATTATCTATGAGTGATCATTGCTTAATTACTGATAATGCTAATATGAATGAAATTGGATGGTTATGGCATCGTAGATTAGGTCATGCAAGCACACACCTAATTTTAAAACTAATTAAAATGGACTTAGTCAAAGGGCTACCTAAAATAGATTTTGAAAACAACAAAATATGTGATGCATGTCAATTTGGAAAACAAACAAGAAGTTCTTTCAAATCTAAAAATGTTGTTTCAACTTCTAGGCCATTAGAGCTACTTCACATGGACCTTTTTGGACCAACTAGAACCACAAGTCTAGGAGGAAAGAAATATGGTCTTGTGATTGTAGATGATTACTCTAGATACACTTGGGTATTGTTTTTAGCTCACAAAGATGAGACTTTCTCAATATTCCTGAAATTCTTTAAGAAAGTCACAAATGAGAAAAATACAACCATAGTGTCTCTAAGAAGTGATCATGGAACTGAATTTGAAAATCACCTATTTGAAAATTTTTGTGCTAAAAATGGTATTAATCATAATTTTTCTGCACCTAGGACCCCACAACAAAATGATGTTGTAGAAAGAAAAAATAGGACTTTAGAAGACATGGCCCGTACCATGCTATGTGAAAGCAACCTACCAAATTATTTTTGGGCGGAAGCTATAAACACGGCATGTTACATTTTAAATAGAGCCCTAATAAGACCAATACTTAAGAAAACACCTTATGAACTATGGCAAAACAGAAAACCTAATATTAGATATTTTCATGTATTTGGTTGTAAATGTTTTGTTCACAATAATGGTAAAAATAATTTAGGTAAATTTGATGCTAAATCTGATAAAGGAATATTCTTAGGATATTCAACAACTAGTAAAGCATATAGAGTATTTAACAAGAAAACTTTAGTTGTTGAAGAATCCATTCATGTAGTTTTTGATGAATCTTTAGCAAGTCGTTCCAAAAAGTTTGATGATGAGGAAGATACAAACATAATTGAGAAAGATATTAAAAAATTAAATATTGATGTATCTTCAGATCATGAGCAAGAAGCTAAAGATAATGATTCACCTAAGGATGATGATACTAACACTAATCATAATGATATGGATCTTCCTAGAGATTGGAGATATGCTTATAGTCACCCTAAGGAATTGATTATAGGTGATCCATCTCAAGGAATAAGAACTAGATCATCTATGAGAAATATTAGTAATCATCTTGCATTTGTATCACAAATTGAACCTAAAACTATTGAAGAAGCTGAAAAAGATAATAATTGAATGTTAGCTATGCAAGAAGAATTAAATCAATTTACTAGAAATAATGTATGAACATTAGTAGAAAGACCTAAAGATCATTCTGTTATAGGATCAAAATGGGTATTTAGAAATAAACTAGATGAAAATGGCATAGTAATTAGAAACAAAGCTAGATTGGTTGCAAAAGGATATAATCAAGAAGAAGGTATTGATTTTGATGAAACCTTTGCACCTATAGCTAGATTAGAAGCCATTAGACTATTACTCGCATTTGCATGTCACATGAATTTTAACTTATTTCAAATGGATGTAAAAAGTGCTTTTCTAAATGGATTTATAAATGAAGAAGTATATGTAGAGCAACCACCAGGCTTTGAAGATCATGAATTTTCAAATCACATTTTTAAATTGCACAAAGAATTATATGGTTTGAAACAAGCACCTAGAGCATGGTATGATAGATTAAGTAAATTCTTAATTGAAAATAATTTTATAAGAGAAAACGTAGATACAAATTATTTTTGAAAAGAAAAGGTAAAGATTTATTAGTAGTTCAAATATATGTTGATGATATTATTTTTGGTGCTACTAACAATCTTCTATGTCAAGAATTTGCTAAGTTGATGCAGGGTGAGTTTGAAATGAGCATGATGGGAGAACTCAACTTCTTCCTTAGACTCCAAATCAAACAAGAAAAGGAAGGGATTTTCATCAACCAAACCAAGTACACAAAGGAACTACTCAAAAAGTTTGGTATGGATTCAATGAAACCCCTTGAAACTCCAATGAGTCCTTCATGCAAATTAGACAAAGATGAGAAAGGTAAGAAAGTTGATCAGAAGTACTATCGAGGTATAATCGAATCCCTACTCTACTTAACTGCTAGTAGACCTGATATAATGTTCTCTGTTTGTCTATGTGCTAGATTTCAATCAGAACCTAAAGAATCTCACTTAATTGCTGCTAAAAGAATACTAAGATACTTAAGTGGAACAAAAAATGTAGGCTTATGGTATTCTAGAGACTCAACTTTGAACTTAATTGCATATTCTGATTCTGATTATGCTGGATGTAAGTTAGATAGGAAAAGCACAAGTGGTGCATGCCAATTCTTAGGAAGTAACTTAATCTCATGGTTTAGCAAAAAGCAAAATTTAGTTGCATTATCAACTACTGAAGCTGAATATGTTGCAGCTGGAAGTTGCTGTGCTCAAATCCTATGGATTAAGCGACAACTTGAAGACTATGGTATCACACTTGACAAAACACCTATAAAATGTGACAACACAAGTGCAATCAATCTAACAAAAAATCCAATTCAACATTCTAGAACAAAACACATAGAAATTAAATATCATTTTATTAGAGAACATGTAACGAATGAAGAAATATGTCTTGATTATGTTAATACTGAAAATCAATTAGCTGATATATTTACAAAACCCTTGAGTGAAGAAAGATTCTGTTATCTTAAAGGAGAATTAGGGATTTGTGATCCATTAGAATGAATTTGAGACTCCTAAGGAAATTTTATTTAAAATTCTTTCAAATCCCTGATCTTTAAGAAAATCTTATCTAGAACTCATATCTTATTGATCTCCAATGATTATTTTATCAGTGTTTATGATCTATATCCGGACACATTTTAGATTATCTGAAACTTTATATTTTTTGCTCTGAAATGGTCTCGGAGCCGACTCAGTCAGTATCAGAGTCGACTCCATGTTTCTGCTGAAACTCTAGAGCCGACTCTATCTTTGCGCGAGTTGACTCCACTTCGGGATAGATTTCTGTGACTACCCAGAGTCGACCCCACACTTTGCGGGAGCCGACTCGAAGTGGTCCCAGATCGATTTATCTAGGGTAGAGTCGACTCCTCGTTCACTTCTCTACTCTCAAATCATTCAAATACTCTCTCCAAAATTTTTTCTAACCTACCAAATCCTTAGAAATCCTAGATTAACCTTTCCACTAAATCAAATGGCTCCTAAAACCCGTGGTTCTAGCCTTGGAGCGGCCGGGATGAAAAGGAAGAAGGCGGTGAAGAAGACTGTGAGGCGTCCCGCTCGCAAACCCTCTCCGAGCATGGATTCTACCTCATCCTCTTCAACTCCGAGTGCTTCTCCCACTACGGCCACATCTCAGGTAGACCGTCTAGCCGATAGAGTGATTACAACCGGGAGAAAGGTTAATTTTGAATTATTTGAGGCAGAAGGTTTTCTTGTGGGGAGGCAGTTAATTGAAATGGGATGGGAGAAGATATGTTCTTTAGATTGTCCAACCTACCCAGTCCTAGTTAAAGAATTTTATAAAAATCTGTCAAGAGGAGACAATGGATTAGTCAGCATCATTAGAGGAAATAGAATAAATGTGACAGTGGATTTACTCTCAAGATTGTTGGAACTTTCAGTGTCTGGTACCTCTACTTTTTCACCTGATGATAGGAGCCCAGCTCTATCAAGATTGCTAAATAAAGAAATTGTTGGTTTTGAAGAAGTCCATGCAAATCAACTATCCTTGGAATTAAGACTTCTCCATAACATTTGTAGTAGGATTCTATTCCCTAAGATTGGGAGATTTGATTATGTTTCTGAGAGAGATATCTTTGTAATGGATGCTATAGTGACTGGAAGACCTATCAATCTTTCGAGCATGATAATATGGTACATTGCTGACTGTGGAAGCAAGAGGAAATCTAGTCTACCCTATGACATGATATTAACTAAGATCTTTCAAAGCCAAGGGATAATCATTTCCGATAGTGAGCCAATGAGAAATTTAAGACACACTGATTACTATAGTTTGGCCACTATTCATAGAATGGGATTTGTGAAGAAGGATGGCAGATGGGAAAGGAAAAGTATGTTGGAAGATAGAGCCGCTGATATTGAGGCACTTGGACCGTCAGTTAGATATTCATCTCCTGTACCTCCTAGCTCTTCTGTGCCTATTCCGGCCCCTTCTCCTGCTTCGATGGTTGATCAGTCATCTTCTTCATCAGTCGGTTTTTTAGATCTTCAGTTAATGCGGCTCAAGAGTCTTCTTGATGATCAGGCAGATAAATTGAAGACATAGTTTGACAATAAATTCATGAATCTTAAAGAAACTCTCTATTCATTAGATGATCGGATCACCAAGATTGAATCTACTCTTAGCTCCTCTACTGAGTCTTTAAGTGGTAATCTAAAGAATATTTTTGAAGAACTTAAAGACATCTGTGGAGATGGTGAGACCTATGCAAAGTGCAATGCTGAACTTCAAGATAAGATTTTAACTGCTTGTACTTTTGTGGATGAAAGACTGAAAGATTATATTAAGCTTCAAACTGACGGAATGAAGAATATTATAGATCACTTAACAAGGATTGTAAGGACACATTTTTGATGTAATAGATGCTTAGTCTTTGCAATGTAATGAAATTTATATTATGTTTTACATTTTGATACAATGATGTAATGAAAAGTCAGTTTTGAATGTTCAATATAGTCTGAGTTTGAATGTACTTCTCCTATTTATCAATGAATCTCAGTTCTTGTTAAAACATATCTTAAATCATGAATGTGATTATGTTTAATGCTTCTCTACCTTTTTGTTGAAAACAAAAAAGGGGGAGAGTTTTATATACATAACTATATATGCATGGGGGAGAAATTAAACGAATGTTATTATATATGCATATAATAAATAATTGAATGAGATAAAAGGAAGTAATAATTAAACTTTACACATACAGTGAATGAATGAAAAAGCAATTCAGATGAAAAGGCTGAATTTTGATATTAAACTGTGTATAAGCTTAAATTGAATGAATGGAATATTTATTTGAGTTTCATAGGGGGAGCTACCTCATTCAGGGGGAGCCTAACTATGAAAATAAAATAAATTCTTTAATTAATCATGCATATACTCAATGTTTTTGTCATCATCAAAAAGGGGGAGATTGTTGGGGAGATTGTTGAGAAATTGTTGCCCCAATCTTATTGATTTTGATGATTACCAAAAGCCATGAGTATATTAAAAGATACAATGAATTTATTTACATGAGCAATGAATTTATTTAGAATAATCAATGAGTATGTTAAGTATGACTTTAATTAATTTGAAAGTAACTTCAAGCTCCATGTTTAAGCTTTCAAAAAGAAATTTTTATACTTCATATCTCAATCAATGAGTTTTTGGAACATTTCTTGAATTGATTCCTAATGACAATTTTATTGTATTCAAGTCAAAAATTGATTTAAAATGAATCTGGAATGAATTTCAAAGTCAATCAGAAAATTCTCTGATTTTTGATACGTTCCGGAGCCGACTCTAGAGTTTCAGAGTCGACTCCACTCAGTATACAGATATGTCTGTTTGTCTCGAGTCAACCTCTGTGATTTCTCGAGTCGACCCCCGATTTTGTCGAGCCGACTCCATGACTGTGTGAGTCGACTCCGCTCAGACACCAGAGAATTATTTTTCTGAGCACTTCTCGAGTCGACCCCTTGCTTTTCATGAGTCGACCCCCGACTGTCAGGAGTCGACACCTTATTTTCGTTGAGTCGACCCTTTAAATTTCTGAATATTTCTATTTTTGGCATCGCGTCTTCGAGCCGACTCGCCTAAAGCTGGAGCTGACTCCAACAAATCTGGGCATGATTTTTCTGAATGCCAACTCAGCGCCAACGGTAAGATTTTTCAATAACGGCTATATTTCTTTGTTTCTAACGGCTATACTTTTGCAGAGTCTATAAATAGAGAAGTTGTTTTCAAATCAAAAATATAGAAATACAAATCAAGAGAGAAAGAGAAAAATCTTTCAGAAAAAGAGGAAAAACAGAGCGTCATTTGAAAAATTCGAGATTCAAAAATAGAGTGAAAGAAAAGGCATGAAATCAAAGGAGACTTCATCTGTGCTCAAGTTCATCAATCCAAGAAAAGTCTAGAAGAAAATCCAAGAGCCATTCAAGAGCAAATCAAGAGATTTTCAACATTCAAAGAAAGGAAGAAAAAGCTGAAATCAACTCCAACATTCAATCCGTGAAGAATCTGAGCTGAGGCCCGATTCCACACTTCAAAGGATTTGAGGAAGAGAAGAAAAGAAGAAAAGCCTGCACTCAAATCAAATCTAAACAGGCTCTTCTAAACATTGCTTTTATTTTGAAATATCTGCTCCAAAGGAGCTGTTTTGTATTAAACTTACATTTACATCTTGTGGTTTACTAATTCAATCAGAGGGTTGAATTAGTGGAGGTAGTGTACCTCGTCACAAGCTAAGGTTAGCTTGTGTGTTGGGTTTTGTGCTGGTAAGCCATGTAAAACCGGCTGGGTTCGTTGTGATCCCGGGAAACAACAAGTTTGGGTTGTAAGCTTGTAAAACAACTTGACTGTAATCGAGGAGATTATAGTGTGGACCCAAGTGGAGCTTGGGAGTGGACGTAGGTGTTGGATACACCGAACCACTATAAAATTTCTGTGTTTGTCGTGCTTATCTCTCTCTCTTGCTATCGTGCTTTAACTTGAATTAATTGTTTACATCCTCTCATCAATAGTTTAAATTACTTTAAAAAGGCTTGATTTTTTAAAGAACCCAATTCACCCCCCCCCCCCCCCCCCTCTTGGGTTGCCATCTGCGCCAACACTGTAGCCGAGAGCTTTATACTTTTAGTTAGTTGGGGAGCTAACTGGCATTCAACGGCACTTTCTCCTGACTTTTTGTTTTGCTTGTTAGTTAGCTGGAGAGCTAACTATCCATTGTTTAGTTAGCTGGTGAGCTAACTAAGTGTTCTGAACTTTTTTGTCTTGGCCGTTGCTTTTTCTGTTAGTTAGCTAGAGAGCTAACTAGTAACTTGTTTAGCTAACTAATGAGCTGCCTCTGGACATCCTTTTTCAACCTTGGCCTCTCTTGTGAGCTAGCTGACTAGCTAGCTGGGGACTTTTGCTTTAGCCTTGGCCAAATGGTTTCTTGCTTCAGCTGCTTGGAGTTATTCTTTCAGCCAACTACCGCCTGAGTTCTTGAGTTTGCTTTTCCTCTCTTACTCTCTCTCTATTGCTATTTTAAGCTACAATTAACTTTTGGATTTTTGAATTTTTGCAGTGCTCTTCCTTCCTTAAATAGAGATCAGCATTCAATGCTTAAGGGAAACATTTATAACGGTTATATTTTCTTTCCATTTTTATTTCCATTTGTTCCTAATGTATCTAACGGATCTTTTCTTGTTGGATGATTATAAAAAGGTGGGATTTGAAGCACACCATGATGATTCCGAAAAAGAGTTTTTAAAGAGAAAGAAAATCTAAGAAAAGAGCTCATATTGCATATTGTTGAGTGGTTGTTGTTGTGCATTCAAGTTCATTCATTGCTCCAAAAATCCGTCCGGATCTTTGAAGCTTTTCAAGCAATCAAGACTTCAGCTACTTCGACCTCGTTTATTTATTGCTGAGTTTATTGCTTCAAAAATTGTAAAGTATACTCTGAATATTTGCTCATTGTGGGAGCTTCTCTTTATCATTCCTTGATCGTTTTTGTAAAAGGGTTAGTGTTAACCCTGATTATTTTGGGCTTCCTTGTGCCTTGAAACAAGAGGACTAGCCTAGGTTTGGCTAGGGGTTTTGGCTTTCTTGTGCCGTGAAACAAGAGGACTAGCCTGGTGTGGCTAGAGGTTTTTGGCTACCTTGTGCCATATAAACAAGAGGGCTAGCCTAGTTTAGCTAGAGGTTGTAATCGTTGTGATACGATTAGTGGTATTCCCAAAGGTTTTGGGGAGTGGATGTAGGTGCTGAGTTTGGCACCGAACCACTATAAACTTTTGTGTGTTTATGGTTGTTTGATTCTCTACTGTTATCATTCTGTGCACTCCACTACACTGCTACCAATCAAGATTAGGGTTTAAGCACATACTTGCATAGTAATCAATTTGTTTTTAATAACCCAATTTATCCCCCTCTTGGGTTGCTACATCTGGGCAACATTTACGATATTCCAAAAGAAACAATTACAATACCTAGTTTTAAACTTACGACACCGTAATTATAAAGTTAAGACATCCATTCAGAAAGCAAAAAAAATTAGGACACCCTAGTTTTATACTTACAACATCGTAATTATAAAATTAAGACACCCATTCATAAAGCAAAAAAATTATAATACCCCAGTTTTAAACTTATGATACCCTAATTTTAAACTTAAGATACCCGTTCAAAAAAGGTATCTATACACGAATCCCTAAAAAAAAGCTGTCTGATGTGCATTAATATCCGTTCAACTTTTTTTTGGAATTTGTGTACAAACACGTTTTCTGAACTAGTTCTATAAGTTTAAAACTAGCTAGGGTGTTGTAAGTGTAAAAATGAGGTATCTAAATTTTTTTTTGCTTTTTCAACGAGTATCGTAAGTTTAAAACTAGGGTATCGTAAGTTTAAAACTGGGGTATCATCTTAAATTTTGACGTGACGTGCATTAATATCCTTTCAGCTTTTTTAAAAAAAATTATGTACATACACATTTTCTGAGTGGGTGTCATAATTTTATAGCTACGGTGTCATAAGTTTACAACTAGGATGTCATAATTTTTTTTTCTTTCTGAACGGGTGTCATAAGTTTAAAACTATGGTGTCATAAGTTTAAAACTGGGATGTTGTAAATTTTTTTCTCGGGATGTCATAAAGGTATCTTAACATTTTTTAATGGGTGTCGTACACATGTAGACCAATAAAAAGGGACGGTATAGCCCATATAGGACTTGCCGCACCGAATGTGATGTACAAAGTCTTTTCCAATAGGTCTATGCGCATCTATTTCGAAGGACAACCAATGACGTCAAGCTTAAGGTCATTTCAGCGTCATTTAGTTCACAAACTTTATGCGCTTTATCGAGACCATAGTTGGAGAATTGGGATAAATGGGCACTTGGAATACCCCTTAACAAATATGAAAAAGAAAAGTCTTTGCGAGAAATTTTGTGCATCATTTCGATGCTTGATGGTCTGCATCAAACACAATAATTTACCTATACAAAAATTTATGCATTAGTAATACAGAATTTATGAGCAAACCTTTGACATAGATTCGCACGCTGACGAATCACCGTGTTCGACACAAACCATGCTGCACCAGGAGCAATGTACAAAGGCTTTTACACCATTGTCAAACCTTTACCCAACTTAGCCCACTGTGCAGAGCCAATGAACAACACGATTGTTTTACACCATTATTAAATCATATGAAACAATTCTATAGTAAGGTTATACAACTTTTATATCTGAATCTTAAATTATTTAATTATCCTCGAAAAAATAAATGCTATCTAAGTTATGATTAGGGCTGAAAATGGGTTGGATTAGATCAGGCTCCACCCTAATCTGGGCCAAATACAAAATTCTTTTAAGGCTTCAGTGCAAGTCTGAGTCTAATTTTTTTTCAAAAATTAGGTCTGAGTCCAAGCCTAGATCCAGCTCAAAACCCAATCAAACCAATTATAACAATCTATTTGAATAAAAAATTAGAATAATAGAATCAACTTTTAGTTTTTAAATATTCATACAAAAATAAGAAATATTTAAAATAATTACATCAACCAATTTAGCAAATTTATTACAATATAGAAAGTTATTCTCATACAATTTATAAAAGATCTAATATAAAATTTAGAAGACCTATCATATTTTGAGGGATTGAAATTATATTTGGATTAGGTTAAAACATAACCAAGTGGTAATAGTTTGAGCCTTCTTTGAGCTCAAGCTCAAGTTCAGACTGGGTTCAAGTCAAGCCAAGTAATGGACTAAGTTTAATCCCAAGTTTTTTTGGACCCTGATGTTAACCCCACATCTTATCCAAATTAGTTCGGGCCTATCTCATGGTCTGACCTAAAGTTACAAAGGTCTGATGGGCTTGGGCTAGCCCTAACCCACTTGCTGCCTTATAGTTGTGGTTGATTTTTTTAACCGCAGTGTAAGAAGAATCAAATCAGCCATAACACTATACATGAAAGAAGGTGGTTCATTGCATGGTATTGAATTTTTGACCACATAGAGGATGGGGTATTGAGGATCGGGTGTGAAGGATTAGCTACCTTAATTTTAATCTTGTCATGTGTATTGAATTGTCGCGCATGATTCATTAGAAGAGAATCCATAGCATCTTTCACTTTCTTAGCCTCATTGTAGCCTCTTCTATTCTAGCATACTAAAGCGAAGGCCACCTCTTTTGTCCTTGGTCCCATAGTTGTTAAGCCTAACTCGGACATTGACCCAGCCAAGGGCTTGGGTCACCGGGTTATTGGTTCAATCATTGGGTCACTGATTGAACTATCGATCAATTATTTAAATATAAAAATATATTTATATTGATAAAATTAATTTTTAATAAAAAAATTAAGGTTAACATGATAATAAAACCCATGACCTCATCCGGTTCAGACTGGGTTGATCGGTTCATGGGTGAATCGAATGGATTGACTAAATTATTTCAGGTCACTTACACATTCGGTTTTATGTAAGAACCAGACCAGCTTGGCCTTCGGATCCCGGTTTAACCGGTCCCATTGGCCAGTTCAGTCTGGTTCTAACAACTATGCTTGGTCCTCCAGGTGGCCATGCAACATAGCATATCATTCAAACCAAATTACTCTTGCAAACAAAGCATCATATCCTATATTTTATTATAAAATTTTATATTGGCTAGGTTCCACATGGCAACCGAAGGTTGCGCGTGCGCACACAATAGATAAAATATCGCTTGATGAAGTTATTATACATAAAAATAAAAGGATATTAGATCTTATATATCTAGATTTAGTGGTTTTCTTTCAACTAATTGTAGGTGGTCGAATAAGACCACTCTCATGGATCAGATATCTACTAAGCTATTCATTATCGATCAATGCATGAATGATGATCGATAGATTGCTTATAAAGACGGGATGAATTAGGGATAAAAAGGAGTCAAAGTTTTAAGACAACTACTTGCAAAATAGGCAATAGACCACAAGGTGTCTCCTTTCACACATGTTAATTCCCTCATTAGAGTTCCTACCATAAATTTATTGGATATTTAAAATTTTTGTTCTCCAACAGCTAAAAATCCTTGGCATTATTGGATTCAAATAATCCACTTATAAGATATTCAAAAATAAATTTCTTATATTTTATAACATACCGGCCTAAAAAATTTAGCCTCTTCTACTTAACATAAAATTCTTTCTACTTAATAAAATTCTAATCAGTAGGCTTAGAGGTTCACCATCATATAAGAGCTAAATCAATATCATTAATCTTAGAGCAAATTCTATATTCTTATTCTATGTCTTATAGTTAGAGCCAATCAAGATCTCAATAGTAGCATTGTTATTCACATTAAAAAAAACTATTCAAGAGGAAGAATATAATATCTCAATATGTCGGTAATAAACAAAAACATAATCTCAATACAAAATGATTATGTATATTAAGAAAATCATAGTGTATCATCATAAACTTTCATTTGAATAAAAAATAATGCTAATAAAATTTCTTCACATGAAGCAAACCATAAGAATATTCTAGTTTTCAAGAAAACTATAGAATATTCTATCTTTCAGGAAAGCTATCCCCCAATCGGCCCTCTAACATATGCTTTATGTTCATTCCCCAAATTATAAAAAAATAACCCTCTTTAGGCAAGCAATTATCTACTATAACTTATGATTTCATAAAAGCAATATAAAAAAAATTATAAGCCTCAATAGAAAAGCCAATTTGGTGACTAAACATTAATATTAATTTAAAAATTCTTTCAAAATGAGATATCCAATATTACCCACAATAAAAATGCACTTACCCATCCAACATCTATGTTATCTCTCAACATAAGATATAATCAATATGTACCTCTACTTGTCACAAAATATTAAATATTATATTCAAACAATAGGTTTGAAATTTAACAAATAATTGTTTCATTATATTTCCATATTCTATAAGCTGAGAGGTTTTTAGATTATACATTTTAAATAAAAATAAATAAATAATATATTTAAACTCCTAAAATGCAAAATAATTTATAGTCAAATAAAATTATAGAATATGCACATAAATTTCAAGAAGCAAGCAATTAAATAAACAATAATTATAATTTAATCAAAAAATATGTACTAAATAATAAATAATTATAAAGATAATCAGATCACCATGACCCAAATTAGACTTTGGCTCATATGCAGACAATGGTCATGCCAGCCTATAACAAGTCAAACATTTGGCCAAAAGAAACTAATAACAATAACGAAAGGTCTTGTGCACCGCGCATGGTGTAGATTGTGTGCATCCCACATGATGATTGATCTTATGTGTGTACGGTCGCGCATGAATAAGGAAAAGTCCTCCTGCACCTTGTGCGGTGTAGTAGCACGGTGTACAGAAACCTTTCCCAATGATAAAACTCATTTGTGGCCTAAATTAAGCCAAGGAAAGGACTTTCTATTTCGCTTGTGGTGTAGGTTGCGCGCATCGTGTGCGGTGATTAGCCGTGCATGCTTAAAATAATTTTGTTCTTTCATGCATCGTATACATGGCCTACATGCCTGCATGGCCAATCAATGCACGTGGTGCATGCACTTCTACACTGGGCGATGTAGGACTTTTCCATTTAGCCAATGCCCAGCTTCTAACCCAAACCAAATAGTGGCCCAGGCCCAGGCCTAGGGCCATGCTCTCGATGACACGGGGTTCCCTGGTTTCACGAACGGAACCCGTGGCCGTGGGTGCGAGGGAAGCGTGGATGCCTTGGGAACCCGATCGAAGATAAATCGGGGTCTATGTCTCAAAAATCTGCTAAAAAAAGAAAAAGAGTTCTCTCATCCTTTTCTTTTAAATTTATTTTTTTATTTTTTTATATTTATTAATTTTTTAGGCATATGAAGGAACTATTGGGTTGCATCTTCATGCGATCGTGCTCATGATAGAAGGATCGTATCGAGCTGGATCATTATAGCTTAGGGATGGCCAACAACCTGCACGCCTTTGTTCAGACACGATTCTTTATCTTCTTTTGATTTTAAATTTTTTTATGCATTCAAATTTTTAAATTAATTTTCTAGCCATTTTTAGAAAGAAGTTTTCGTAAAAAATAAATATATTCTTCAATAGCTAAGGACTATTTTCCTTTTCACTAGAAATTGCTAGAACTTTTTGTAAGTTATTAAAAAAATATATTTTTTCCTTATTTTTCAATATGTGCATAAATCTTTAAAAAAATTAAAAAAATGGTCTTGAATTTAATATTTAAAATTCAAACTAGAAATTTGAAATTCAAATCTAAAATTTAAAATTCAAATCTAAAATTTGAAAATTAAAATTACAATTTCAAAAATTTAAAATAATAAATTTTTTGAAATTTATATTTTAAAAATTAAATTTAAATTTAAATTATTTGAGTTAATCTTGTTTAGTGGTTATTTTATTTACTGCAAATAGCTTCTAGATTAAAAAAAAAAAAAACTCAAACTATAAGGCTAAACCTTTAACTTTTATTGTGTGGAACCAATTAAGCAACCAACACTCTCATAAAATGGATTTAGATAACCTTAGTACAATCAAACTCGAAAAGTTTAATGGGTCATTCTTTAGGAGGTGACAAAGCCAAGTGAAATACTTGTTTACCACTTTAGGCTTATTTTCTGCCTTAGAATTTTTAGATCCCAAATCCAATTCTCAACCAAGTTCTTTTAATGTGGTTGAGACTTCTTCCTCAACATCAAAAATACCCTAAGAAATAGATTTTTATTGTAGACATAGAATTCTAAATGCTCTATCTGATAACCATTATGATGCTTACCTTCTTACTAAAATTGCTAAGGAACTATGGGATGCCCTTGAGGCTGAATATGGGATGGATGAAGCTGGTCTAAATCGATTCACCATCTCAAAATTTTAAAAGTACATAATGATAAATTTCAAACCTATTAGTATCCAAATACATGAATTCTAAGATTTTCTTACTACAAGAAAATAGCATAATAGTGACACAAATTTTCGTCACTATTCAGGAGCAAATCGGGTTTAGAGATGGATTAGTGATGAAAATCTTGTCGTTACTATTTTTACCATTGCTAATTTTAATGACGAAAAAAGCATCTCTCACAAAACATAGCGACGGAGTTGTGATGGATTATCCATCAAATATTTGTGATGGAATACATTTTTATTACTAAATAATAGTTATCGAAAGAGGGTGTGTCCGTCACTAGATTGTGACGGATAAGTGACGGTTGATCCATCACTCATTATTTCATTGTCATAAATATTTTTATCACTATTTCATCACAATTTAAACATAATTTAATGACAGATTATTGATGGACATTCGGTCACTAGTCCATCACGAACTATTCGTTACTATTTCATCATAATTTAGTGATAGATTGTTGACAAAATGTGTCACTAATAGTTTCATCACCATGCTATCATAATTTACTAATGGATTAATGACGAATAATCCATCGGTCATCCATCATTATTCCATCACTAATCAATCACTAATGGTTTCATCACTAATTTGTCACTACAACTTGCACAAAGAAACGAAAACTAGTCCTTAGGGCAGTGTCTAACACACTTCGATCCAGGCGTGGTTCTTATCTTTTTTTAATTTTAAATTTTTTATATTTAAAATTTTAGACTAAAATTTTTAAATAGGTTTTCAAAATCAATTATTTTCAACACATTTCTCACTCTTATTTCATCCATTTTTTTCTCTGGAGCACTTGCATGGATAAAAGTGGACACAGATGGTGTATTGTATTCTCATTGCCCTTTGTATATTTGCATTGCAATTGTGCTAAATAACACAACCACACATGAATTGGGGGGGACAATAAAGTGACTCTTAATGAGTGATTGTTCTAAGTAAACGTAGCATTACATTGTGATAGCAGCGTACGTAGATGCCTTCAATGCAAATGCAACAAACAAGGCCAAGCAGTCTTCCCAAATCTAACACTTAATTAAAAAAAAAATTTCTATAACTTTGACAACTGCTACTTCTAGTCTTTTGCATGTCGTAATATATGAAAACATACAATCAAGACTCGTCGGCTTTGCCGGCAACGGTTATCTTTGCGAGCCTTCCACCGTTGACGTAGTCTCTAGGACTATGAGATGCAACGCCTGGAAAGATCAGCCAAAATGCCCTGTAGAGGATTGAGAAAAACTCTTCTTTGAAGTCTTTACCTTGGGTTCTCCCGAGGAGGAGAGCCTTGATGAGATCCCCGAGAGCATTGAAATATACTGGAATTGTATATCTCAGTGCAAAGTAGTTGGGGTTTGGTGAGTCAATCACAACCTGTTAATCACGGTAGAAAAAAGAACATTAAAAAAAGTAAAAAAAAAAAAAACAACGTTGCAACTTCAAAATAACTGAGTGGAAAAATTAAGAAGGAACGCAGAACAATAAGGAACCTCTGGTTTACCTGCCTTTCATACCATCCGTGGTAGTTGATGCAGGTCCCACAATGCTTAAACAGTGATATCGGTGGCATATCAGATGGGACTCGTGGGACGATATCATACCGATATACCATCCTATAGTACCTTGCGCCCAAGATGGACTCCATGTATTTCTTGAAGGTAGCATCTCCAACCCTAGGCTGCCCATATGTCATTATACCGTATATGGAATCGAAGATGTCATTTTCCTCGTGCAAGACTAGCAAAGCAGGGAAAACGGTAATAATTTTTTTCGAGAGACGTGTGTTTTTTTAATCGATGTGCATTAAAGCTGTGCCATTTCACATACGGTAATATATTAAGTACGTGGTAAATCCTTCAAGAAATAAGATAAAGAATAGGTAATTGATTGAACCAGAGATTATTTTATGCTTACAAAAAGCATGCGGTGAACCTTTGTGGCAAAGGAAATAAAAGTACCTTCCTCTCCTGTTTCTCAGATAAAGAGGAGACATCAAGACAGAAAAAGCGAAAAGTCCAGTAAAAAAAACGAAAAGAAGATGAGGAGGACAAGGAAGAAAAAAGATTCATCTTGCTGCCTAAAGCAATTCAATGAGCAAGTCGATGAGGAGAGAAAACCTGTGATAACGTTCCAGATTAAGCCTCGTATTCCACCATTAAGGGATATCAAGTTCAACATGAACTCAGTAACGCGCCCAATCCACTTGAGTGTTGTTCTAGTCACTTGAGTGTTTGTGTGCTGCATTCCACGAACTGATGGCTGATGAGGGGTCTTCTAAAGATCAGAAGGCTCAGTAGATCTAGCAGGCTTATTTTCTCATGCCGGCATATCATGTACCCATCACAAGGAGTTTCAGAAACCATTGGCAAAAAGGAATGAGGAGGAAAGGAGAAGGGGTATAGCCGAGAGAAAGGAGACAGAAGCGACGACCCCGGGAAGTCGGGATGCGCTCTTTTTATACAGGGAACTCAGCTCGTGGAACTCGATTACCTGTTCAGCAGCCACATTGCATGGCATATCAAGGTAAAGTAATGGTCTCATGTATCATCACAATGATCTTTCAACTACTTATATAACCGTGCCACGGTACATATCCTATGCCTTAGGATGATGGGTTGGTGTAAGCTGCCGTGCAAGACGGGTAGGGGGAAGCACAATTCCACCGTGCACGATGGGGCTGTGACGACTCCAGCAACGCGGTTTCAAAACCACGTTGTCGATGTTTTCTAATCAAGCATTGAAAGTAACGATGCGGTCCATGTTTTATTGGATTTTATTCACATTAAACTATATGTGCGTATCTCGAATCAGAGCCACAGCTTCTCTCTTCCTTATTTTTTTTCAATTTCTCAACAATATCAAATGTTCTTTGTACTTTCTGAAATACTTTTTGAGCCAACCATAAATACATTTATAGGATCGTATCGAACTGGATCATTATAGCTTAGGGATGGCCGACAACCTGCACGCCTTTGTTCAGGCACGATTCTTTATCTTCTTTTGATTTTAAATTTTTTTATGCATTCAAATTTTTAAATTAATTTTCTAGCCATTTTTAGAAAGAAGTTTTCGTAAAAAATAAATATATTCTTCAATAGCTAAGGACTATTTTCCTTTTCACTAGAAATTGCTAGAACTTTTTTGTAAGTTATTAAAAATATATTTTTTCCTTATTTTTCAATATGTGCATAAATCTTTAAAAAAAAATTAAAAAAATGGTCTTGAATTTAATATTTAAAATTCAAACTAGAAATTTGAAATTCAAATCTAAAATTTAAAATTCAAATCTAAAATTTGAAAATTAAAATTACAATTTCAAAAATTTAAAATAATTAATTTTTTGAAATTTATATTTTAAAAATTAAATTTAAATTTAAATTATTTGAGTTAATCTTGTTTAGTGGTTATTTTATTTACTGCAAATAGCTTCTAGATTTAAAAAAAAAAAAACTCAAACTATAAGGCTAAACCTTTAACTTTTATTGTGTGGAACCAATTAAGCAACTAACACTCTCATAAAATGGGTTTAGATAACCTTAATACAATCAAACTCGAAAAGTTTAATGGGTCATTCTTTAGGAGGTGACAAAGCCAAGTGAAATACTTGTTTACCACTTTAGGCTTATTTTCTGCCTTAGAATTTTTAGATCCCAAATCCAATTCTCAACCAAGTTCTTTTAATGTGGTTGAGACTTCTTCCTCAACATCAAAAATATCCTAAGAAATAGATTTTTATTGTAGACATAGAATTCTAAATGCTCTATCTGATAACCATTATGATGCTTACCTTCTCACTAAAATTGCTAAGGAACTATGGGATGCCGTTGAGGCTGAATATGGGATGGATGAAGCTGGTCTAAATCGATTCACCATCTCAAAATTTTAAAAGTACATAATGATAAATTTCAAATCTATTAGTATTCAAATACATGAATTTCAAGGTTTTCTTACTACAAGAAAATAGCATAATAGTGACACAAATTTTCGTCACTATTCAGTAGCAAATCGGGTTTAGAGATGGATTAGTGATGAAAATCTTGTCGTTACTATTTTTACCGTTGCTAATTTTAATGACGAAAAAAGCATCTCTCACAAAACATAGCGACGGAGTTGTGATGGATTATCCATCAAATATTTGTGATGGAATACATTTTTATTACTAAATAATAGTTATCGAAAGAGGGTGTGTCCGTCACTAGATTGTGACGGATAAGTGACGGTTAATCCATCACTCATTATTTCATTGTCATAAATATTTTTATCACTATTTCATCACAATTTAAACATAATTTAATGACAGATTATTGATGGACATTCGGTCACTAGTCCATCATGAACTATTCGTTACTACTTCATCATAATTTAGTGATAGATTGTTGACAAAATGTGTCACTAATAGTTCCATCACCATGCTATCACAATTTACTAATGGATTAATGACGAATAATCCATCAGTCATCCATCATTATTCCATCACTAATCAATCACTAATGGTTTCATCACTAATTTGTCACTACAACTTGCACGAAGGAACGAAAACTAGTCCTTAGGGCAGTGTCTAACACACTTCGATCCAGGCGTGGTTCTCATCTTTTTTTAATTTTAAATTTTTTATATTTAAAATTTTAGACTAAAATTTTTAAATAGGTTTTCAAAATCAATTATTTTCAACACATTTCTCACTCTTATTTCATCCATTTTTTTCTCTGGAGCACTTGCATGGATAAAAGTGGACACAGATGGTGTATTGTATTCTCATTGCCCTTTGTATATTTGCATTGCAATTGTGCTAAATAACACAACCACACATGAATTGGGGGGGACAATAAAGTGACTCTTAATGAGTGATTGTTCTAAGTAAACGGAGCATTACATTGTGATAGCAGCGTACGTAGATGCCTTCAATGCAAATGCAACAAACAAGGCCAAGCAGTCTTCCCAAATCTAACACTTAATTAAAAAAAAAAAATTTCTATAACTTTGACAACTGCTACTTCTAGTCTTTTGCATGTCGTAATATATGAAAACATACAATCAAGACTCGTCGGCTTTGCCGGCAACGGTTATCTTTGCGAGCCTTCCACCGTTGACGTAGTCTCTAGGACTATGAGATGCAACGCCTGGAAAGATCAGCCAAAATGCCCTGTAGAGGATTGAGAAAAACTCTTCTTTGAAGTCTTTACCTTGGGTTCTCCCGAGGAGGAGAGCCTTGATGAGATCCCCGAGAGCATTGAAATATACTGGAATTGTATATCTCAGTGCAAAGTAGTTGGGGTTTGGTGAGTCAATCACAACCTGTTAATCACGGTAGAAAAAAGAACATTAAAAAAAGTAAAAAAGAAAAAACAACGTTGCAACTTCAAAATAACTGAGTGGAAAAATTAAGAAGGAACGCAGAACAATAAGGAACCTCTGGTTTACCTGCCTTTCATACCATCCGTGGTAGTTGATGCAGGTCCCACAATGCTTAAACAGTGATATCGGTGGCATATCAGATGGGACTCGTGGGACGATATCATACCGATATACCATCCTATAGTACCTTGCGCCCAAGATGGACTCCATGTATTTCTTGAAGGTAGCATCTCCAACCCTAGGCTGCCCATATGTCATTATACCGTATATGGAATCGAAGATGTCATTTTCCTCGTGCAAGACTAGCAAAGCAGGGAAAACGGTAATAATTTTTTTCGAGAGACGTGTGTTTTTTTAATCGATGTGCATTAAAGCTGTGCCATTTCACATACGGTAATATATTAAGTACGTGGTAAATCCTTCAAGAAATAAGATAAAGAATAGGTAATTGATTGAACCATAGATTATTTTATGCTTACAAAAAGCATGCGGTGAACCTTTGTGGCAAAGGAAATAAAAGTACCTTCCTCTCCTGTTTCTCAGATAAAGAGAAGACATCAAGACAGAAAAAACGAAAAGTCCAGTAAAAAAAACGAAAAGAAGATGAGGAGGACAAGGAAGAAAAAAGATTCATCTTGCTGCCTAAAGCAATTCAATGAGCAAGTCGATGAGGAGAGAAAACCTGTGATAACGTTCCAGATTAAGCCTCGTATTCCACCATTAAGGGATATCAAGTTCAACATGAACTCAGTAACGCGCCCAATCCACTTGAGTGTTGTTCTAGTCACTTGAGTGTTTGTGTGCTGCATTCCACGAACTGATGGCTGATGAGGGGTCTTCTAAAGATCAGAAGGCTCAGTAGATCTAGCAGGCTTATTTTCTCATGCCGGCATATCATGTACCCATCACAAGGAGTTTCAGAAACCATTGGCAAAAAGGAATGAGGAGGAAAGGAGAAGGGGTATAGCCGAGAGAAAGGAGACAGAAGCGACGACCCCGGGAAGTCGGGATGCGCTCTTTTTATACAGGGAACTCAGCTCGTGGAACTCGATTACCTGTTCAACAGCCACATTGCATGGCATATCAAGGTAAAGTAATGGTCTCATGTATCATCACAATGATCTTTCAACTACTTATATAACCGTGCCACGGTACATATCCTATGCCTTAGGATGATGGGTTGGTGTAAGCTGCCGTGCAAGACGGGTAGGGGGAAGCACAATTCCACCGTGCACGACAGGGCTGTGACGACTCCAGCAATGCGGTTTCAAAACCACATTGTCGATGTTTTCTAATCAAGCATTGAAAGTAACGATGCGGTCCATGTTTTGTTAGATTTTGTTCACATTAAACTATATGTGCGTATCTCAAATGAGAGCCACAGCTTCTCTCTTCCTTATTTTTTTTTCAATTTCTCAACAATATCAAATGTTCTTTGTACTTTCTAAAATACTTTTTGAGCCAACCATAAATACATTTATAAGATTTAACAATCCTTGATCAAGGGTGCACAAAAATATTAATGAACCTTTGATCCTAGGCAATATTTAAAGATTTTTTGGAATGTATTTTTAAAATCAAGCATTGCAATCTAGAATGCATCGATTCATCAAAGCACCGCGATGCTTCGTAATAATTTTTTTTCGTTGTGAGAATCACCGTAAGAGTCCAAAAAGTTAAGGATTTAAAACCCGAAGAGATATATTCCCAACTCATTTCTTTCTATGTGATAGAATGAAGTTGACAGAATTTTATTCGTAAGGAACTTATTGTTCTTCAAGTGGAAGATGATCCTAAAACTTTTAAGAAAGCAATGGCTTCGAGAGATTCTGCTTTTTGGAAGGAAGCTATTCAAAATGAGATGGATTCGATTATGTCAAACCACACTTGGGAGCTTGTCGACTTACCCAAAAGGTCTAAACCGATTGGTTATAAATGTGTGTTTAAGAAAAAGTATCATAGTAATGATATTTTAAACACCTACAAGGCTAGACTAGTAGCTAAAGGTTTTCGATAAAAAGCCTAAGCCTATTGGTTGTAAATGTCTTTAAGAAGAAGTATCATATTGATGGAACTTTAAACACCTATAAGGCTAGACTAGTAGCTAAAGGTTTTTGACAAAAAGAAGGAATTGACTATGTTGATTCATATGTATCTATAGCTAGAATAACAACAATTAGAGTATTGTTTACATTGGCTTCATTACACAACCTTTATGTTCATCAAATGGATATCAAAACAACATTCCTAAATGGTGATCTCAATGAGAAGGTCTCCATAGAATAACCAAAGGGTTTTGTTCTACTGGGTAATGAACATAAAGTGTGCAAGCTTGTTAAATCTTTGTTTGCATTGAAACAAGCACCCAAATAATGGCATGAGAAGTTTGACTCTGTCATACTCTCAAATAGATTTGTTTACAATGTTTCTGATAAGTGTTTATATACTAAAATGCATGATGACTTTGTTGTATATGTGTGCCTTTATGTTGATGATATATTGATCAATAGCAATGAAATGAAAGACATACAAGAAACGAAGAGATTTCTATCATCCATTTTCAAGATGAAAGATCTTGGACAAGTTGACACTATTGTGGGCATCAAAGTGAAACAAAATAGTAAAGGTTTGAACTTGGTCAATCACATTATGCTGAGAAAGTGTTACACAAGTTTAAACATTTGAAGTTCAAAGAAGTGAACACTCCGTTCGATCCAAGGCTTAAGCTTGAAAAGAATAGTGGACAAGTCGTGGCACAACATGAGTATGCAAGTGTTATTGGTTGTCTAATGTATTTGATGTAATACACTAGACCCGATATAACATTTGCAGTCAGTAAGCTGAGTAGGTTTATACTAGCAACCTGAATGTAGAGCATTGGAAGACTATTGGTAGAGTCTTTGGTTATCTTTTGAAAATCAAAAGGCTAGGTCTACAATACTCTAATTTTTTTGATGTATTGGAAGGATGTACCAATGCAAGTTGAATATCGAATGTGGGAGATAGTAAATCTATCATTGGTTGAATGTTTATACTAGCAGTGGTGCAATATCTTAAAAAATTAAGAAACAAATTTGCATTTCACACTCAACATTGGAGTCATAGTTTGTGGCTCTAGCTTCAATAGGACATGAGGCTGAGTGGTTAAGGGATCTTCTATTGAAAATCCCATTGCTTGTGAGAATATTTTAATTGTATTGATACATTATGATAGCCAAGCCATTTTAGTCAGATCGTACAGTGAAGTGTACACTGGAAAGTCTAGACACATTAGTCTAAGACATGAGTATGTAAGAGAATTAATCAAGGATAAAATAATTTTTCTCACTTTTGTGCGATCAAGCTATAATCTAGCTGATCCACTTACTAAACTTCTTACAAGAGATTTAGTGAAGATGACTTTCAGAGGGATGGGTCTAAAACTTCTTGAGTAAAAGTTCACCAATGATGGTAACCTAACCTAATACTAGGAAATGACTAGTCTTGGGTTCAATGGATAACAACAAGTCATTGATAAGTTGTAGCTGCACTTAGTGTATAGTGTTGACTATTACAAGTTGAAGGGTTGAGCTTTTAAACTTTTAATGAAATTCAATCATGTGGATAAGTATCTGTTATAATAGAGATACTAAAAGAACTTCACCTATGTAAACCTTAAGATAGTGTCGTCTTAAGTACGAGTTAGAGTTTCTCTTATAAAAAAAAGTTTATGAAACAGGATAAGTACATGGCCATAAATTATGCTGAGCGAGTGGTGTAGGCAAAGAACTTTAAGGAGTGTGTGTGGAGTATCATTGGTCTTGACACAAGGGATAATGGTTCAAAGCTCTCATATTATCGGCAATCTCCGTTAAGACTTTATGATGCTTACATTAAGGTTAGGTTCAAATCGAAAGAGACATAACTGTATTAATGCTTCTTTAATTTATTCTGGACTGTACTTAGTCCAATGTGACCAAGTAGGGGATTGTTGAGTTTTGTTCACATTAAACTAAGTGTGCGTATCTTGGGTGAGAGTCACGGTCTCTCTCTTCCTTTTTTTAAATTCTCAACATGTTTCACCCAAAATAAAAACTAAAAAAATATTACAATTTATTGGTGCCAACGAGCCACAAAGTTGCATAATGCTTGTAATGGTTCCTACCATCTGTTGATAGTGAATCGAAATTATTTAACTCAAAAACTCGAGTGTAAGTGGCACCAATCTTTTCTTTCTTATTTGATGTGAAACTTTTCTTATAATGTAAGGTCTTATTGCAAGTCATAAGTTAACTAGAATCAGTAAGGTACTTATTGCAAGCCATACCTTAATTAGAATCTATCTCAAGCTAAATCATTAGTGCTATAAGAGTGGCTCCATGACATGTTCGGATGGGCTTTGATACCATTTGCAATGCCTCAAGCCCAACTCCTAATTAACTTATTAGTAGGCTAAAATCATGTGGCTCAAAAATTCAAGTGAAAGTTTATTGGTAATAGGTAGACTTGAGTTATAAGCACTTAAACCTTTTTTTTTCATTCAATGTGAGGCTATTTTTGGGGTATTACAATATTTCACGTTATAGCATGAAGATGGTATCGAATCTATTATGTTTGGTTCAATATTTGATGTCAATATTTGATTAGGGATGATTTCATATTGGATGTGATTATGGCATATATGTGATTTTGATTTTCTATATTTACTAGATATAATCTCTATATATTTGCTATATCTATTTCTTTATATATTTTTGTATAGTAATTCTTGCTTTGTAATGTTGCTTATTTCATGGCAACTACCTCTATATATATTTCATGGGAATAATTCCTCACTCCTCGTTCAGCATTACTTCATCGGGTATTTTGTACCCTCTTTTTGGGAGCCTCTATTTGCACCGCAAAAATTGCTCTCTATACACCCCAATTTTTTTAAAAAAATTAGTTTCCTAAACTACCCTCCCCCCTCCTCTCACATTCACTCCGGTGGAACCCCCTCCCCCTCTCCCATTCGCTTCCACGGAACCTCCCTTCCCCGGTCGATCCACACCCCCCCTCGGGCTTCCCCCGCTTCCTTAGTCGATCCGGCCCTGACCCCCCTCTCCGACTTTCCCTTGCACCAGTGCTCCCGGGAGGGGGGGACCGGAGCGAACGGGGAATGGGGGGGGGGGGGGGGCGAAGCAGGGGGGTTTTAAAAAAATTTGGAGGTATAGAGAGCAATTTTTGTGGTGCAAATAGAAGCTCTCCTCCTTTTTACCTTCTTTCTTGTATCAAATTATGCTTTTCTAATGGCCATTTCCCAAGAAGATGAGCCTAAAACGTACTTACAAGCTGTTCATCATTCTTGTGGGTGCGAGGCCATAAATTATGAACTTTATACTTTGAAGCTTACTAACAATTGGACACTTAAACCTCTCCCTTTTGGCAAGAAAGTTATCTCTTGTAAGTAGGTATTCAAAATCAAATAAAACTCTAATGGCTCCATAGAATGCTATAAGGCATGCTTGGTTGCCAAAAGATATACCCAAGTTGAAAGTCTAAACTTTCTTAAATTTTTTGCACCTATTGCCAAATTTTTACAGTTCGTTGTCTTCTTACTATTACAGCTACTAAAAACTAGTTCTTTTATCAATTTGATGTGAATAATGCATTTTTACAAATTAAGGGACCTTGATAAGGAAGTATATATATATAACTCTTCCCCCTGGTTATGATAAGAGAAGAGACAGTCAAGCTTGTCATATTCAAAAATCTTTATATGGGTTTAAGGAAGACTCACATAAATGGCTTGCTAAATTTACCAGTGCCTTGAAGCATTATAGTTTTCATCAATCTAAAGAAAACTATTCATTATTCATACTTATTCACAATGATTGATTCTTGACTATACTTTTTTATTTTGATGATATGATTTTCACAGGAATAATGATAGTCGTTGCTAGCAACTCAAATCCTTTCTTAGTCAATACTTCTATATTAAGGCCCTTGACATTGGGACTAGAGATTGCTTATTTATCTTTAGGTATTTTTTTTGAATGAATGAAAGAATGCTTTGGACATGCTTAAAGAAACAACATGCTGAATTTTCATCTTTGCTACTTTTCCATGAAACAATACCCCAAGCTCTTCATTGACTAAGTCCACCTATTGCTAGCTTAGGATTGTTTCATGGTCTTATTGGTTAGGTTATATATTTATCTATCACTCATCATGATCTCATTTATTCTATTAATATTTTAAGTTAATCCATGACTTATCCTCGATCACTTGGATCCTACTATGAGAGCCCTTCATTACCTAAAATCACACTCGAATTAAGGTATCTTTTTTTTTCGACTCAATTATTTTTCACTAATCAGCTTTTTATAATTTGGATTCGACAATTTGTCCAATAACTCATCACTCATCTCATCACCTTTGGTTCCATGCCTCTTTCTTGAAAAATGAAGAAGCAAACCACTACTGCACACTCTTCTACTGAGGCAAAATATCATGCCATAACTTTTGCTGCTAGTAAACTCATTTAGTTTAAAGCTTTGTTAGTTGATCTTGGTATTTTACACTCACGTCCCATGCTCTTATACTATGATAATTAAGCTATACTACACATTGCTTCAAATCTCATATTTCAAGAACAACCAAGCATATGAAAATTGATTGTTATTTTGTTCGAAAACATATTCAATCTCATGATGTCATCACTTGTTACTCACCTATCACTGATCAACCTGTTGATCTCTTCACGAAAGCTTTTGGTCATGGCCAATTGCAACTACCTTTTCACAAGTTGGGCATTGTTGATCATCATGGTCCAACTTGAGGAGAGGTATTAGGTGTGATTCTATATTTGACGCCATACATTTGGAGTGATTTTATATTTGATGTTATATATTTTATTGGTAGTGATTTCGTATTAGATATGATTCTAAGATTGCCACATATTTGATTGGGCATGATTCCATATTAAACATGATTCTAGCATAGATGTGATTTGATTTTTTATATTTACTAGATATGATATTTAGATATTAATTGGATCTACTTTCTTATATATTTTTACATTATTTTATCCCATATTAACTAAGGAATAATTCTTATCTTTGAATATTGTCTATTCATGATAACTAATTCTTGTCTTCTAATATTGCTTATTCCATGATAATATCCGCATATAGATATATACCAATGCAGTATAAGAATGGTGAACCATATAAAATTTAAAAGAATCCCACTAACCATTAACGACTTTTGGCTTTCGGAACATCTTCACGTTTTATCACCAATAAATGTGGGTGTGGTGAGAGATGCAGTAAGGTTGCATACTGTTGGGATTGTTTCCAACACAGATTATTTTGGGAAGAGAAATCAAGATAGAAGAAGGGTTTTCTCTTAAGAAGAAAATAGATCTATTACATTTCATTAAGCACATCACCATATAAATATTGTTTCTTATTTCTACGGATAAACATAATGCCTCTTATAATCTTATCCATCTGAGGCTACCCCACCAAAGCATAAAAAGATATGCCCATTATTTAAAAGCTCAACTCAGACTAAATAAAATAAAATAAAATACTAAAAACTAACAACCATTATATTTTAACACTCCCCTTTAATGGTTGTTCTTGGATGCCCATGAGATCTCTAAAGTGAATAAATTTCTCCTTGGGTAGTGCCTTGGTAAAGATGTCTGCAATTTGGTCTTCAGTCTTCACATACTTGACTTCAATTTCTTTTTCTTCTACCATATCTCTAATGAAATGGTACTTGATTTTGATATGCTTGGTGCGGCTATGATATATAGGATTCTTTGTCATAGAAATAGTAGATTTGTTGTCACATAGCAGAGTAGTAGCTTCTTCTTGCTTTTCACCTATATCTTCAAGTATTCTTCTCAACCAAATTATTTGTTGTGCTGCCAAAGTTGTTGAAATGTATTCGGCTTCAGAAGAAGATAATGCCAATGTATCTTGCTTCTTGGATGCCCAATATATGATACTTGATCCATAAAAGAATACATATCCTGATGTGCTTTTCATGTCATCAATACTTTCAGCCCAATCACTATCACAAAACCCAAATAATTTTACTATATCATTCTTGTTTCTTTCATACATGATCCCATAATCTTTAGTACCTTTGATGTATCTCAAGACTCTTTTTGCTTCTCCAAAGTGAATATTACTTGGCTTTTGCATATATCTGGAAAGTAAACTTGATGCAAACATTAGGTCTGGCCTTGTAATTGTTAGATATAATAAACTTTCAATAATGCTTCTGTATAATTATGCATTGGCTTCACCACTTTTATCTTCTTTCATCAACTTATCATTTACCATAAAAGGTGTTTCCACACTATTGCAATTTTTTATGTTGAATTTTTTGAGAATGCCTTCTACATACTTCTTTTGACTGATAAATATGCCATCTTTTCTTTGACTAATTTCAATTCCCAAAAAATAATGAAGCAAACCCATATCATTCATTTCATACCTTCTCATCATTTCACTTTTGAAAGTCAAGATCATATTCTCATTATTACCAGTAATAATTAAATTATCAACATAAAGAGAGACAATGAGAATATTATTACCTTGCTTCTTCACATAAAGTGTTGGTTCACTTGGATTTTTTATAAAACCTTTTTTATTGAAGTAGGTGTCAATTTGAGAGTACCATGCTCTGGTGCTTGCTTCAGCCCATATAATGCTTTCTTCAACTTGTATACCTTATTTTCTTGACCTTTGATGATGAAGCCTTGAGGTTGTTCAACATAAATTTTTTCTTCCAATACTCCATTCAAGAATGCTGACTTTACATCTACTTGGTATAGTTTCCAGCTTTTATGAGCTACTATAGAAATAAGAGTTCTAATTGTATCATGTCTAGCAACAGATGCAAAAGTTTCTTGATAATCAATACCAGATAATTGAGAGTATCCCTTTGCTACTAATCTTGCTTTGTATTTTTGAATAGTACCATTAGGATTGTGTTTTGTTTTGTAGATCCACTTCAAGCCAATGACTTCCTTATCACTTGATTTCTTCACTAATTCCAAGTTTTGTTCTTCTCAATCATATTGATTTCTTTTTGCATTGCCTTGTTCCACACTTCTTCTTGCATAGCATTTTCATAAGTTTTAGGCTCAATCATGCAGAAATTACAAGAAGCATAAATGTCACTTAACCTTCTCGTTTTTATAGGAGTAGAACTTGAAGATAGACTTGAACTTGAAGTTGAAAATGGACTTATATTTGGAGAAGTTTGTGGTAAACATTCAACCTCATTTTCTTTATTTTTAGCATCATGAATTTCTTCATCGAGAAAAATAATATTTTCTTTAACTTTCTTTTACTTCCAATCCCAAGCAACTTTCTCATTGAAAATAACATCTCTTCTTATGATCACTTGATTTTGCTTCAAGCTAAAAAGTCTGTAACCTTTTGATTTAGAACTGTATCCAACAAAGATACATTTTTCACTTACTTCATCAAGTTTATGTCTTCTTTCCTTTGGAATGTGTGCATAGCACACACATCCAAAGATTTTGAAATGCTTCACTGAAGGCTTTCTACCATACTAGGCTTCAAATGGTATCATATTTTGAAGAGCTTTTGTTGGACATCTATTCATCAGATAAATTATTGTATTCACTGCTTCTGCCCAATAAGAATTTGGAAGGCCTTTGTCTTTAAGCATAGATCTAGACATCTCAACAATAGTACGATTCTTTCTTTCTGCAACTCCATTTTGCTCTGGTGCATAGCCAACAGTCAATTGTCTTTGTACACCATCATCTTCATAAAATTTCTCAAATTTATTTGAATTGTATTCACCACCTCTATCACTTCTCAACACCTTGATATAATGCCCACTTTGTCTTTCCACAAGATTTTTAAACTTCTTGAAGATAAGAAATGCCTCTGATTTATGTCTCATAAAATATACCCATGTCATCATTGAATAGTCATCAATAAAAATAATAAAGTAGATGTTACCTGCATGAGAAGGAGTTTTCATAGGTCTACATATGTCAGTATGAATAAGCTCCAATGGTACTTTGGCTCTCTATACATGCACTTTTGGAAATACCTCTCTATGTTGTTTTCTAAGTGCACATCCTTCACAAGGTTCTTCCTTGTTATATATTGCTGGTAGACCATACACCATATTCTTTTGATATATACTTCTCAAGCTTTGAAAATTCAAGTGCCCAAACCTTTTGTGCCATAACCATGACTCATCATTTACCTTCATCTTCCATGCAGCATCCTTTGCATAGTGCAAAATAAGAGAAAAACTTCTATTTTTTTTTATCTTGATATTTACCATAAGTTGCTTTTTCATCCTTCTATCATATAACTTGAAAACATTATTTTAAAGGTGTACCATATGCCCATGCTCAATCAGTTGTCCAACACTCAAGAGATTTTGCTTCAAATCTGAAACAAGTAAAACATCATAAATAATTTTTTTTCCTTTCTTGGTATTGATTGCAATTGTGCCTTTGCCTTTTGCTTGGACTAGAACACCATTTCCCATCTTCACTTGTGAAATTGAAGAACTGTCAATATCCAAAAAAATAGACTTGTCTCCTGTCATGTGATTGCTACAACCACTGTCAAGATACCACATATTATTACATTGCTCTTCTGCAGTTTGACATGCATATAGTGTGCTTTGTTGACCTTCATTTTCTTCTGAGAAGTGTGCTTGCTCACTTGCTTTGTACCTACAATCTTTTTGAACATGTCCAAACTTTTTGTAATTATAACAGTGGGGTTTCCCCCTAAACCAGCAATCTTTTTCAACATGAGAAGACCTTTTACATATATCGCACCTTTGTTGAGTGCTCTCATCATATTATCTTTTTAAAAATTATTTTTTACATTCTCTACCTCTTCCTTTAATATTTCTTCTCTTCCTCTATTTTGGTTTTCACCTCTTAATGACTCTTTTGACTGTAGCATGACTAGATGATTCTTTTTGAGAATTTTTATCAACAACTTTGAGTTTAGATTGAAAGGCACTTTCAATTGATGATTCTTTTTGCCTAAAAAATCTTTGCTCATGAGCTTCAAGAGATCCCATCAATTCATGAACAGTTAATTCAGAAAGATCTTTAGATTCTTCAACAACTGTAACTATTGTATCAAATTTTGAAGATAAACTAGCCAAGATTTTCTCACATATTCTTCGCTTGGTGATAGTTTCACCATAGCTCTTCATTTGATTAACAGTCTTCATAATTTGAGAGAAGTAATCCTTCAATTTTTTATTTTCTTGCATTTTTAAATTATCTAACTCTCTTCTTAGAGTTTGAAGTTTGATAGCTCTCACCTTGATGTTGCCTTGAAATTCCTCCTGCAAGATGTCCCATGCCTCTTTTGATTTGGTGGCTCTAATAATTCTGAGAAAAATTTTCTCAGATACAGCTTGTTGGATGAAGAACAGGGCTTTGGCATCCTTCATTTTGTAGTCCTTCAGTTGCTCCTTTTGATTATTTGTTGGATTAACTGGGTCTTCGTACCCGTTCTCAACTAGATCCCATACTTCTTGTGAAATAAAAAGGGTTTTCATCTTAATGCTCCAATGATCATAATTTTCTCCATCAAAAATAGGGATAAAAGGTTGGTGGATATTTATACCAATATTGCTTGGGGTTGCCATGAATTTTTTATAGTAATTTTTTCTTCACCGTTTCTTTGTTGATCACTTCGTGTCACGTCCACCCACCAAGGGCTTTCCTTTTTGCTTCAAGAAAAAATTCTAACGGCTGCTGGTTATGCTCTTTCGTCTTCTTGGTCTGCTGGTCCCAAATTAACTAAAAGAAAGACGAGATCGTCCCCAGCTATGACTTCCACCCTTTCTTTCAATGAGTTGGCACGGAAGAGCCCATCCAAAAATATTATATTCGGCCAATGGAACCACCTCAGGTTTTCTTTTCTTTTCTTTTTTTTTTTTTGAGTCTCTGGCAAAAGAACAGCACAAGAACTTTGAATCCAAAAAACGGGAAGATTAGCAACAACGACGGGGAAGGCTTGGAGAAATAAAAGAGTAAGAAGATTTTGGCCGTGACTTCTTGTTGCGGAGATCGAGCGGCACGAACTTCTTCTTGGTGGTTCTTGATCGTCGATGGTGAAAACGGGAACGAGCGAAGAAGCTCGAAAGGTCGTGAATCCTTTGTTTGGATTTTTTTTCACGACTTTGCTTTGGATATGATGGGATCAAGGAAATCAGGCTCTGGTACCAATTTTTGTTGGGATTGTTTCCAACACATATTATTTTGGAAAGAGAAATCAAGATAGAAGAAGGGTTTTCTCTCAAGAAGAAAATAGATCTATTATGTTTCATTAAGCACATCACCATATAATATTGTTTATTGTTTCTACGAATAAACATAATGGCTCTTATGATCTTATCCATCTAAGGCTACCCCACCAAAGCATAAAAAGATAGGCCCATTATTTAAAAGCCCAACTCAACTAAATAAAATAAAATAAAATACTAAAAACTAACAACCATTATATTTAAAAGCCCAACGATACGAGGTGGGTAGATTGCCTCGTGGTGGCCAGACAATGCCAACAAAGCTATTCAAGGTATGGATATCATGGCATCTTGTGTACTGAACTTGGTCTACAGAGGTAATAGAGTTTGCTTTGAAATACATTCAGTATGGCAAGATAACTGCTTGTATTTTGCTCAGAAATGGGCCTCTCTTATTTTCAAGTTCTGGATCATATAACCAAAACTTTGCAGCAAAGTCATCTTTCAAAGGCAATTTTTTACTGCAGGACAAGCTCAAACTTGACTCAGTTATTCGTAACTTCTTGTTGATATTTGAACTTTTACAGGATCAAATGCAACCTTCAGGCCAAGTTAGACTCATGGGTCATGCACGTACGTAATTCCATCACCTGGCAGACGAGGAAAATTTGATCATGTGGGAAAGAGAGATAAATAATTAAGGATAAATCAGATAATTTGATACCATCTTTATAATTATTTAATTTATAATTCATATAAGCTAAATAGTATATATAAATATATAATATTGTATGATATATTTTTTAAGAAAATTAATTTCACATCAATTACGTATGCACACAAAAACTATTATTTAGCGAGTATCCCGGCGATGATGGGTGGTGTTCCCGCTTGTGTTGGGTACCAAAACGTTGCCATGCATGAGAGCTTGGATCGAGGAGGTGCTCAAGCATTCTGGAAAGGGAACGAATTTGTGCACCGCCTTCAGTGCACGAAGGCATGCACCAAATGCTGCATGCCCCTGCAAACGCGCGTGCCATGACCCATAACCGAATGGCCATGCGATCATGCAGGCGCGCGTGCCACAGCCCAATGGGCTATGGCGCCCTACACGCGTGCCACAGCCCAATGGGCTATGGCGTGCCCTGCACGCGTGCCTGCATGCACGTGCAGCCAATGAGCGCGTTCGATCGCGCTTTCGTTTATAGGAGGCGATGCACAAAAACTTTTTCTTCTGGAAGGGAATAACTTTGTGCATCGCCTTCGATGTATGAAGGTGTGCACCAGGCGCAACCATTGGCCGCACGCCCATGCAGGCATGCACGCCACAGCCCATTCCGAATATGCGCCAGTACGAGCGCGCGGCCAATGGATGCTTTGGTCCTAGGATGACATAATAATAAAAAAAAGAGAGTGATGCTGCCGGTGAGTTCAAGCAGGTCCAGCAGCAACCAAAGCTTAACAATGCCCTGTAGAGGTATCTCCCCATCTAATTCTATTTTCCCATCAACATAATTATTTGATTTTGCAGAAGAATGGATATAAAACTTTTTTCTCAGTAGAATGTTAACGTATGCGTTATTGTTAGAGACCTGGCTTTCTAGTGTGGCTTTAAATAAATGGAAAAAGAAATTTGGATTTGCTTGAAATGTTTGTGCTATTGACTCTCACGGCCTTTCAGGAGTGACCATTTCATTTATTTGTGGAGAAAGGGCTTGGGTAATATTAAGTTTACCTACACTAGTAGCCAATTAATGTCCATATAGTGTGATCGCATTGGAATCTTTCTCAAATGTGGATTCCTGCAGTGATCCATGCCAACACTAATGGTATTGCCAGGCAACAATTGTGGAATAAAATTGAAAATATTTTGGATTTCAATTATCTATCACTGGTTGTGGGAGATTTTAAATCTATTTTTGACAAGAGGAAAACAGAGGTGGTATAGGCCCTTTGTTGATAATTGGGTGAGCTCTAATTTTAGAAGTTTCATGAATTCTTCTTCCTTAATAGATCTGGGTTATACTGAGTGTAAATTTAACTATTGTAATAATAAAGAGAGGCTTGCCAAAATATGAAAGAAGTTTGATAGGAAGGACCTTAGTGAATGCGAAAAATTTTGATATATTTTCTGAGGCCAAAGTTAAACATCTCACCTGAGTTCAGGTCAGCCCACTGCCCTATCTTATTAAATTTAAGATCATGGTGGGCTACGACCATTAGGTTTAAAAAATTTTAGTGTAGATATGAGAATTCGTGAGATATAGTTATGGCATCTTGGCATTTATCGCAATTTCAATATTCAATTTGTCATTACTTTGGCTCTCTACTTGTGTTGCTGTGCCTCACATTTGAATGATGTTTTAGGGCTTTTATTTGAAGTTCATAGTTTTGGATCTTCATTTGACCAATGGCTATCTGTCATGGCATCTCTTTAACTCTTGTTATATATATATATATATATGTTCAATTTTTTTAGATGCATTTTTGAAATGATTTTAATAATTAAGGTATTGTATAAAGAGATTATTTGTTTATGGATGTATATTAGCTGTCATTACTGTTATAGTTGCTGTTCAGATTATGAACTGCTTTGTTCATTTTAAATTGTTTACATGCATATTTTCAATGAAAATATATATTACCATGTTTGTTTACCATACCTGTATCCCATCCTAATATACTTTTGGGAATTGCATACTCGTTATAATATTTTGTTTTAATAAATTAAGCAGGTAATTTTTTCCTACCAAGAGTTCATGTGTTTATGATGGAAAAGATGCAGGCCAATCCATCTACCTTAGCACAACTTTCGTCTACAGTCCAGCATCATATCCAGCTGCTACCTTTTCAAATGATGGTGATTGTAATGATGTCGGTGATGATGATGATCATGAGGAGAAGGAAACTTGAACTCCATGATGGAGCATGCTGAGCTTTTCAAGACCGTTAAAAATGATATTAGTGAATCAAAGGTAAGCAAAATTTGTGATTTGGGCTATCTGTTATATGGTTATAGTTCTTATTTGATTTTTGATTAAATCTTCATGACTTTAAACAGGCATCTGGGAGCTTGTCACCCAGGGTGCATTTGTTAAGGAAGAGAGCTTCAATTCATGAAAGCATAAATCAAGTAATAGTCTTCTTGATGTAAATTCCATATGGTTCCCTAACTAAATATTTAAGATGAAATAGATGTTAGTTTTACACTCTGCTCAAGAACAGTCTTTTCTTTTGTTAATATAGCTTATAAGTTGCACATTTATCATAAAAAGGATTTGTAGACCCATTAATCCCATTCTGTTCATTTTCAGGCATTGCAAGTAAATTTTTTGATGTTTGATTGCTTTTGGTTTAGAAAAGTTTCCGTCATGTATTTCGTGTCAGGTTAGGATGGCTTATATATAAAATTAAAGAAACTTATATAAAATTAAAGAAAGCTTATAGGAAAAGGTTAGGATAGCTTATATAGAGATTAGAAAGCTTAGAAGAGCTTAAGACAATATAAAAAAGCTTAGAATTCGATGTAAAGTGAAATAAAGTGAAAGTGAGGGGTTGAGGGCATTTATAGGAGTTGAAAAGCCTCTAAACATCCTAAATAACCTTAAACAAAAGTTGTTTATAATTATTAAGAAAAATAAATGATTTTTTTAAGCAGTAATTGAGAATATTCTTAAAAACTAAATGTTCATGACTGTTGAAGAGGTAAAAAAATTTAAAAAAAAAATCTAAAAAAATTGATAAAGATGCCCTTGAAAATAGCTATTTATAGCTGTTGTGAAAGGAAGTAAATGATTAAAATATGTGACTTTTTTAAGTGACTTTTCCGAGTCGCCAGAACATTGCTTATTATGATAGCAAACACATAGATGTCCTTCAGTGTGAATGCAACACACAAGGCTAAGTAGCCTTTCGAAATATAATTCTTAATTTTCGCAAACAAATCCAAAGCACTGACGGCAACTACTTCTAGGGTCTTTTGCATGCTGTAGTACGTACATAAAAACGCGCAAACAACCACTCCTTATCAGCTTGATTAGCCGGTTATCCTCTTGCAAGCCTTCCACCGTTGACGTAGTCTCTAGGACTATGAGATGCAACGCCTGGAAAGATTAGCCCAGATGCCCTGTAGAGGATTGAGGAAAACTCTTCTTTGAACTCTTTACCATGGGTTCTCCCTAGGAAGAGAGCCTTGATGAGATCACCCAAAGCATTGAAATACACTGGAATTGTATATTTTAGTTCAAAGTAGTTGGGGTCTGGCGAGTCGCCAATCAAAACCTGTTAATCACAGTAGAAAAAAAAAATAAAAAAAAAGTTGCTGCAACTTCAAAATAATTGAGTGGAATAATTGAAAAGAAAAGTGAACGCAGATCGAACACCAAGGGCTTAATTACCTGTCTGTTATACCATCCGTGGTAGTAGACGCAGATTCCACAATGCTTAAACAGTGAGATCGGTGGCAAATCAAATGGGACTCGTGGGACGATATCAAACCGATATACCATCCTATAGTACCTTTCGCCCAAGATGGACTTCATGTATTTCTTGAAGGTAGCATCTCCAACCCTAGGCTGCCCATATGTCATTACAGCGTATATCGAATCTAAGATGTCATTTTCCTCGTGCAAGGCTAGCAAAGCAGGGAAAACGGCAGCGAGTGCTCCACCCAAGCTATGTCCGGTCACGAGTATCTTCGCGTTGTTGTGTTTCTTCAGCAAGGTTCTGAGTGCATCCCTAACAACGTAGTACGCCACTGGTTTGTCATCGTTCCAACTCAAGTCCTTTGGGAAGCCTTTCTGGTAGTCCATCTCATCTTGCAGGCCAAGGGCCTTTAAGAAACCCAAATGGACGTTGCCCAATTTTCCCATGGAGATCCAAGAGAGGTCGACGTCGGTGGACCAATCGTTGGCGTTGAAGGCCTCGGTGCCACGGAAGGCCAGGACGATTAGGTCGGCGTCATCTGCTTTGTTGCAAAAGATGAATGCTTGTGTTGTCATGTCTTTCAGGAACTCTGTAAAAAATTTCATGTCATTCTAATTAGCCAAATCTTTCATTAGGCGAAGTCTTGGATTATACTCGCATATATATATATATATATATATATATCAAGCTCCTCCTCATGAATAAAAAACAAATTAAATGACTGCCAACGTAATGATTCTTTTCTTTGTTTATCTAATTGGACAGAGTGACTGACAATCTCTGGTCCACCTTTAATTCCTAAATACGAGTTATGAACTTGGCGAAGATGTGTCAAGCTTAACAAGGAAAATGATACTTACTGTTCCAGCAACTGTAGTACCCAACAAAGTGCATCTGCATCCATTCAATATCAAAGCCAGAGTTAGCCATTATGCATGTATCAGAATACAATTAATTACTCAGGATAAAATCACCAATATTTGTGATCTGGTCAGCCTCCATGAGTTTCATATTTTTTACCTTCCATTTTTTGGTTACTGTGTCCTTGATGTATGCATGATTCTCATAGGCTACCTTGGCAGCCATCATCGAGAGATCCAAGGGGTCCGTTTTGCCAATTCCTCTTAGCTCCTCCATTGAGTCGGAAAAATTGATCCAAGAGTTGCACTTGCTGAGATCAATTCGCCCATCGATTTGTGCAATGATCGATCGGAAGTTGGCTGAGCTTCGCTTGGGGATCACAACGGACACTGCGATCAAAAGTAAGACAATATTACTAATTAAGAAACAAAACCTTATATATGTATTACAGACCTCACGTATAATGAGAATGCTACTTCCCAGAATGCACAAAATTAGACCAAATTTATTGGAAAGCAATTCATAGGTACATGAACTCCTCAATCTATGAATTTTTTAATCAAATAGCCCAAAAAAAGCTCTCTTTTTTTTCTATATTTTTTCCAAGAAAAATTAAAAGGCACTAATTAACCTGTGTCATTTCACATGTGGTAATACATTAAGTGCGTGTAGTAAATCCTTCAAGAAAAAAGAAAAAAAAAGGAAAAAGAATAGGTAGCTGATTATATCAAAGATTATTTTATGGTTACAAAAACCAGGTGGTGAACCGCTGGGGACAAGAAGCGAAAAGAAGAAGACATCAACACAGAAAAAGCGAAAAGAGAAGATATGATCATGAGGAGAGAAAACCTGTGATAACGTTCCAGATTAAGCCTGGTATTCCACCATTAAGGGCTATCAAGTTCAACGTGAACTCAATAACGCGCCCAATCCACTTGAGTGGCGTTCTAGTCGCTGATAATATCTTTTGAAAAAGAAGCGTGAGGGCGGTGATCCAGTCCGTCGGGACACCGTCGAGACCGGCGGCAGCCGAGCTGCTGCATTCCACGAACGGATGGCTGATCAGGGGTCGTCGAAAGATCAGAAGGCTCAGCAGATCCAGCAGACTTATTTTCTCATGCCGGCATATCATGTACTCAGCGCAAGGAGTTTCAGGAGCCATTGGCAAAAAGGAAGGAGGAAGCTGGTAGTACTATTTAGCAAAGAAGGGGAGAGGAGCGATGGCCCCAAAGGAAACCGAAGAGAGAAGCCAATGGAGTTTTTTTGGGAAACTAGAACTAGAGACGGAAGAGAGAGAGAGAGCGAGCGAGAGAGCGAGAGCGTCTCTTAGTGCCCTCGGAACTTTTGCGGGATCCCGGATATGGCCCTGGCAGGACTCGCCTTCCTTGCGCCACGTGTGGCGGTCGGAGGTCGGGAGAATGGACACGTGGTGAAGCCCGTAGCCGGAGTTGTCGCCGGCCGAGAGTCGGCACCTCAGTACCGCTAGCGGCCATCGCGGACCCCTGCCTGTCGTCGGGACAGGTGTCGCAGAAGCAGAGAACGGACACTCCTCTCTCCCTTCGGCTGTCTCCCATCTCGAACTTATCCAGACCTTCGTCCTCATGCGACCCAAGTTATATTCTATGCGTTACAACTCGGCTCGTGGAACTCGACCACCCGTGCGGCCGCCCGAGCGCGCCCACCGGACAGGCTGGCGGGCGTCCAGCGCATGCGCCCCATGTGCATCAAATGCACTCGCTTCCTACGCACGCCCGGCTGACAGACGGCCAGCCTGGCAGCGCTTGCACATGACGGACGGGCAAGCAGCCTGCTCGATCGTTGGCATGCATCAAACGAGCGCGCATCCAACGGTCAATGCCCAGACGCGCTCAGCATCTAAGCTGGCGCGCGTGCATCCAGCTAGCCTGTTTTGAGAGGCATTCGGGGCATTTTGCATTTATTCCGAACTTAAGCTTTGGATAGACTTTTAAGGTACTATTTTGGGAGCATTCTTAGCCCTTCATCAGCCAATCCAACGGCCATAAAAAGATAAGCTTCAAGGGAGTTTTGGATGGTGGCGGTACATGGGATAAGAACGGGATAAGCACATAAGGCCATGGCTGCAACCTATAAAAGAAGGGGCAGAGGTCTTCGGAAGGCATTGAACGAAGCCAAGCAAGGCGTCTTCTATTCTCCACTTTGAGCGAGAGAGAGGAGAGAGAAGATACAATCGGAGCTCAATAACCCTACCCTATTGTGCTGTGAGAAAGAGAGAGGCTGACTTAGCACGCCTCGATCAACCTCACCCTACCCCGTTAGTCGATCAACCTCACCTCATTCAACTCTATTGTGGGCAACTACTCTGATAGCACACCAGCTTCCGTACTTAGAAAAAAAAAAAATAGCCTATACCTACATGTGCCTCATGGTCGTCCTTCAATTAACTACTCTTATCATTATCCTATGCAAACAAGCTCCTGATGCATTTGGATATTAATGGACTCTCGGTCCCTTCGCGCGGTGAAATTAAACTTCCACCCATGTACTCGATTTTTAACTTCTCAATGCTCGAGCAAGCCATCCTAACCATTCGCATCATCGATGAGGAGAGAAAACCTGTTATAATGTTCCAGATTAAGCCTCGTATTCCACCATTAAGGGATATCAAGTTCAACGTGAACTCAGTAACACACCCAATCCACTTGAGTGTTATTCTAGTCACTTGAGTGTTTGTGTGCTGCATTCCACGAACTGATGGCTGATGAGGGGTCTTCTAAAGATCAGAAGGCTCAGTAGATCCAGCAGGCTTATTTTCTCATGCCGGCATATCATGTACCCATCACAAGGAGTTTCAGAAACCATTGGCAAAAAGGAATGAGGAGGAAAGTAGAAGGGGTATAGCCGAGAGAAAGGAGACAGAAGCGACGACCCCGAGAAGTCGGGATGCGCTCTTTTTATAGAGGGAACTCAGCTCGTGGAACTCGATTACTTGTTCAGCAGCCACATTGCATGGCATATCGAGGTAAAGTAATGGTCTCATGTATCATCACAATGATCTTTCAACTACTTATATAACCTTGCCACGGTACATATCCTATGCCTAGGATGATGGGTTGGTGTAAGCTGCCGTGCTAGACGGGTAGGGGGAAGCACAATTCCACCATGCACGACGGGGCTGTGACGACTCCAGCAACGCGGTTTCAAAACCACGTTGTCGTTATTTTCTAATCAAGCATTGAAAGTAACGATGCTGCCGAGGTGATTGCCCATATACCTTCATGAACCTCCTGAAGAGCATAATCGGCTTCTGATGGACGGAGGCATTTGAGCAATGGCATGGAGAAGGATCGCTTATATAGCTGATCATCAATCAGAACATAATGAGATAATTGCAATTTCAACTTCCTTGCTTCTTTCTATCAGTGGGCAGCAACCCTTCTTTGAGGTACCGGTGCAGAGGGTCTATTTAGGATGGTTCGGTGTCAACCTGCATCATGTGATCAACATCGACGATGCTGGGCTTCTCTAGGACTTCTAGGTGGAATTTTTACTCGAGATCCATCGACTCTGTAGTTGCCAGGTGGGACAGTAGGTCGGCGCATGCATTTTTAACCCTTGGGATTTGGACAATTTTGAATTCATCGAAATAGGAAGATAGATCATACACTTTTTAGAGATACCGAATCATACTCGGCTCTCGAGCCTCGAATTCTCCCTGCACCTGGCTGGCCACCAATTAGGAGTTGGTATAGGCAATCAGCTTCTTGACTTTAAGATCACGGGCGATTCGGAGTTCGAAGAGTAAGGCTTCGTACTCCGCCTCATTGTTTGAGGCTGGGAAGGAGAAGCGAATGCCATATTCAAAGGTCGAGCCTTCCGGACTGGTGAGGACTAGGCCGGTGCCAGAACCGCTTGTGCTGGAGGATCCGTCCGCATGGAGCAAGCATGGGGCGCTGGGCTTTGGTTGTCCAGGTGAGTCTGTAATAGAGCCATCTTCGGGTATGGTGCATTCGAGGAGAAAGTCTGCCAGAACTTGGGCTTTAATGGCTGGACGCAGCTGATACTGAATGTCATGCTCGCTCAGCTCGATAGCCCATTTGGTCATTCTCCTTGATGCTTCTGGATGATGGATAATTGCCTTGAGAGGTTGGCTGGTCAGGATGATGACAGTATGCACCTTGAAGTATGGCCGCGACTTTTAGACTGATGTTACTAGAGCTAGGACCATCTTTTCGATCCGAGTATACCTCATTTCAGCATCTTTGAGTAGTTTGCTGACATAATAGACATGCCTTTGGACTCTGTTCTCCTCTCTGGTTAGCACCGAGCCAACAGCATTTTCAGAGACTGCCAGGTACAGATTCATTACCTCCCCTGCTTCGAGCTATTGAGGAGAGGTGGCGAGCCGAGGTATTTCTTGAGGTCTTCGAAAGACTTTTGGCAGTCTGGGGTCCACTGAAAGTTTTTGACCGATCAAAGCACTTTGAAGAAGGAAAGGCATTTCTCGACCGACCAAGCAATGAAGCGGTTGAGGGCTGCTACCCTCCCGGTGAGGCGCTGCACATCCTTGACTGACCCTGCGGAGCCATTTGTTGCAGGGCTTGGATTTTCTGAGGATTTGCCTCAATGCCTTGCTGTGAAACCATGAAGCCGAGGAATTTCCCAAAATTGACTTGAAGGCGCATTTGGTGGGATTGAGCTTCATCTGATATTTTTGAAGTGTAGCGAAGCTCTCTGCAAGGTCCTCAATATGCTGGGATGCCTTCTGCTTTTTACCAGCATGTCATCAACATATACCTCCATGTTTCGATCGATTTGCTCCTTGAAACTTTGTTGACCAGCCTTTGGTAGGTGACACCTGCATTTTTCAAACCAAAGGGCATAACTCGGTAGCAATAGATACCTCGGTTGGTGATGAAGGCAATTTTTCCTCGTCTTTGGGCGCCATTCGGATCTAGTTGTAGCCCGAATAGGCATCCATGAAGGTTAGCATTTGATGGCCTGAAGTTGAATCCACGAGCTGGTCAATCCGTGGAAGAGGGGGCAAGCCTTATTGAGGTCAGTGAAGTCGATGCAGATCCTCCATTTGCCATTTGACTTCTTCACCATGACCACGTTCGCTAGCCAGTCGGGGTAACTAACCTCCTGGATAAACTTGGCTTTGAAGAGCTTATCCACCTCTTCTTCAATGGCTTTATGGTGCTATGGGGCGAAGCTCCTCTTCTTCTGCTTAATGGGCCTGAATGTTTCGTCCACGTTGAGGCGGTGGACTAGGATGTCTGGGCTGATTCCAGGCATATCCGATGCAACCAGGCAAAGACATCATTATTCCTCCGAAGGAACTCAATCAATTCTTGTCGAAGCTTTCCTTCTAGTTGTGATCCGACCTTTATAGTTCGGTCGGGCCAAGCTCATCAAGTGGTACCTCCTCCAGTTCTTCGGTGGGCTTTCCTCGTTGCTCAGCGAGATCTTCTCGAGCATCCAGCCCATCCACCTCGAGCTTTCTGGATTGAAGGTCAGCAACAAAGCAATGCCGAGCTATGATATGGCTTCTCGAACAACCCTCCCTCCCCATTCGGTGGGGAACTTCATGGCGAGATGGGGAATGGAAATGATTGCCTTAAGAGAGATTTGCCCCGGTCTATCGAGGATGGCATTGTAGGGACATCGGAGCTTGGTCACGAGGAAATCCATGAACACGATAGTCACATGGGGCCAGGTGCCAGCTCAGACTGACAGAGTAATGACTCCTTCAGGGATTATGGAGTCACCTATGAAGCCCACCAGGGTGGACTCCACCGATCAGAGGCTTTCTACCCGAATTTTAAACTCACAAAGGCATCGAAATATAGAATGTTAATAGAGCTTCCACTATCAACTAGAATTCGGTGTACATCGTAATTGTTCATATTTAAAGATACAACCAGAACATCATCATGGGGGTACTATACCTCCCCAAGGTCTTCATTAGAGAAGGTGAGCTCATCGACCCAAGCTTTCTTCGGCGGGTTCTCCTCCTCACCTGGCCAAGAAGATGGGGATCCGGCCGCCATTATCACATTGACGTTGCCGATAACTGGAGGATTTGGTGGTGGGAGTTGGCGAGGTTCATGTTGATGATTCTCTTCGTTATTCGCCTGATCAATTGCTTGATCTCGTTTTTGAGCTGCCAACAGTCCTCGGTATCATGCCTGTAGTCCCATGGAAGCGGCAGTACTTGGCCAGGTCCCTCCAAGCTTCGTTGCCTCAAAGAGGAGGGGATCGAGGAAGCTGATGCTCGATCTCCATCAGGATCTGCACTCTTGGCACGGTAAGGGGAGTATAGTGGTCAAACCTTCGGGCCGAACTCCAAGTTTGGTCTCGAGGTGACGGTGGAGGAGCCCTACGGTGGCGAGGCAGGCTAGCGCGGCGGTGGGCTCGCTGCTTATTCGAGCCCTTTGCCTCTTTCTTCTTCAGCTGCTCAGCCTGAGCTGACCTCCTCGATTCTTCTATCCTGGCATATTTGTCCGCCAAAAATATCATGTCCGAGAGGCTCTTCAGGTAATTAACCTCCAGAGCTAGGTAGAGGTCACCCTCTTTGGATACTCCTCCGGCCAGGGTGGACATGGCCACCTTGTGGTTGAGATGGTCAACTTCTAGAAGGGTCGTGTTGAAGCGGGTGAGGTAATTCTTCAGCGACTCCCCTTCTCTCTGCTTGATCTCAGAGAGGGAGTCGAATCTCCATAGTTGGTGATGGCTGCTGATGAACTGGCTAATGAGCAGGCAGCTCAGCTCATCAAAAGAATCAATGGAACCTGGTTTTAGGCCGTTTAACTAGGTTTGGGCAGATCCCCTTAAAGTGAAGGGAAAGGCTCTGCACATGATCACATCTAATGCCCTGTGGAACATCATGATGGATCTGAAGCTGCTGAGGTGGTCATCGGGATCGGTGGATCCATGATACGGTTCGATGGTAGGGAGCTTGACATGAGGAGAAATCACTTCCCTCATGATCCTGTTAGAGAAGGGGATGCCCTGTTCCGCTTTCGGCTGGGATGGAGGGGCTTGCCTGGCGGCATCCAACTCCCGATGCCACTCTTGCCGCATCTCCTGCATCTGTTGTCTGATCACTTCATCCAGAGTGGTATGAGGGATAGGGCGAGGAGAAGATGGCAGCGGTGTCGAATCCTAAGAAGACACCGGGGAGAAGGAGCGAACCCGTCTGGATCTGAGCAGGCTCTTCCACCCAACTCGTTGTAGCGCTAGCTTCGCCTTTGCGGGCCGGTGACCGCGATCCATCGCCTCAGACGGATCGAAAGAAGAGATCGCTGGCGAGGCAGGGGCAGTAGCCTCCTCACAAGGTTGAGAAGTAGGGATAGCAGTTCCAAGGATCGCTTGGAATCCCTGGACCAACTGGGTCAATGCTTGGACTTGCTGATCCATAGTGGTGAACTAATCTAGGGTTATCGCCGTTGCCAGTGGTGAAGGAGTTTCAGCTGACGGTGGTAGCGAAGGTACTGCACCGCTAATCGGATCAGGCCTTTGAGAGGCGGCCTAGTCTTGAGCTTTAGATGTAGCTCTCTTCCGATTGGCCATTAGAGGATGCTTTGCTCTGGTTTTCTTCTAGCGCCAATCTGTTGCTGCAAAAATCCATTCTCTGACTCGGGTGTGCTTTCGGCTCCTAATCCGAACGCCGACATCGTCGCCTCGAGGTGGAACCTGCAAGACAGTCCGCACACAGAGGGTACTATGGGGGTTGCCCTCTGCGGAGGACCCTCCGATGCCCAAGTCAGTGGAGATTCACAGCAAGCAGATGCGAGAAGAAGACTCTCACAAAGAAAATGTTCTTCTAGGCTCTTGTGAGAGCTCTAATAGAGTATGAGATTTAGTGAGTAAATGAATGCGTAAGGGGTTGTCTTAGAGTTTACGCGCGTACCTAAGAGGTTAGAATGCTGTGGTATTTATAGGTGATCACCTATTCCTTGGGCGTGCCCTGGATGGGGTCTGAAAACTGTTAGGATTCGAATCAAGTTTGTTATGAGGCCAGTAGGATCTGTATCTTGTCAGTTAGAGGATCGACGGTTGGGAGAGCTAGTTGATGCCTTGAGGTTCTGTGATCACATAGACCTAGGCCACTCTTGCAAGTCCTAGGCCACTTCTGGGCATGATTCGCTACCTGGAATCTTATTCAGCTATAGTGGATTCAAACTTTCCTGCTTTCCCGCGCCGAATTTCACAGAGGTATTTTGAATGTCTTGGTTTGGTTTGGTCAGGACAAGAAATAACTAGGTTTTCTGAGGTATAAGATGGCTCGGCTCGAATGGCCGAGGAATAGCTCGGGTTGCCACGGTATAAGATGGCTCAGCTAGGACGACCGAGGAATAGCTTGGGTTGCCGAGGTATAAGATGGCTCGGCTCGGACGGCTGAGGAATAGCTTGGGTTGCTGAGGTATAAGATGGCTCGGCTTGGATGGCCGAGGAATAGCTCGGGCTATCGAGGAATAACTCGGCTTAGATGGCCGAAGTATAAAGGTGGTCCGGTTGTCAGGGTAACCCGACTTTGTCAGAGGTGACTTGGCTTCATCGCTTAGATGTTATGCCAGCTGGCTAGTAGGGTATTTGGATTGGGCGTGACCCAATCGCCGATGTGAGTGGTCAATAATGTAATGACGATTTTACCCCTCATCACATGCCCCCCACTCCCTAGTCTGAAGTGTAAGTTCGTATATAGAGTGTAGAATTCTGGAGCAATCTTATTAGGGGGATTCAAAAAGGCGGGCAATGATAATCTCGTAAATGACGGGCCGCTGTTTTGTCATCATTTTTCACCGCGGATCGAGGAGGAAATGCCTCGTTTCCAACAAGTCTTAATGGTGGAGGTTCCGCATGGCGGAAGTCCTTTATTTTGATGCCCATATCGGGGTTTTTGGCATCTAGGGCTTTCTTTCTGAAGCACTTATTTAAAGAGGGTTGGGGCAGCGCTCCTTCTGCAATGCCCCTTTGTCCCTGCCACAGAGATTTTCCGCTCTCTCTCTCTAAGCCCTTGCTTGTCTATTCGTGTCTTACCGCCTATTCAGCCAACATGAGTGGTACACGCGATGTTGCTTCTGAGGTAACCTTAGATGATCTAGATAGGATTCATCGCCATTATAGAGTTCTTCTGGATGTTTCCTTATGGGCGCCGAGGACCGAGCATCGGGTTTCAATCGAGCTAAGCCGGGGGGGTCTTCTTCTACGAGGAGAGCTTGAGGGCAGGTCTTCGATTCCCTCTTCACCCGTTGATACTCAAGTCTGGAAGCAGACCTCTCTTGTTCAGTTCTTTCATCCCCTTGTCTCCCATGTGGCCCAGGCGGTAATGCCACATCCTGTACACATCCCGGGGATCTTGCTCCACAGCTGCCACCTCAGATTTCACAGTCATCACAGAGCCCTCCATCTTGTATAGATTATTTTCCAGCCTCCTCCCTCTCATCACCACCATGGCTCCATTGGAGATGTTCAGAACTCCACTCCTGGCACGACTGCTGAAGCTGTATCCAGTCCGCTCCAAGTACCCCAGTGATACCAGATTCTTCTTGAGTTCTGGAACATGCTTCACACTGGTAAGAGTGCGCACCATACCATCAAACATCCTCACCCTCACTGTGCCAATACCTGCCACCTTGCAAGGGTGATTATCTCCAAGAGTCACATTCCCCTCCTCAACCTCTGTGTAAGTACTGAACCACGACCGGTTGGGAGTGTAATGATGAGAACAGGCTGAATCCAAGGTCCACATCTCTGTGCTGTGCCTGTGATCATCTGATACAACCAAGAGATCATCCTCCACCTCCTGATCTGCAACTGTACTCACAGACTCAGATCCTCCTTTTTCTCCCTTCTGATTTTTCCACTTAGGACAATTCTTCTTAAAATGTCCTACCTCTCCACACTTATAGCACTTCAGCTCTCTCTTGCCTTTCCTGGACTTTGATCGTCCTCCAGACTTACTTCTGTCCCTGCCCCTACCTCTGCCTGTCCTTTCCCCAACTGATAGACCCTCCTGGGGAACAGCTTCCTTGGTCATCTTCTCCCTCTGCTCATTCGTCCGAAGCACCGAGACAATATCTTCATAAATTAATGTCTCCTTCCCATAGAGCAGTGTTGTGACCAATGAGTCATAAGACGTGGGCATTGAACATAAAAGCAGAAGTGCTTTATCTTCTTCCTCCATCTTGACCCCAACATTCAGAAGTTCATTGCTCATCTGGTCGAATATCTGGATGTGACCCAGCACATCTCCACCTTCTGACATCCGAAGGCTGTAGAGGCGCTTCTTCAACATCAACTTGTTGCACATATTCTTCCCATATAGAGGGTGTGCAACTTCGTCCAGAGTCCCTTCGGGGTCTTCTCCTCCAGCACTGAATAGAGGACTGAATCCGCCAGACAGCCCCTGATCATTGAACATGTCTTCTTCTCCAATGAAATCCACTGCTTGTCTGTCATCCCATCTGGCCTTTCCTCCAAGCCAAATCTAAACCCTGCTGCACAAGGAGGTCCTCTACCCGGACTTTCCACATGGAGAAACTTCCCTTCCCATCAAACTTCTCAACCTCTATTTTTATGCTACTCCCCATGGCCAATTTCAAAAATAGCACAAAAATAAATTTTATAAAATAGAGAAGTACCTTGACGAGATTCTGTTGAAATTATTTCAACTCCTTGAAGGCCTCCAGATTACTCCTTGAACCAGGCTCTGATACCACTTGTTAGGGTTTAGACCTAGATGAATAGCAATGGGATTCCCCGTTGAACAAGAACTAGAACTAAGGATTTCTAATCCTGTTAGGTTTAGACCTTGATGAATAGCAATGGGATTCCCCGTTCAACAAGAACTAGAACTAAGGATTTCTAATCCTGTTAGGTTTACTTCTTGAAAAGGAGGAAGATGGGGAGGAGAAAGAAAGGGCTGCCGCCCTATGATGAGAGAAGGAAATTTTTGGGAGAAAAGAATCTGTTCTCTATTCCATCCAAACCCTAGAGACTAGGGTTTAAATACATCCACGAAGTGGGCCAGGCCCAGACTCAACAAAAAACTCCCATGGACTAAACCAATGAGATTAAACTAATCCCCAAGCCCGTGTACACCCGTGACTTGATTTAATCTCAACCCTTGGACTCAAACCCAGCCCAATACAAGTTAGCCCACCTGGGCCTTGATAGCACCACACCAGGCCCAACAAATGCTACTTCCCAGAATGCACAAAATTAGACCAAATTTATTGGAAAGCAATTCATAGGTACATGAACTCCTCAATCTATGAATTTTTTAATCAAATAGCCCAAAAAAAGCTCTCTTTTTTTTCTATATTTTTTCCAAGAAAAATTAAAAGGCACTAATTAACCTGTGTCATTTCACATGTGGTAATACATTAAGTGCGTGTAGTAAATCCTTCAAAAAAAAAGAAAAAAAAAAGGAAAAAGAATAGGTAGCTGATTATATCAAAGATTATTTTATGGTTACAAAACCAAGTGGTGAACCGCTGGGGGACAAGAAGCGAAAAGAAGAAGACATCAACACAGAAAAAGCGAAAAGAAGAAGATATGATCATGAGGAGAGAAAACCTGTGATAACGTTCCAGATTAAACCTGGTATTCCACCATTAAGGGCTATCAAGTTCAACGTGAACTCAATAACGCGCCCAATCCACTTGAGTGGCGTTCTAGTCGCTGATAATATCTTTTGAAAAAGAAGCGTGAGGGCGGTGATCCAGTCCGTCGGGACACCGTCGAGACCGGCGGCAGCCGAGCTGCTGCATTCCACGAACGGATGGCTGATCAGGGGTCGTCGAAAGATCAGAAGGCTCAGCAGATCCAGCAGACTTATTTTCTCATGCCGGCATATCATGTACTCAGCGCAAGGAGTTTCAGGAGCCATTGGCAAAAAGGAAGGAGGAAGCTGGTAGTACTATTTCTTATTTTCTTCTAATGAAATGAGAGCATTACAAGAACTAATGAAAACCAGAGCGCTTCAAATCATCTATATAACTTCAAATGCGATGCCCTAGCTAGTTTGTGACTCATGACACAACTAGGAAAACCAGAGCGCTTCAAACCAAATTATAGAAGGACTAGATCGATGTAAACGGAATCCTAGCTAGTTTGTGACTCATGACACAACTAGAAAAACCAGAGCACTTCAAACCAAATCATAGAAGGACTAGATCGATGTAAACGGAATCCTAGCTAGTTTGTGACTCATGACACAACTAGGAAAACCAGAGCGCTTCAAACCAAATCATAGAAGGACTAGATCGATGCAAACGGAATCCTAGCTAGTTTGTGACTCATGACACAACTAGGAAAACCAGAGCGCTTCAGACCAAATCATAGAAGGACTAGATCGATGTAAACGGAATCCTAGCTAGTTTGTGACTTCATGGTCTTTATATATTTAGGCAATGGCCTTCTTCTACGTCTCAACAAGCGCTCAAATCCCGTTCCCTCTCCTCTCTAATTTGATCGCCATGGCGACTAGTACTCAGAATAACCCACCGATGGCTGCCCATTCATGCGATCATTTTCCCTGGAAAGATGGGGAGTTGGTGCTCTGGCTTGACTCAGTGTCATCTCTCAGCACCGACGCCCGTCCCCGCATGCTCGTCAAACTGACGCTGAGCCACAGCGTGGTGTTCTTGAGTTTTTAGAATCTTTGCCTCTGTTTTTGGCGATTTGGATTATTTTTTTGCCTCAAGATTCTTAAACCGTCGTTTGTTTAGTTGCTGTGTTTTATTTATTGCTCTTTAGGTTGATGATGCGAGGATAGTGGCTATAAGATAAACGGACGGAATAACAGGGATGTCAAGGTTGCTGCCTCTTCGCAGAGGAGTTGCCCGCATTGGTCATCAGATTCGAAGCGACCTGATATATATAGGGATCAACGCAAGGAGTAAAGAACGATCTTTTACTGGCCTCAACTATTATGTTTTGGATAAATATAGGGATCCTTTTCCCCTATTTACACTCATATATATATATATATATATATATATATATATATGTTTTGGATATAGAGTCTATGAAAGTTTAGCATTTTGTAATAATGAGCTGTATGAATTTGTTTGATAATAACCAATACGCAAGACAGTGGAGGAGAATGGACAATAAAGACCTTAAAAACGTAAAGTAATTTTACTGTCCTGAGTTGCATCGTTTTATATCGTTTTATGCTGCATTTGGGTGGAATTTTTTTTTTAATCCAAGGAAATTTTATAAAATTTATAAATTTTTTTTAATTATGAATTCTGGACTCCTTTTCCGCTAACTGTGAGCCATGACATCCCCGTCGAGGCCGCCAAGAAGGTCATCGCGCCATTAGCAAAGAAGGGGAGAGGAGCGATGGCCCCAAAGGAAACCGAAAAGAGAAGCCATTGGAGTTTTTTTTGGGAAACTAGAACTAGAGACGGAACGGAAGAGAGAGAGAGAGCGAGAGAGAGAGCGAGAGCGTCTCTTAGTGCCCCTCGGAACTTTTGCGGGATCCCGGATATGGCCCTGGCAGGACTCGCCTTCCTTGCGCCACGTGTCGCGGTCGGAGGTCGGGAGAATGGACACGTGGCGAAGCCCGTAGCCGGAGTTGTTGCCGGCCGAGAGTCGGCACCTCCGTCCCGCTAGCGGCCATCGCGGACCCCTGCCTGTCGTCGGGACAGGTGTCGCAGAAGCAGAGAACGGACACTCCTCTCTCCCTCCGGCTGTCTCCCATGTCGAACTTATCCAGACCTTCGTCGTCATGCGACCCAAGTTACATTCTATGCGTTACAACTCGGCTCGTGGAACTCGACCAACCGTGCGGCCGCCCGAGCGCGCCCACCGGACAGGCTGGCGGGCGCCAGCCTGGCACCCGACCGCACGAGTGCACGCTCGGCGCACGCAACTTTCATGGGTCCGGAGCATGTGCCCTATGTGCATCGGATGCACTCGCTTTCTGCATACGCCCAGCTGGCAGACGGCTAGCCTGATAGCACTTACACATGACGGGCGAGCAAGCAACCCGCTCAATCGTTGGCGTGCGCCAGACGGGCGCGCACCCAACGGCCAGCGCCCAGGCGCGTGCCCAACGTCTAGGTTGGTGCGCGTGTATCCAGCCAGCCTGTTTTGAGAGGCATTCGGGGCATTTTAGATTTGTTCCGAACTTAAGCTTTGGATAGACTTTTGAGGCACTATTTTGGGGAGCATTCTTAGTCCTTCATCAGCCAATCCAACGGCCATGAAAAGATAAGCTTCAAGAGAGTTTTGGGCGGTGGCGATCATGGGATAAGAACGGGATAAGCACATAAGGCCGTGGCTGCAACTTTTAAAAGAAGGGGCAGAGGTCTTCGGAAGGGATTGAACGAAGCCAAGCAAGGCGTCTTCTATTCTCCACTTTGAGCGAGAGAGAGGAGAGAGAAGATACAATTGGAGCTCAATAACCCTACCCTATTGTGCTGTGAGAAATAGAGAGGCTGACTTAGCACGCCTCGATCAACCTCACCCTACCCTGTTAGTCGATCAACCTCACCTCATTCTACTCTATTGTGCGCAACTACTCTGATAGCACGCCAGCTTCCGTACTTAGAAAAAAAAATAATAATAGCCTATACCTACATGTGCCTCATGGTCGTCCTTCAATTAACTACTCTTATCATTATCCTATGCAAACAAGCTCCTGATGCATTCGGATATTAATGGACTCTCGGTCCCTTCGCGTGGTGAAATTATACTTCCACCCATGTACTCGATTTTTAACTTCTCGACGCTCGAGCAAGCCATCCTAACCATTCGCATCATCGATGAGGAGAGAAAACCTGTGATAACGTTCCAGATTATGCCTCGTATTCCACCATTAAGGGATATCAAGTTCAACGTGAACTCAGTAACGCCCAATCCACTTAGTGTTGTTCTAGTCACTTGAGTGTTTGTGTGCTGCATTCCACGAACTGATGGCTGATGAGGGGTCTTCTAAAGATCAGAAGGCTCAGTAGATCCAGCAGGCTTATTTTCTCATGCTGGCATATCATGTACCCATCACAAGGAGTTTCAGAAACCATTGGCAAAATGGAATGAGGAGGAAAGGAGAAGGGGTATAGCCGAGAGAAAGGAGACAGAAGCGACGACCCCAAGAAGTCGGGATGCGCTCTTTTTATAGAGGGAACTCAGCTCGTGGAACTCGATTACCTGTTCAGTAGCCACATTGCATGGCAAATCAAGGTAAAGTAATGGTCTCATGTATCTTGACAATGATCTTTCAACTACTTATATAACCGTGCCATGGTACATATCCTATGCCTTAAGATGATGGGTTGGTGTAAGCTGCCGTGCAAGACGGGTAGGGGGAAGCACAATTCCACCGTGCACAACGGGGCGGTGACGACTCTAGCAACGCGGTTTCAAAACCACGTTGTTGATGTTTTCGAATCAAGCATTGAAAGTAACGATGCGGTCCATGTTTTGTTGGATTTTGTTCACATTAAACTATATGTGTGTATCTCGAATGAGAGCCATAGCTTCTCTCTTCCTTTTTTTTTTCAAATTCTCAACAATATCAAATGTTATTTGTACTTTCTGAAATACTTTTTGAGCCAACCATAAATACATTTATAGGATTTAACAAGCCTTGATCAAGGGTGCACAAAAATATTAATGAACCTTTGATCCTAGGCAATATTTAAAGATTTTCTGGAATGTATTTTTAAAATCGAGCATTGCAGTCACTACAAGAAAAATAAAATATTGCGACGCCCAAATGCATCGCAATTGCGTCGCTAAATATGCTATTGCGACGCAATAACGGCGTCGCTCAGATGTCCGTTGCAATACCCATTTGTCGCAATTGCGTCGCAATATTGCGACTCTCTGCGACGCAACATTGAGTCGCAATATTGTGACGCATCCAAATACGTCGCTACATTTTAAAATTAATTTTTAATATAAAAAATTATTATTTAATATTGCGACGCACTAAATTGCGTCGCAATATTGTGACGCATCTTGTTGCGTCGCAATATTTAATAATAATATTTTTGGTATAATAGCGACGTAATTTGAGTCGCTAATACGTCGCAAATAAATTTTTTTTTAAATATTACGACGCAAGGTCATTGCGTCGCAATATTTATTAAAAATATTTTAGATATAATAGCGACGCAATTTTAGTCGCTAATGCGTCACTATTAAATTTATTTTTAAATTATTATGGTGCCAGGTCATTGCATCGCAATATTTAATAATAATATTTTAAAAATATTAGCGATGCAATTTCAGTCGCTAATGCATCGCAAATTAAATTTTTAAAAAATATAAAAAATTAAAAATTAAAACGGTTAATACAATTTTGTTAAATCTAAATATTGATAAAAATATTTTTCACTCAATCCAAACAATAATAAAATTCCAAAAATAATTCATATATTAAAATTTTGAAGTTTTTACAACATAAAAAAAGAAAAGAAAAATACATCAAGAATCTGGGCGATCACGTGGAGGCTGTGGAGGCTGAAGACTCTGCGACAAGCGGCTAACCATATCCCGCAAATAATGCATCTCATCTCGCATGTCTGCAATCTCCTGATCCCAGCCTCGCATACGATCCTCAAAATCCTGCTCGACCTCCTGACGAACCGCCTCTGCAATAGATCTGCGAAGGTCGTGTAAACGCTCGGGAGGAAGATCACTAGGAACTCGCGAGCTGGAGGCCTGATAGGGAAAATATGTAGAAGCTCTAGTGCCCAGACCATAGACCTTGCGGTCTCGTGGCTGGGCACCAACAGCCTCAAAAAATACATGCCGACTCTCTGCTGAGAGTTCGACGGGCATCTCCCCATCAGTAGAGTCGACCTGCGATGCCTGGGAGTGAAGCTCCTCGACTCGTATCTTGAAATTATGAAATCAACAATAAATGAGTTAATAAATTTTTCAAAATAAAATTTTAGAAATTAAACAGATACTACATAAATTTAATTTCTTACCACAACCTCCCGTGATCACGTGTCGACCCAGGAACCGTCCCTCCTGGTGTGTGTCGCCCTGAATAGACGAAACTCATCAGGATCTCCGCCCTCCTGCTCAGACTATAACAAAAAAAAAGATATTAATACAAATATTTGTAAATAACTAAAATAGTAATTAAAATATTTATGTTTTCTTACCATACACCGTCTGTGCTCCTGAATCGAAATGGAGCCCGAAGTATGGCGAGAGAGACCCGTGCCAGGACCGCCCTTCTCAGATCAGCGGTTCGTGCTGGCTGATGCGGACCTCCTGCGCCAGCCATCGGACTCCCAGGCCTGCTGCCACTCGTGCCCAATACCCTCTGGCACATGCGTAGGACGCTGACCCGATGACCTCCAACGATGAAGCATGTCGGAGTATCGGCATCGCGTCAGAGCCTCCCATGCTGCCCTAATGGCATCATAGCTGGCAGGATCCCACGTAAACTTTTTCTGCATTAAAATAAATAGTTAGTTTCTGAATTTATTAAGTTTAAGAAATTTTATATCACTGATAAATTGTATTTAATAAGTTTACCTGAAACTCAGAAAAATAAAACTCCCTCGTGGCTAGAGATACGTGGCACCAATCGTAGCCACTGGGATCTGCACGCCTCTGAAATACGGCGCTGATGTGGCTGTATACATGATGCTGCTCAATGAATCTGTTAAAAAAATGCATGTTTATAAGTAATTGACTTAAAAACATAAACATATATTTTTAATTAGTATATACTTATATCCCCTGAGCATCAAGTCGAAGTAAAGTGCGGCCGATGGTGGAAGAACTCTCGGAGGTATGTGCCGATCGGCTGGATGGTAATACTGCTGGAGAGATCGAAGGCTGCGCCACTGCTGGAGATCTAAACTCTCCATCTCCGACGCTCATGTGATCTGATGTAGCAGGGCTACGTCCCTGCTCACTTCGTCTATCGTCGGTAGATCTACCTCTGCCCGTCATACTGAAAATACTAAAGATTCACACAATTAAATTACGATTAATGATTGACTATGTAAGAATTTAACACTTATAAAAAAAAAGTTAAATTTTAAAAAACCTCTATGTTTAATCGGTGTCATTTGTTTCGTGAAATGTTGGTTCAACATCCGATGCCGTATCGAATTGCGAATCAGTTTCATTATCATTGGAAGGAAACCGAACATTTGCATCCGCAATTTCTTGGACATCACCATTTGGATATCTAAGTGATATTTCAGGAGCCCTTGTGTCGTCCTTAATTGCATGCATTTCCATCTCATCCTCTTGAAATGCAGGGCACTCGGTTGATTGACTTGATGAACTCTCCTCTAATATGATTGTTGAACGTGGGACGATTTTAGAAATGGCCCACCAATCTCGCTTGTCGTTGCGCAAACTTGGATATCCGCAGTAAAAGACTTGCTGAGCTTGGGATGCAAGGATGAATGGGTCATATTTCTGCAATCTTCGTCGATGGTTCACTTCAACCAAATTATAGTCGTTATGAACCCTTTTGTCCACAGGAACTATCGGATTGAACCAATCACAATGAAACAATACGGTTCGTTTCATAGGCCAACCAGGATATTCAACTTCAACCACCTCTACTAACTTTCCATAATAATCCTGCATATTTGCTCCAATACTTTCTCCTTTCACACACACGCCCCAGTTATATGTGCCTCTTGAAGCTGCTAATTGTTCAATCTAAAATTTGTACCCATTTACAAAATAGCCAGTATAGGTTGTTACGGTCTTCAATGGCCATTGCGATAGACATTTAATGAAAATATTATCGGTTGTGGACCATGGACCGTTGACCTATAAATTAATAAGCTATTGACATCCAATTCAAAAAAAAATAGCCATTATCGAAATTGATTGAGTGATACTACTCACAAATTCATAAAATCAGTAAGCAAACTCCGTTTCTAATTTCTGTCCAATTGCAACTTGACTGATGTCGGGATTCATCTGTCATTGTCTATCACAAAACATCCTTATGGGATGAAAAGGATGAAAACTAATGTTAGAAATTAAATATTATGGTATATTATAATTTAAATTTAAATTTTCAATTTAGCATTGAAGTATACACTTACTCAATATATGGATCGACTTCTCTACAGTTCATTAGGATGTAATAATGTGCTGCATTATACTCTATATCGCTAAGATTTCTTGACTTCTGCCCACCAAATGAATGGCCGATAGCTTTAAAAATTGATATTCTACCGTCATTAGCTTCTCCTTCGTCCACACATACGTCATCGTTACGACCATGATTTTGGCTCCTCGTGTGGACGTGACCCTCAAAGTAATGTGAGGCAAAAGCTGAAACTTCTTCGACCAAGTGTGCATTGCATATAGAACCTTCAACCCTTGCCTTATTACGCACATTATTTTTTAACTTCTTAAGATACCTATATGTAAAGTTGCAACAAAAAATTAACCAATTTTTCAAGCAATGAAATAATATTTGAAATGTCAACATATCTTAATGATGTATATATTTACCTCTCGAAAGGATACATCCAGCGATACTGCACGGGACCAGCTATGCTCGCTTCGTATGGCAAGTGAACCGGTAAATGCTCCATTGAGTCAAAAAAACAGGGAGGAAATATTCGCTCAAGCTTGCATAAAATAATTGGAATTTCCTCCTCAAGCCTTGCCATGGATGCAGAAGTAATGACTGCGGCAGATAACTCCTTGAAGAATAAGCTGAGCTCCGTAATTGCCTTCCAGACATGTTGCGGAAGCAACTCACGAAAAGCTATAGGTAATAACCGTTGCATGAAAACATGGCAGTCGTGACTCTTCATGCCGAACAACTTGAGCTTATGCATGTCCACACACCTACCGATATTTGAGGCATAACCATCTGGAAATTTTAACCCTCTAAGCCAGTTACATAAAACTTCTCGTGAATTTCTGTCAAGAGTGTAACATGCTTTAGGATAGGTCCCATCGGCACTCCTTCTCAAATCACCTCCTCTGCAGTACTGATTAAGTTCTTCTCTTAACTTTGCAGTATCTTTTATTTTTCCGGGATGTTTAGCACCGTGTTAAATATGTTATCAAAGAAATTTTTCTCGATATGCATAACATCCAAGTTGTGCCGGATGAGATTTGTGCTCCAATAAGGCAAATCCCAAAATATACTTTGCTTCTTCCAGTTATGTTCTTTACATATATGGCCATTTATTCTATCTGCATCCGGTTTCCATGCATACATCAACCCCAAATGCTCTATAGAATCAAATAGATCCGTGCCGGACCTAACCGGGTCGGCAAATTTTGTGACTGCTTTGTTCTTCCGGAAGGCGATCAAGTTACGCCTGTAAGGATGATTTGGGGGCAAGAACTTCCTATGGTTATCAAACCATGACTGCTTACCACTCTTCTGCAATGTAAATGCATCCGAATCATACATGCAATGAGGGCATGCCAGACGTCCAGCAGTGCTCCAACCAGACAACATTGCATATGCCGAAAAATCACTTATTGTCCACATCAAAGTAGCTCTCATTAAGAAATTCTGTTTCATAGAAATGTCGTAGGCTACGACTCCTGTTTCCCATAACATTTTCAATTCGGCCACCAACGGTTGCAGAAAGACATCAATCTTTTCCTTTGGATTTGATGGTCCTGGAATCAAAACGGTTAAAAACATTTCAGTATCTTTCATGCACTTCCACGGAGGAAGGTTATATACAGTCAGTATCACAGGCCAACATGAGTACTGTTGCCCCGCTTGACCAAATGGTTGGAAACCATCGGTACAAAGACCTAATCTCACATTCCTTATATCTTCAGCGAAATCAGGATGATTTTCATTGAAATGCTTCCAAGCCTTTGAATCTGATGGATGCCACATTTCATCTCTTTAGATTCATGTTCGGCATGCCATCTCATATCAGCAGCTGTTGCCTCATATCTGTATAATCTCTGCAGGCGTGGGATAAGAGGAAAGTAATGCATCCTCTTGTAAGGCACACTTTTCCTCCTACTTGTACCAGCTCCTACTTCGGTGTTTTTGTACCTCGATTGCCCACAAATCTTACACCATCTCAGCTCTGAGTCTTCACCCCAAAATATCATACAATTGTTCAAGCAACAATCGATCTTATTAACTGGGAGCCCAAGCCCACGCAATAACTTCTTTGTTGCGTAAAAACTGTTAAGAATTTTTTTTTTTGTGACAGTGGCCTGGCCACCGTGGCCAGGCCACTGCCGGCCATGGCAGCGGCCGTGGCCGAAGAAGACGGCCACAGCAGCGGCCGTGGCCACCTTGTCGGCCGCAGCCACGGCCGTGGCCGGACAAGAAAAAAGGGGGGGGGGGCGGGGGGGTTTCCTCCCCCCTGTTAAGAAATTTTTTTTTTTGTGACAGTGGCCTGGCAAGAAAAAAAGGGGGGGGGGTTCCCCCCCCCCTGTTAAGAAATTTTTTTTTTTTGTGACAGTGGCCTGGCACCGTGGCCAGGCCACTGCCGGCCATGGCAGCGGCCGTGGCCGGAGAAGACGGCCACGGCAGCGGCCGTGGCCGCCTTGTTCGGCCGGGCCACGGCCGTGGCCGGACAAAAAAAAAGGGGGGGGGGGGGGGGGTTCCCCCCCTGTTAAGAATTTTTTTTTTCGTGACAGTGGCCTGGCCACCATGGCCAGGCCACTGCCGGCCACGGCAGCGGCCGTGGCCGGAGAAGACGGCCACGGCAGCGGCCGTGGCCGGAGGGAAATTATTTAAAAAAAAATTTTTTTAGAGAGTGTGGGGGCTTACCTTGGTCGAGAGAAGACGCCCGAGTCGGAGGAGAACGTCGGCGAGCCGGAGCACCAGAGGGGAGGCGCCGGAGCAGCGAGGGGGGAGCCAGAAATTTTTAGAGCACGGCGGCGGCTAGGTCAAGACGGGGAAGAAGAAGAAGAGAAGGTCGGCTTATATATAAGTAATTAGCGACGCAATAATTTGCGTCGCTATATGGTCGCAATATTTTTTTTAAATTTTTTATGAAAAAATAGCGACGCAAATAATTGTCGCTATTGTGTCGCTAACTTGGCTGGCGCCAATGTCCGACGAAAATTTATTTTTATTTTTTTAGGAATTGCGTCGCTAAGGCGTCGCAATATTTTTTAAATATTTTTAATTGATTAAAATAATAACTTTTACAATAATTGTGATGCAAGCAGTGCATCGCAATAATTTTTAAATATTTATAAATGATAATATTTATAATTTATGATAATAATTGCGATGCAAAATTACGTCGCAGTAATTTTTTAATATTTTTAATTAGATATATGTATTTTAAAAACATTACGATGCAAATATGCATCGCAATATTATATTTCTTTTATTTTTTAATACTGATAAAAATCATATTTACTTAAAATAATTGCGACGCATACATTGCATCGCAATATTTGTTTATTTTTTTTTCTAAAATGCATCGCTATATTAAAACAAGTGTGTCGCTATATTAAAACATAATATTCCTAATTAATTTTTTGGTTTATTGCATCGCTAATGCGTCGCTATTTAACATAATTAATTTTTTAAAAATATTGCAACGCACTGTGTTACGTCGTAATTATTTTTTCTCATATTTATACTTTATAAAATTTAATTTTATTTAAAATAATTGTGACGCATTTATTACGTCGCTAAATTAAAAAATAATTTTTCTAATTTTCTGGTTTATTGCATCGCTAATGCGTCGCTATTTAATATATTTAATATTTTTTAAAACATTGCGACACACTGATTTGCATCGCAATATTTTTTTATAAATTTATATTTTATAAAATTTAATTTTATTTAAATTATTTGTGACGTAATTGTTGCGTCGCTAAATTAAAAATAATTTTTTAATTTTTGATTTATTGCGTCGCTAATGCGTCGCTATTTAACATATTTAATTCTTTTAAAAATATTGCGACGCACTGTGTTGCGTCGCAATATTTTTTTCTAATATTTATATTTTATAAAAAATTAATTTAAATATATTGCGATGCATTATTTGCATCGCTAAATAAAAAATTAATTTTTTTTATTTTCTGATTAATTGAGTCGCTAATGCGTCGCTAAGGCCGTTGCAATTTTTGTTGTCACAGAGGCATCGCAAAGTGGTCGCAATTTAGCGACGCATAATTGCGTCACTAATTTTGCATCGCTATTTCAGTATTTTCTTGTAGTGAGTCTGGAATGCATCGATTCATCAGAGCACCAAGATGCTTCGTAACAATTTTTTCCTTGTGAGAATCACCATAAGAGTCCAAAAGTTAAGGATTTAAAACCCGAAGAGATAGATTTCCAACTCATTTCTTTCTATGTGATAGAATGAAGTTGACAAAATTTTATTCGTAAGGTACTTATTGTTCTTCAAGTGGAAGATGATCCTAAAACTTTTAAGAAAGCAATGGCTTCGAGAGATTCTGCTTTTTGAAAGAAGCTATTCAAAATGAGATGGATTCGATTATGTCAAACCACACTTGGGAGCTTGTCGACTTACCCAAAAGGTCTAAACCGATTGGTTATAAATGTGTGTTTAAGAAAAAGTATCATAGTAATGATATTTTAAACACCTACAAGGCTAGACTAGTAGCTAAAGGTTTTCGATAAAAAGTCTAAGCCTATTGGTTGTAAATGGGTCTTTAAGAAGAAGTATCATAGTGATGAAACTTTAAACACCTATAAGGCTAGACTAGTAGCTAAAGGTTTTTGATAAAAAGAAGGAATTGACTATGTTGATACATATGTACCTATAGCTAGAATAACAACAATTAGAGTATTGTTTACATTGGCTTCATTACACAACCTTTATGTTCATCAAATGGATATCAAAACAACATTCCTAAATGGTGATCTCAATGAGAAGGTCTACATAGAATAACCAGAGGATTTTGTTTTACTAGGTAATGAACATAAAGTGTGCAAGCTTGTTAAATCTTTGTATGCATTGAAACAAGCACCCAAATAATGGCATGAAAAGTTTGACTCTATCATACTCTCAAATGGATTTGTTTACAATGTTTCTGATAAGTGTTTATATACTAAAGTGCATGATGACTTTGTTGTATATGTGTGCCTTTATGTTGATGATATATTAATCATTAGCAATGAAATGAAAGGCATACAAGAAACGAAGAGGTTTCTATCATCCATTTTCAAGATGAAAGATCTTGGACAAGTTGACACTATTGTGGGCATCAAAGTGAAACAAAATAGTAAAGGTTTTGAACTTGGTCAATCACATTATGCTTCGAAAGTGTTACACAAGTTTAAACATTTGAAGTTCAAAGAAGTGAGCACTCCGTTCGATCCAAGGCTTAAGCTTGAAAAGAATAGTGGACAAGTCGTGGCTTAACTTAAGTATGCAAGTGCTATTGGTTGTCTAATGTATTTGATGCAATACACTAGACCCGATATAACATTTGCAGTCAGTAAGCTGAGTAGATTTATACTAGCAACCTGAGTGTAGAGCATTGGAAGACTATTGGTAGAGTCTTTGGTTATCTTTTGAAAATCAAAAGGCTAGGTCTACAATACTCTAAATTTTTTGATGTATTGGAAGGATATACCAATGCAAGTTGAATATCGAGTGTGGGATATAGTAAATCTATTACTGGTTGAATGTTTACACTAGCAGTGGTGCAATATCTTAAAAATTTAAGAAACAAACTTGCATTACACACTCAACAATGGAGTCATAGTTTGTGGCTCTAGCTTCAACAGGACATGAGGCTGAGTGGTTAAGGGATCTTCTATTGAAAATCCCATTGGCTTGTGAGAATATTTTAATTGTATTGATACATTATGATAGCCAAGCCATTTTAGTCAGATCGTATAGTGAAGTGTACAATGGGAAGTCTAGACACATTAGTCTAAGACATGAGTATGTAAGAAAATTAATCAAGGATAAAATAATTTCTCTTACTTTTGTGCGATCAAGCTATAATCTAGCTGATCCACTTACTAAACCTCTTACAAGAGATTTAGTGAAGATGACTTTCAGAGGGATGGGTCTAAAACTTCTTAAGTAAAAGTTCACCAATGATGGTAACCTAACCTAATACTAGGAAATGACTAGTCTTGGGTTCAATGGATAACAACAAGTCATTGATAAGTTGTAGCTGCACTTAGTGTATAGTGTTGACTATTACAAGTTGAAGGGTTGAGCTTTTAAACTTTTAATGAAATTCAATCATGTGGATAAGTATATGTTATAATAGAGATACTAAAAGAACTTCACCTATGTAAACCTTAAGATAGTATCGTCTTAAGTACGAGTTAGAGTTTCTCTCATAAAAAAAGTTTATGAAACAGGATAAGTACATGGCCATAAATTGTGCTGAGCGAGTGGTGTAGGCAAAGAACTTTAAGGAGTGTGTGTGGAGTATCATCGGTCTTGACACAAGGGATAACGGTTCAAAGCTCTCATATTATCGGCAATCTCTGTTAAGACTTTATGATGCTTACATTAAGGTTAGGTTCAAATCGAAAGAGAGGTAACTGTATTAATGCTTCTTTAATTTATTCTGGATTGTACTTAGTCCAATGTGACCAAGTAGGGGATTGTTGAGTTTTGTTCACATTAAACTAAGTGTGCGTATCTTGGGTGAGAGTCACGGTCTCTCTCTTCCTTTTTTTAAATTCTCAACATGTTTCACCCAAAATAAAAACTAAAAAAATATTACAATTTATTGGTGCCAATGAGCCACAAAGTTGCATAATGCTTGTAATGGTTCCTACCATCTGTTGATAGTGAATCGAAATTATTTAACTCAAAAACTCAAATGTCAGTGGCACCAATCTTTTCTTTCTTATTTGATGTGAAACTTTTCTTATAATGTAAGGTCTTATTGCAAGTCATAAGTTAACTAGAATCAGTAAGGTACTTATTGCAAGCCATACCTTAATTAGAATCTATCTCAAGCTAAATCATTAGTGCTATAAGAGTGGCTCCATGACATGTTCGGATCGGCTTTGATACCATTTGCAATGCCTCAAGCCCAACTCCTAATTAACTTATTAGTAGGCAAAAATCACGTGGCTCAAAAATTCAAGTGAAAGTTTATTGGTAATAGGTAGACTTGAGTTATAAGCACTTAAACCTTTTTTTTTCATCCAATGTGAGGCTATTTTTGGGGTATTACAATATTTCACGTTATAGCATGAAGATGGTATCGAATCTATTATGTTTGGTTCAATATTTGATGTCAATATTTGATTAGGGATGATTTCATATTGGATGTGATTATGGCATATATGTGATTTTGATTTTCTATATTTACTAGATATAATCTCTATATATTTTCTATATCTATTTCTTTATATATTTTTGTATAGTAATTCTTGCTTTGTAATGTTGCTTATTTCATGGCAACTACCTCTATATATATTTCATGGGAATAATTCCTCACTCCTCGTTCAGCATTACTTCATTGGGTATTTTGTACCCTCTTTTTTGGGAGCCTCTATTTGCACCGCAAAAATTGCTCTCTACACACCCCAATTTTTTTAAAAAAAATTAGTTTCCTAAACTACCCTCCCCCCTCCTCTCACATTTACTCCGGTGGAACCCCCTCCCCCTCTCCCATTCGCTTCCACGGAACCTCCCTTCCCCGGTCGATCCACACCCCCCCCTCGGGCTTCCCCCACTTCCTCAGTCGATCCGGCCCTGACCCCCCTCTCCGACTTTCCCTTGCACCAGTGCTGCCGGGAGGGGGGGACCGGAGCGAACGGGGAATGGCGGGTGGGGGGGAAGCAGGGGGGTGGTGGGGCACCGAAGCAAGCGGAGGAGAGAGGGGGCAAAGGTTTTAAGGGTAGTTTAGGAAATTAATTTTTTTAAAAAAATTTGGAGGTATAGAGAGCAATTTTTGTGGTGCAAATAGAAGCTCTCCTCCTTTTTACCTTCTTTCTTGTATCAAATTATGCTTTTCTAATGGCCATTTCCCAAGAAGATGAGCCTAAAACGTACTTACAAGCTGTTCATCATTCTTGTGGGTGCGAGGCCATAAATTATGAACTTTATACTTTGAAGCTTACTAACAATTGGACACTTAAACCTCTCCCTTTTGGCAAGAAAGTTATCTCTTGTAAGTAGGTATTCAAAATCAAATAAAACTCTAATGGCTCCATAGAATGCTATAAGGCATGCTTGGTTGCCAAAAGATATACCCAAGTTGAAAGTCTAAACTTTCTTAAATTTTTTGCACCTATTGCCAAATTTTTACAGTTCGTTGTCTTCTTACTATTACAGCTACTAAAAACTAGTTCTTTTATCAATTTGATGTGAATAATGCATTTTTACAAATTAAGGGACCTTGATAAGGAAGTATATATATATAACTCTTCCCCCTGGTTATGATAAGAGAAGAGACAGTCAAGCTTGTCATATTCAAAAATCTTTATATGGGTTTAAGGAAGACTCACATAAATGGCTTGCTAAATTTACCAGTGCCTTGAAGCATTATAGTTTTCATCAATCTAAAGCAAACTATTCATTATTCATACTTATTCACAATGATTGATTCTTGACTATACTTTTTTATTTTGATGATATGATTTTCACAGGAATAATGATAGTCGTTGCTAGCAACTCAAATCCTTTCTTAGTCAATACTTCTATATTAAGGCCCTTGACATTGGGACTAGAGATTGCTGATTTATCTTTAGGTATTTTTTTTGAATGAATGAAAGAATGCTTTGGACATGCTTAAAGAAACAACATGCTGAATTTTCATCTTTGCTACTTTTCCATGAAACAATACCCCAAGCTCTTCATTGACTAAGTCCACCTATTGCTAGCTTAGGATTGTTTCGTGGTCTTATTGGTTAGGTTATATATTTATCTATCACTCATCATGATCTCATTTATTCTATTAATATTTTAAGTTAATCCATGACTTATCCTCGATCACTTGGATCCTACTATGAGAGCCCTTCATTACCTAAAATCACACTCGAATTAAGGTATCTTATTTTTTCGACTCAATTTTTTTTCACTAATCAGCTTTTTATAATTTGGATTCGACAATTTGTCCAATAACTCATCACTCTACTCATCACCTTTGGTTCCACGCCTCTTTCTTGAAAAATGAAGAAGCAAACCACTACTGCACACTCTTCTACTGAGGCAAAATATCATGCCATGACTTTTGCTGCTAGTAAACTCATTTAGTTTAAAGCTTTGTTAGATGATCTTGGTATTTTACACTCACGTCCCATGCTCTTATACTATGATAATTAAGCTATACTACACATTGCTTCAAATCTCATCTTTCAAGAACAACCAAGCATATGAAAATTGATTGTTATTTTGTTCGAAAACATATTCAATCTCATGACATCATCACTTGTTACTCACCTATCACTGATCAACCTGTTGATCTCTTCACGAAAGCTTTTGGTCATGGCCAATTGCAACTACCTTTTCACAAGTTGGGCATTGTTGATCATCATGGTCCAACTTGAGGAGAGGTATTAGGTGTGATTCTATATTTGACGCCATACATTTGGAGTGATTTTATATTTGATGTTATATATTTTATTGGTAGTGATTTCATATTAGATATGATTCTAAGATTGCCACATATTTGATTGGGCATGATTCCATATTAAACATGATTCTAGCATAGATGTGAGTTGAATTTTTATATTTACTAGATATGATATTTAGATATTAATTGGATCTACTTTCTTATATATTTTTACATTATTTTATCCCATATTAACTAAGGAATAATACTTATCTTTGAATATTGTCTATTCATGATAACTAATTCTTGTCTTCTAATATTGCTTATTCCATGATAATATCCGCATATAGATTTATACCAATGCAGTATAAGAATGGTGAACCATATAGAATTTAACAGAATCCCACCTAACCATTAACGACTTTTGGCTTTCGGAACATCTTCACGTTTTATCACCAATAAATGTGGGTGTGGTGAGAGATGCAGTAAGGTTGCATACTGTTGGGATTGTTTCCAACACAGATTATTTTGGGAAGAGAAATCAAGATAGAAGAAGGGTTTTCTCTTAAGAAGAAAATAGATCTATTATATTTCATTAAGCACATCACCATATAAATATTGTTTCTTGTTTCTACGGATAAACATAATGCCTCTTATGATCTTATCCATCTAAGGCTACCCCACCAAAGCATAAAAAGATAGGCCCATTATTTAAAAGCCCAACTCATACTAAATAAAATAAAATAAAATACTAAAAACTAACAACCATTATATTTTAACACTCCCCTTTAATGGTTGTTCTTGGATGCCCATGAGATCTCTAAAGTGAATAAATTTCTCCTTGGGTAGTGCCTTGGTAAAGATATCTGCAATTTGGTCTTCAGTCTTCACATACTTGACTTCAATTTCTTTTTCTTCTACCAAATCTCTAATGAAATGGTACTTGATTTTGATATGCTTGGTGCGGCTATGATATGTAGGATTCTTTGTCATAGAAATAGTAGATTTGTTGTCACATAGCAGAGTAGTAGCTTCTTCTTGCTTTTCACCCATATCTTCAAGTATTCTTCTCAACCAAATTATTTGTTGTGCTGCCAAAGTTGTTGAAACGTATTCAGCTTCAGAAGAAGATAATGCCATTGTATCTTGCTTCTTGGATGCCCAAGATATGATACCTGATCCATAAAAGAATACATATCCTGATGTGCTTTTCATGTCATCAATACTTTCAGCCCAATCACTATCACAAAACCCAAATAATTTTACTATATCATTCTTGTTTCTTTCATACATGATCCCATAATCTTTAGTACCTTTGATGTATCTCAACACTCTTTTTGCTTGTCCAAAGTGAATATTACTTGGCTTTTGCATATATCTGGAAAGTAAACTTGATGCAAACATTAGGTCTGGCCTTGTAATTGTTAGATATAATAAACTTCCAATAATGCTTCTGTATATTTGTGCATTGGCTTCACCACTTTTATCTTCTTTCATCAACTTATCATTTACCATAAAAGGCATTTCCACACTATTGTAATTTTTTATGTTGAATTTTTTGAGAATGCCTTCTACATACTTCTTTTGACTGATAAATATGCCATCTTTTCTTTGACTGATTTCAATTCCCAAAAAATAATGAAGCAAACCCATATCATTCATTTCATACCTTCTCATCATTTCACTTTTGAAAGTCAAGATCACATTCTCATTGTTACCAATAATAATTAAATCATCAACATAAAGAGAGACAATGAGAATATTATTACCTTGCTTCTTCACATAAAGTGTTGGTTCACTTGGACTTTTTATAAAACCTTTTTCATTGAAGTAGGTGTCAATTTGAGAGTACCATGCTCTGGGTGCTTGCTTCAGCCCATATAATGCTTTCTTCAACTTGTATACCTTATTTTCTTGACCTTTGATGATGAAGCCTTGAGATTGTTCGACATAAATTTTTTCTTTCCAATACTCCATTCAAGAATGCTGACTTTACATCTACTTGGTGTAGTTTCCAGCTTTTATAAGCTACTATAGAAATAAGAGTTCTAATTGTATCATGTCTAGCAACAGATGCGAAAGTTTCTTGATAATCAATACCAGATAATTGAGAGTATCCCTTTGCTACTAATCTTGCTTTGTATTTTTGAATAGTACCATCAGGATTATGTTTTATTTTATAGATCCACTTCAAGCCAATGACTTCCTTATCACTTGATTTCTTCACTAATTCCCAAGTTTTGTTCTTCTCAATCATATTGATTTATTTTTGCATTGCCTTGTTCCACACTTCTTCTTGCATAGCATTTTCATAAGTTTTAGGCTCAATCATGCAGAAATTACAAGAAGCATAAATGTCACTTAACCTTCTCATTTTTATAGGAGTAGAACTTGAAGATAGACTTGAACTTGAAGTTGAAAATGAACTTATATTTGGAGAAGTTTGTGGTAAACCTTCAACCTCATTTTCTTCATTTTTAGCATCATGAATTTCTTTATCAAGAGGAATAATATTTTCTTTAACTTTCTTTTACTTCCAATCCCAAGCAACTTTCTTATTGTAAATAACATCTCTTCTTATGATCACTTGATTTTGCTTCAAGATGAAAAGTCTGTAACCTTTTGATTTAGAACTGTATCCAACAAAGATACATTTTTCACTAACTTCATCAAGTTTATGTCTTCTTTCCTTTGGAATGTGCATAGCACACACATCCAAAGATTTTGAAATGCTTCACTGAAGGCTTTCACCATACTAGGCTTCAAATGGTGTCATATTTTGAAGAGCTTTTGTTGGACATCTATTCATCAGATAAATTATTGTATTCACTACTTCTGCCCAATAAGAATTTGGAAGGTCTTTGTCTTTAAGCATAGATCTAGACATCTCAACAATAGTACGATTCTTTCTTTCTGAAACTCCATTTTGCTCTGGTGCATAGCCAACAGTCAATTATCTTTGTACACCATCATCTTCATAAAATTTCTCAAATTTATTTGAATTATATTCACCACCTCTCTCACTTCTCAACACCTTGATATAATTCCCACTTTGTCTTTCCACAAGATTTTTAAACTTCTTGAAATAAGAAATGCCTCTGATTTATGTCTCATAAAATATACCCATGTCATCATTGAATAGTCATCAATAAAAATAATAAAGTAGATGTTACCTGCATGAGAAGGAGTTTTCATAGGTCCACATATGTCAGTATGAATAAGCTTCAATGGTACTTTGGCTCTCCATACATGATCTTTTGGAAATACCTCTCTATGTTGTTTTCGAAGTGCACATCCTTCACAAGGTTCTTCCTTGTTATATATTGCTGGTAGACCATACACCATATTATTTTGATATATACTTCTCAAGCTTTGAAAATTCAAGTGCCCAAACCTTTTGTGCTATAACCATGACTCATCATTTACCTCCATCTTCCATGCAGCATCCTTTGCATAGTACAAAATAAAAGGAAAACTTCTATTTTTCTTCATCTTGATATTTATCATAAGTTGCTTTTTCATCCCTCTGTCATATAACTTGCAAATATTATTTTAAAGGTATACCATATGCCCATGCTCAATTAGTTGTCCAACACTCAAAAGATTTTGCTTCAAATCTGGAACAAGTAAAACATCATGAATAAATTTTCTTCCTTTCTTGGTATTGATTGCAATTGTGCCTTTGCCTTTTTCTTGGACTAGAACACCATTTCCCATCTTCACTTGTGAAATTGAAGAACTGTTAATATCCACAAAAATAGACTTGTCTCCTGTCATGTGATTGCTGCAACCACTGTCAAGATACCACATATTATTACTTTGCTCTTCTGCAGTTTGACATGCATATAGTGTGCTTTGTTGACCTTCATTTTCTTCTGAGAAGTGTGCTTGCTCACTTGCTTTGTACCTACAATCTTTTTGAATATGTCCAAACTTTTTGCAATTATAACAGTGGGGTTTCCCCCTAAACCAGCAATATTTTTCAGCATGAGAAGACCTTTTACATATATCGCACCTTTGTTGAGTGCTCTCATCATATTGCCTTTTTGAAAAATTATTTGTTTGCAATTCTCTACCTCTTCCTTTCATATTTCTTCCTCTTCCTCTATTTTGGTTTTCACCTCTTCATGACTCTTTTGACTGTAGCATGACTAGATGATTATTTTTGAGAATTTTTATCAAATACTTTGAGTTTAGATTGAAAGGCACTTTCAATTGATGATTCTTTATGCCTAAACAATCTTTGCTCATGAGCTTCAAGAGATCCCATCAATTCATGAAAAGTTAATTCAAAAAGATCTTTAGATTCTTCAACAACTGTAACTATTGTATCAAATTTTGAAGATAAACTAGCTAAGATTTTCTCACATATTCTTCGCTCGGTGATAGTTTCACCATAGCTCTTCATGTGATTAACAGTCTTCATAATTTGAAAGAAGTAATCCTTTAATTTTTTATTTTCTTGCATTTTTAAATTATCTAACTCTTTTCTTAGAGTTTGAAGTTTGATAGCTCTCACCTTGATGTTGCCTTGAAATTCCTCTTGTAAGATGTCACATGCCTCTTTTGATTTGGTGGCTCTAATAATTCTAAGAAAATTTTTTTCAGATACAGCTTGTTGGATGAAGAACAAGGCTTTAGCATCCTTTTTTTTGTAGTCCTTCAGTTGCTCCTTTTGATTATTTGTTGGATTAACTGGGTCTTCGTACCCGTTCTCAACTAGATCTCATACTTCTTGTGAAATAAAAAGGGTTTTTATCTTGATGCTCCAATGATCATAATTTTCTCCATCAAAAATAGGGATAAAAGGTTGGTGGATATTTATACCAATATTGCTTGGGGTTGTCATGAATTTTTTTATAGTAATTTTTTCTTCACCGTTTCTTTGTTGATCACTTCGTGTCACGTCCACCTACCAAGGGCTTTCCTTTTTGCTTCAAGAAAAAATTCTAACGGCTGCTGGTTATGCTCTTTCGTCTTCTTGGTCTACTGGTCCCAAATTAACTAAAAGAAAGACGAGATGGTCCCCAGCTATGACTTCCACCCTTTCTTTCAACGAGTTGGCACGGAAGAGCCCATCCAAAAATATTATATTCGGCCAATGGAACCACCTCGGGTTTTCTTTTCTTTTCTTTCTTTTTTTTGAGTCTCTGGCAAAAGAACAGCACAAGAACTTTGAATCCAAAAAATGGGAAGATTAGCAACAACGACGGGGAAGGCTTGGAGAAATAAAAGAGTAAGAAGATTTTGGCGGCGCCTTCTTGTTGCGGAGATCGAGCGGCACGAACTTCTTCTTGGTGGTTCTTGATCGTCGATGGTGAAAATGGGAACGAGCGAAGAAGCTGGGAAGGTCGTGAATCCTTTGTTTGGATTTTTTTTTCATGACTTTGCTTTGGATATGATGGGATCAAGGAAATCAGGCTCTGATACCAATTTTTGTTGGGATTGTTTCCAACACAGATTATTTTAGGAAGAGAAATCAAGATAGAAGAAGGGTTTTCTCTCAAGAAGAAAATAGATCTATTATGTTTCATTAAGCACATCACCATATAATATATTTTTTGTTTCTACGAATAAACATAATGGCTCTTATGATCTTATCCATCTAAGGCTATCCCACCAAAGCATAAAAAGATAGGCCCATTATTTAAAAGCCCAACTCAGACTAAATAAAATAAAATAAAATACTAAAAACTAACAACCATTATATTTTAACACATACGATACGAGGTGGGTAGATTGCCTCGTGGTGGCCAGACAATGCCAACAAAGCTATTCAAGGTATGGATATCATGGCATATTGTGTACTGAACTTGGTCTACAGAGGTAATAGAGTTTGCTTTGAAATACATTTAGTATGGCAAGATAACTGCTTGTATTTTGCTCAGAAATGGGCCTCTCTTATTTTCAAGTTCTGGATCATATAACCAAAACTTTGCAGCAAAGTCATCTTTCAAAGGCAAATTTTTACTGCAGGACAAGCTCAAACTTGACTCATTTATTCGAAACTTTTTGTTGATATTTGAACTTTTATAGGATCAAATGCAACCTTCAGGCCAAGTTAGACTCATGGGTCATGCACGTACGTAATTCCATCACCTGACAAACAAGGAAAATTTGATCATGTGGGAAAGAGAGATATAAATAATTAAGGATAAATCAGATCATTTGATACCATCTTTATAATTATTTAATTTATAATTCCTATAAGCTAAATAGTATATAAATATATAATATCCTATGATATATTTTTTTAAGAAAATTAATTTCACATCAATTACGTATGCACACAAAAACTATTATTTAGCGAGTATCCCGGCGATGATGGGTGGTGTTCCCGCTTGAGTTGGGTACCAAAACGTTGCCATGCATGAGAGCTTGGATCGAGGAGGTGCTCAAGCATTCTGGAAAGGGAACGAATTTGTGCACCGCCTTTAGTGCACGAAAGCGTGCACCAAATGCTGCATGCCCCTGCAAACGCGTGTGCCATGACCCATAACCGAATGGCCACGCAATCATGCAAGCGCGCGTGCCACAGCCCAATGGGCTATGGCGTGCCCTGCACGCGCGCCTGCATGCACGTGCGGCCAATGAGCGCGTTCGGTCGCGCTTTCGTGCACAGGAGGCGATGCACAAAAACTTTTTCTTCTGGAAGGGAACAACTTTGTGCATCGCCTTCGATGTATGAAGGTGTGCACCGGGCGCAGCCATTGGCCGCACGCCCATGCAGGCGTGCACGCACAACCCATTCCGAATATGCGCCCGTGCGGGCGCGCGGCCAATGGATGCTTTGGTCCTAGGATGATATAATAAAAAAAAGAGAGTGATGCTGCCGGTGAGTTCAAGCAGGTCCAGCAGCAACCAAAGCTTAACAATGCCCTGTAGAGGTATCTCCCCATCTAATTCTATTTTCCCATCAACATAATTATTTGATTTTGCAGAAGAATGGGTATAAAACTTTTTTCTCAGTAGAATGTTAACGTATGCGTTATTGTTAGAGACCTGGCTTTCTAGTGTGGCTTTAAATAAATGGAAAAAGAAATTTGGATTTGCTTGAAATGTTTGTGCTATTGACTCTCACGGCCTTTCAGGAGTGACCATTTCATTTATTTGTGGAGAAAGGGCTTGGGTAATATTAAGTTTACCTACACTAGTAGCCAATTAATGTCCATATAGTGTGATCGCATTGGAATCTTTCTCAAATGTGGATTCCTGCAGTGATCCATGCCAACACTAATGGTATTGCCGGGCAACAATTGTGGAATAAAATTGAAAATATTTTGGATTTCAATTATCTATCACTGGTTGTGGGAGATTTTAAATCTATTTTTTGACAAGAGGAAAACAGAGGTGGTATAGGCCCTTTGTTGATAATTGGGTGAGCTCTAATTTTAGAAGTTTCATGAATTCTTCTTCCTTAATAGATCTGGGTTATACTGAGTGTAAATTTAACTATTGTAATAAAAAGAGAGGCTTGCCAAAATATGAAAGAAGTTTGATAGGAAGGACCTTAGTGAATGCGAAAAAATTTGATATATTTTCTAAGGCCGAAGTTAAACATCTCACCTGAGTTCAGGTCAGCCCACTGCCCTATCTTATTAAATTTAAGATCATGGTGGGCTACGACCATTAGGTTTAAAAAATTTTAGTGTAGATATGAGAATTCGTGAGATACAGTTATGGCATCTTGGCATCTTGGCATTTATCGCAATTTCAATATTCAATTTGTCATTACTTTGGTTCTCTACTTGTGTTGCTGTGCCTCACATTTGAATGATGTTTTAGGGCTTTTATTTGAAGTTCATAGTTTTGGATCTTCATTTGACCAATGGCTATCTGTCATGGCATCTCTTTAACTCTTGTATATATATATATATATATATATATGTTCAATTTCTTTTAGATGCATTTTTGAAATGATTTTAATAATTAAGGTATTGTATAAAGAGATTATTTGTTTATGGATGTGTATTAGCTGTCATTACTGGTTATAGTTGCTGTTCAGATTATGAACTGCTTTGTTCATTTTAAATTGTTTATATGCATATTGTTCAATGAAAATATATATTACCATGTTTGTTTACCATACCTGTATCCCATCCTAATATACTTTTGGGAATTGCATACTCGTTATAATATTTTGTTTTAATAAATTAAGCAGGTAATTTTTTCCTACCAAGGAGTTCATGCGTTTTATGATGGAAAAGATGCAGGCCAATCCATCTACCTTAGCACAACTTTCGTCTACAGTCCAGCATCATATCCAGCTGCTACCTTTTCAAATGATGGTGATTGTAATGATGTCGATGATGATGATGATGATCATGAGGAGAAGGAAACTTGAACTCCATGATGGAGCATGCTGAGCTTTTCAAGACCGTTAAAAATGATATTAGTGAATCAAAGGTAAGCAAAATTTGTGATTTTGGCTATCTGTTATATGGTTATAGTTCTTATTTAATTTTTGATTAAATCTTTATGACTTTAAACAGGCATCCGGGAGCTTGTCACCCAGGGTGCATTTGTTAAGGAAGAGAGCTTCAATTCATGAAAGCATAAATCAAGTAATAGTCTTCTTGATGTAAATTGCATATGGTTCCCTAACTAAATATTTAAGATGAAATAGATGTTAGTTTTACACTATGCTCAAAGAACAGTCTTTTCTTTTGTTAATATAGCTTATAAGTTGCACATTTATCATAAAAAGGATTTGTAGACCCATTAATCCCATTCTGTTCCTTTTCAGGCATTGCAAGTAAACTTTTTGATGTTTGATTGCTTTTGGTTTAGAAAAGTTTCCGTCATGTATTTCGTGGTTAGGATGGCTTATATATAAAATTAAAGAAACTTATATAAAATTAAAGAAAGCTTATAGGAAAAGGTTATGATAGCTTATATAGAGATTAGAAAAGCTTAGAAGAGCTTAAGACAATATAAAAGAGCTTAGAATTTGATGTAAAGTGAAATAAAGTGAAAGTGAGGGGTTGAGAGCATTTATAGGAGTTGAAAAGCCTCTAAACATCCTAAATAACCTTAAACAAAAGTTGTTTATAATTATTAAGAAAAATAAATGATTTTTTTAAGCAGTAATTGAGAATATTCTTGAAAACTAAATGTTCGTTGGAAGAGGTTAACAAAAAAAATTCTAAAAAAATTGATGAAGATGCCCTTGAAAATAGCTATTTATAGCTGTTGTGAAAGGAAGTAAAATGACTAAAATATGTGACTTTTTTAAGTGACTTTTCCGAGTCGCCAGAACATTGCTTATTATGATAGCAAAACACAGAGATGTCCTTCAGTGTGAATGCAACACACAAGGCTAAGTAGCCTTTCGAAATATAATTCTTAATTTTCGCAAACAAATCCAAAGCACTGACAGCAACTACTTCTAGGGTCTTTTGCATGCTGTAGTACGTACATAAAAACGCGCAAACAACCACTCCTTATCAGCTTGATTAGCCGGTTATCCTCTTGCAAGCCTTCCACCGTTGACGTAGTCTCTAGGACTATGAGATGCAACGCCTGGAAAGATTAGCCCAGATGCCCTGTAGAGGATTGAGGGAAACCCTTCTTTGAACTCTTTACCATGGGTTCTCCCTAGGAAGAGAGCCTTGATGAGATCACCCAAAGCATTGAAATGCACTGGAATTGTATATTTTAGTTCAAAGTAGTTGGGGTCTGGCGAGTCGCCAATCAAAACCTGTTAATCACAGTAGAAAAATAATAATAAAGATGCCGCAACTTCAAAATAATTGAGTGGAATAATTGAAAAGAAAAGTGAACGCAGATCGAACACCAAGGGCTTAATTACCTGTCTGTTATACCATCCGTGGTAGTAGACGCAGATTCCACAATGCTTAAACAGTGAGATCGGTGGCAAATCAAATGGGACTCGTGGGACGATATCAAACCGATATACCATCCTATAGTACCTTTCGCCCAAGATGGACTTCATGTATTTCTTGAAGGTAGCATCTCCAACCCTAGGCTGCCCATATGTCATTACAGCGTATATCGAATCTAAGATGTCATTTTCCTCGTGCAAGGCTAGCAAAGCAGGGAAAACGGCAGCGAGTGCTCCGCCCAAGCTATGTCCGGTCACGAGTATCTTCGCGTTGTTGTGTTTCTTCAGCAAGGTTCTGAGTGCATCCCTAACAACGTAGTACGCCACTGGTTTGTCATCGTTCCAACTCAAGTCCTTTGGGAAGCCTTTCTGGTAGTCCATCTCATCTTGCAGGCCAAGGGCCTTTAAGAAACCCAAATGGACGTTGCCCAATTTTCCCATGGAGAGCCAAGAGAGGTCGACGTCGGTGGACCAATCGTTGGCGTTGAAGGTCTCGGTGCCACGGAAGGCCAGGACGATTAGGTCGGCGTCATCTGCTTTGTTGCAAAAGATGAATGCTTGTGTTGTCATGTCTTTCAGGAACTCTGTAAAAAATTTCATGTCATTCTAATTAGCCAAATCTTTCATTAGGCGAAGTCTTGGATTATACTCGCATATATATATATATATATCAAGCTCCTCCTCATGAATAAAAAACAAATTAAATGACTGCCAACGTAATGATTCTTTTCTTTGTTTATCTAATTGGACAGAGTGACTGACAATCTCTGGTCCACCTTTAATTCCTAAATACGAGTTATGAACTTGGCGAAGATGTGTCAAGCTTAACACATTCCTAAAATGATACTTACTGTTCCAGCAACTGTAGTACCCAACAAAGTGCATCTGCATCCATTCAATATCAAAGCCAGAGTTAGCCATTATGCATGTATCAGAATACAATTAATTACTCAGGATAAAATCACCAATATTTGTGATCTGGTCAGCCTCCATGAGTTTCATATTTTTTACCTTCCATTTTTTGGTTACTGTGTCCTTGATGTATGCATGATTCTCATAGGCTACCTTGGCAGCCATCATCGAGAGATCCAAGGGGTCCGTTTTGCCAATTCCTCTTAGCTCCTCCATTGAGTCGGAAAAATTGATCCAAGAGTTGCACTTGCTGAGATCAATTCGCCCATCGATTTGTGCAATGATCGATCGGAAGTTGGCTGAGCTTCGCTTGGGGATCACAACGGACACTGCGATCAAAAGTAAGACAATATTACTAATTAAGAAACAAAACCTTATATATGTATTACAGACCTCACGTATAATGAGAATGCTACTTCCCAGAATGCACAAAATTAGACCAAATTTATTGGAAAGCAATTCATAGGTACATGAACTCCTCAATCTATGAATTTTTTAATCAAATAGCCCAAAAAAAGCTCTCTTTTTTTTCTATATTTTTTCCAAGAAAAATTAAAAGGCACTAATTAACCTGTGTCATTTCACATGTGGTAATACATTAAGTGCGTGTAGTAAATCCTTCAAGAAAAAAGAAAAAAAAAAGGAAAAAGAATAGGTAGCTGATTATATCAAAGATTATTTTATGGTTACAAAAACCAAGTGGTGAACCGCTGGGGGACAAGAAGCGAAAAGAAGAAGACATCAACACAGAAAAAGCGAAAAGAAGAAGATATGATCATGAGGAGAGAAAACCTGTGATAACGTTCCAGATTAAGCCTGGTATTCCACCATTAAGGGCTATCAAGTTCAACGTGAACTCAATAACGCGCCCAATCCACTTGAGTGGCGTTCTAGTCGCTGATAATATCTTTTGAAAAAGAAGCGTGAGGGCGGTGATCCAGTCCGTCGGACACCGTCGAGACCGGCGGCAGCCGAGCTGCTGCATTCCACGAACGGATGGCTGATCAGGGGTCGTCGAAAGATCAGAAGGCTCAGCAGATCCAGCAGACTTATTTTCTCATGCCGGCATATCATGTACTCAGCGCAAGGAGTTTCAGGAGCCATTGGCAAAAAGGAAGGAGGAAGCTGGTAGTACTATTTCTTATTTTCTTCTAATGAAATGAGAGCATTACAAGAACTAATGAAAACCAGAGCGCTTCAAATCATCTATATAACTTCAAATGCGATGCCCTAGCTAGTTTGTGACTCATGACACAACTAGGAAAACCAGAGCGCTTCAAACCAAATTATAGAAGGACTAGATCGATGTAAACGGAATCCTAGCTAGTTTGTGACTCATGACACAACTAGAAAAACCAGAGCACTTCAAACCAAATCATAGAAGGACTAGATCGATGTAAACGGAATCCTAGCTAGTTTGTGACTCATGACACAACTAGGAAAACCAGAGCGCTTCAAACCAAATCATAGAAGGACTAGATCGATGCAAACGGAATCCTAGCTAGTTTGTGACTCATGACACAACTAGGAAAACCAGAGCGCTTCAGACCAAATCATAGAAGGACTAGATCGATGTAAACGGAATCCTAGCTAGTTTGTGACTTCATGGTCTTTATATATTTAGGCAATGGCCTTCTTCTAAGTCTCAACAAGCGCTCAAATCCCGTTCCCTCTCCTCTCTAATTTGATCGCCATGGCGACTAGTACTCAGAATAACCCACCGATGGCTGCCCATTCATGCGATCATTTTCCCTGGAAAGATGGGGAGTTGGTGCTCTGGCTTGACTCAGTGTCATCTCTCAGCACCGACGCCCGTCCCCGCATGCTCGTCAAACTGACGCTGAGCCACAGCGTGGTGTTCTTGAGTTTTTAGAATCTTTGCCTCTGTTTTTGGCGATTTGGATTATTTTTTTGCCTCAAGATTCTTAAACCGTCGTTTGTTTAGTTGCTGTGTTTTATTTATTGCTCTTTAGGTTGATGATGCGAGGATAGTGGCTATAAGATAAACGGACGGAATAACAGGGATGTCAAGGTTGCTGCCTCTTCGCAGAGGAGTTGCCCGCATTGGTCATCAGATTCGAAGCGACCTGATATATATAGGGATCAACGCAAGGAGTAAAGAACGATCTTTTACTGGCCTCAACTATTATGTTTTGGATAAATATAGGGATCCTTTTCCCCTATTTACACTCATATATATATATATATATAATGTTTTGGATATAGAGTCTATGAAAGTTTAGCATTTTGTAATAATGAGCTGTATGAATTTGTTTGATAATAACCAATACGCAAGACAGTGGAGGAGAATGGACAATAAAGACCTTAAAAACGTAAAGTAATTTTACTGTCCTGAGTTGCATCGTTTTATATCGTTTTATGTTGCATTTGGGTGGAATTTTTTTTTTAATCCAAGGAAATTTTATAAAATTTATAATTTTTTTTAATTATGAATTCTGGACTCCTTTTCCGCTAACTGTGAGCCATGACATCCCCGTCGATGACCCCTCGGCGCACTTCTCGACCGTCGAGGCCGCCAAGAAGGTCATCGCGCCATTAGCAAAGAAGGGGAGAGGAGCGATGGCCCCAAAGGAAACCGAAAGAGAAGCCATTGGAGTTTTTTTTGGGAAACTAGAACTAGAGACGGAACGGAAGAGAGAGAGAGAGCGAGAGAGAGAGCGAGAGCGTCTCTTAGTGCCCCTCGGAACTTTTGCGGGATCCCGGATATGGCCCTGGCAGGACTCGCCTTCCTTGCGCCACGTGTCGCGGTCGGAGGTCGGGAGAATGGACACGTGGCGAAGCCCGTAGCCGGAGTTGTTGCCGGCCGAGAGTCGGCACCTCCGTCCCGCTAGCGGCCATCGCGGACCCCTGCCTGTCGTCGGGACAGGTGTCGCAGAAGCAGAGAACGGACACTCCTCTCTCCCTCCGGCTGTCTCCCATGTCGAACTTATCCAGACCTTCGTCCTCATGCGACCCAAGTTACATTCTATGCGTTACAACTCGGCTCGTAGAACTCGACCAACCGTGCGGCCGCCCGAGCGCGCCCACCGGACAGGCTGGCGGGCGCCAGCCTGGCACCCGACCGCACGAGTGCACGCTCGGCGCACGCGACTTTCATGGGTCCGGAGCATGCGCCCTATGTGCATCGGATGCACTCGCTTTCTGCGCACGCCCGGCTGGCAGACGGCTAGCCTGATAGCGCTTGCACATGACGGGCGGGCAAGCAGCCCGCTCAATCGTTAGCGCGCGCCAGACGGGCACGCACCCAACGGCCAGCGCCCAGGCGCGTGCCCAACGTCTAGGTTGGCGCGCGTGCATCCAGCCAGCCTGTTTTGAGAGGCATTCGGGGCATTTTAGATTTGTTCCGAACTTAAGCTTTGGATAGACTTTTGAGGCACTATTTTGGGAAGCATTCTTAGTCCTTCATCAGTCAATCCAACGGCCATGAAAAGATAAGCTTCAAGAGAGTTTTGGGCGGTGGCGGTCATGGGATAAGAACGGGATAAGCACATAAGGCCGTAGCTGCAACTTTTAAAAGAAGGGGCAGAGGTCTTCGGAAGGGATTGAACGAAGCCAAGCAAGGCGTCTTCTATTCTCCACTTTGAGCGAGAGAGAGGAGAGAGAAGATACAATCGGAGCTCAATAACCCTACCCTATTGTGCTGTGAGAAAGAGAGAGGCTGACTTAGCACGCCTCGATCAACCTCACCCTACCCTGTTAGTCGATCAACCTCGACCTCATTCTACAGTGCGTCGCAATGTTTTGAAAAGATTTAAATATTTTAAATAGTGACACAATAAAATTGGAAAATAGAAAAATTATTTTTAATATAGCGACGCAACAATTGCGTCGCAAATAATTTAAATGGAATTATATTTTTTACAGTAGTAATATTTTAAAAAATATTGCGACGCCAACCAGTGCGTCGCAATATTTTGAAAAAAATTAAATATTTTAAATAGCGACGCATTAGCGATGCAATAAACCAGAAAATAAATTAAAATTATTTTTAATATAGCGACGCAATAACTGCGTCGCAATAATTTTAAATAAAATTAAATTTTATAAATTATAAATATGAGAAAAAATAATTACGACGTAACACATTGAGTTGCAATATTTTTAAAAAATTAATTATGTTAAATAGCAACGCATTAGCGATGTAATAAGCGAAAATATTAATTTAGAAAATTATATTTTAATATAGCGATGTACTTGTTGTATCGTAATTATTAGAAATAAAGTTAATTTTTTATATATTGTAATTATCATATTAAAAAAATATGACGCAACCCTTTGCATCGTTATATATTTAAAAAAATTAATTATGTTAAATAGCGATCGGTCCAAAATCGATCGTGACCGATCAGAATAAGGGCTTGGATCGATCGCAACCCTCGGATCATCGCCGATCGGACCGATTACCGCAGTCCGCGATCGGTCGTCGCCGATCGGGATCAGGGCTTGGATCGATCGCTAATGCGTCGGATCGTCGCCGATCTCGGACGGATCGCCACGGTCCGAGATCGATCTTGGCCGATCGGGATCAGGGCTTGGATCGATCGCAACCGTCGGATCGTCGCCGATCTCGGACGGATTGCAACTGTCCGAGATCGATCGTGGCCGATCGGGATCACGGCTTGGATCGATCGCAACAGTCGGATCGTCGTCGATCTCGGACGGATTGCAACTGTCCGAGATAGGTCGTGGCCGATCGGGATCACGGCTTGGATCGATCGCAACCGTCGGACCTTTGCCGATCGAACCGATTGCCGCGGTTCGCGATCGGTCGTCACCGATCGGGATCAGGGCTTAGATCGATCGCAACCGTCGGATCGTCGCCGATCGGGATCAGGGCTTGGATCGATCGCAACCGTCGGATAGGTCGTGGCCGATCGGGATCAGGGCTTGGATCGATCGCAACCGTCGGATCTTTTCCGATCGGACCGATTGCCGCGGTCCGCGATCGGTCGTCGCTGATCGGGATCAGGGCTTGGATCGATCGCAACCCTCGGATCGTCGCCGATCTCGGACGGATTGCAACTGTCCGAGATCGGTCGTGGCCGATCGGGATCACGGCTTGGATCGATCGCAACAGTCGGATCGTCGTCGATTTCAGACGGATTGCAACTGTCCGAGATAGGTCGTGGCCGATCGGGATCAGGGCTTGGATCGATCGCAACCATCGGATCTTTGCCGATCGGACCGATAGCCGCGGTCCACGATCGGTCGTCGCCGATCGGAATCAGGGCTTGGATCGATCGCAACAGTCGGATCGTCGCCGATCTCTGACGGATTGCAACTGTCCGAGATCGGTCATGGCCGATCTGGATCACGGCTTGGATCGATCGCAACAGTCGGATCGTCGTCGATCTCGGACGGATTGCAATTGTCCGAGATAGGTCGTGGCCGATCGGGATCACGGCTTGGATCGATCGCAACCGTCGGACCTTTGCCGATCGGACCGATTGCCACGGTCCGCGATCGGTCGTCGCCGATCGGGATCAGGGTTTGGATCGATTGCAACCGTCGGATCATCGCCGATCTCGGACGGATTGCAACTGTCCGAGATCGGTCGTGGCCGATCGGGATCACGGCTTGGATCGCTCGCAACAGTCGGATCATCGTCGATCTCGGACGGATTGCAACTGTCCGAGATAGGTCGTGGCCGATCGGGATCATGGCTTGGATCGATCGCAACCGTCGGACCTTTTCCGATCGGACCGATTGCCGCGGTCCACGATCGGTCATCGCCGATCGGGATCAGGGCTTGGATCGATCGCAACCGTTGGATCATCGCCGATCGTCGCAATCTTTTTTAAATAAGTTTATATAATTAAAAATTTTATAAAATAAATTGCGACGCCATTTCTTGTCGCAATTATTAACATTAATTATAAATATAATCATTTATAAATATTATATAATAAATTGCGATGCCATTTGTCGTCGCAATTATTATAATAAATTTAAATATTTTCATTTAAAAATATTTAAAAAATAATTGCGATGCAATTCTTGCATCGCAATATTTGTAATAAGTTTTTATTTTAATCTATTTAAATTTTAAAAAAATATTGCGACGCCTTAGCGACGCAATTATTAGAAAATAAAAATATTTTTCCCGCCAGGTGATGGTGCCAATTTAGCGACGCCTCAGCAACGCACTTAGTGGCGTCGCTATGTTTTCAGAAAATTATTATAAACATGTATTAACGATGAATTAGCGACGCCCTAGTGCGTCGCTAAGAAAAAAAAAATTGCGATGAAAATGGCGACGCAATTTTGGCGTCGCTAATTCCCTATATTTAAGCCGGGTCCCTTCTCCTTTCCTCCTTCCCGTCTTGACCTAGCGCCGCTGTGAAGCTAAAGCTCGAATCTCCGGCGCATCCCCGTCCTCCGGCTACCCGACGATCGCATCCGACTCCGGCAACCCGGCGATCTCATCTCAACCAAGGTTAGCTCCGATAATCTAAAAAAAAAATGATTTTTTTTTATTTATTTCCCTACGGCCACGGCCGCTGCCGTGGCCGTCTTCTCTGGCCACGGTAGGGCCGTGGCCGTCTTCTCCGGCCACGGCCGCTGCCGTGGCCGGCAGTGGCCTGGCCACGGTGGCCAGGCCACTGTAATCAAAAAAAAAAAATTTTTTTTAACAGGGGGAGGGGAGGAAACCCCCCCCCCGCCCCCCCTTTCTTTTCTTGTCCGGCCACGGCCGTGGCTGCGGCCGGACAAGGCGGCCACGGCCGCTGCCGTGGCCGTCTTCTCCGGCCACGGCCGCTGCTGTGGCCGGCAGTGGCCTGGCCACGGTGGCCAGGCCACTGTAATCAAAAAAAAAAAAAAATTTTAACAGGGGGGAGGGGAGGAAACCCCCCCGCCCCCCCTTTCTTTTCTTGTCCGGCCACGGCCGTGGCCGCGGCCGAACAAGGCGGCCACGGCCGCTGCCGTGGCCGTCTTCTCCGGCCACGGCCGCTGCCGTGGCCGCAGTGGCCTGGCCACGGTGGCCAGGCCACTGTAATCAAAAAAAAAAATTTTTTTTTTAACAGGGGGGAGGGGAGGAAACCCCCCCGCCCCCCTTTCTTTTCTTGTCCGGCCACGGCCGTGGCCGCGGCCGGACAAGGCGGCCACGGCCGCTGCCGTAGCCGTCTTCTCCGGCCATGACCGCTGCCGTGGCCGGCAGTGGCCTGGCCACAGTGGCCAGGCCACTGTAATCAAAAAAAAAAAAAAAAAATTTTAACAGGGGGGAGGGGAGGAAACCCCCCGCCCCCCCTTTCTTTTCTTGTCCGGCCACGGCCGTGGCCGTCTTCTCTGGCCACGGCCGCTGCCGTGGCCGCAGTGGCCTGGCCACGGTGGCCAGGCCACTGTATTCAAAAAAAAAATTTTTTTTTTAACAGGGGGGAGGGGAGGAAACCCCCCTGCCCCCCCTTTCTTTTCTTGTCCGGCCACGGCCGCTGCCGTGGCTGCAGTGGCCTGGCCACGGTGGCCAGGCCACTGTAATCAAAAAATTTTTTTTTTTTTAACAGGGGGGAGGGGAGGAAACCCCCCCGCCCCCCCTTTCTTTTCTTGTCCGGCCACGGCCGCTGCCGTGGCCGGCAGTGGCCTGGCCACGGTGGCCAGGCCACTGTGACAAAAAAAAAAATTTCCTTAACAGGTGGGGAGGGGGGAAACCCCCCCACCCCCCCTTTCTTTTCTTGTCCGGCCACGGTCGCTGCCGTGGCCGGCAGTGGCCTGGCCACCGTGGCCAGGCCACTGTGACAAAAAAAATAAATAAATAAAATTTTCCTTAACAGGGGGGGAGGGGGGAAACCCCCCCCCCCCCCCCCCCCTTTCTTTTCTTGTCCGGCCGTGGCCAGTGGCCTGGCCACGGTGGCCAGGCCACTGTGACAAAAAAAAAAAAAATTTCCTTAACAGGGGGGGAGGGGGGAAACCCCCCCACCCCCCCTTTCTTTTCTTGTCCGGCCACGGCCGCTGCCGTGGCCAGCAGTGGCCTGGCCACGGTGGCCAGGCCACTATGACAAAAAAAAAAAAAAAAAAATAAATTTTTCCTTAACAGGGGGGAGGGGGGAAACCCCCCCCCCCACACCCCCCCTCCTTTCTTTTCTTGTCCGGCCACGGCCGCTGCCATGGCCGGCAGTGGCCTGGCCATGGTGGCCAGGCCACTGTGACAAAAGAATATATATATATATTTTTCCTTAACAGGGGGGAGGGGGGGAAACCCCTCCCCCCCCCTTTCATTTCTTGTCCGGCCACGGCCACCTGAGAAGACGGCCACGGTGGCCAGGCCACTGTCATCACAAAAAAAAAAAATATTTTGTTTTAACACGGGGGAGGGAGGAAACCCCCCTTCCCCCTCTGTTTTTTCAATAAAGCTGTTTGGATTGACTGTTTTTTATGTCTTGATTATTCAATAATATTTGTAATGCTAGATTATTTAATTTACATAATATTTATGCAATAATTAATTTAAGCAGAATGTTTATGACAATAGTATTTGTGCATTTATACTCATTTACATTTGTTATGTCTTGATTATTTATATTCTGCTGCAAACTTAATGATGCATTACATTTTGAAATGCTAAATAAAATGTTTTGTTGTAATATTATTTAATTTCCAGCAACAAATTACTAGTTTCAATGATTTACATTTTAGTATTCGCAAACATTTGTATTTGACACAATAATCTTAAAAAAGTTAGTGATTACATGTATAATTCACAAGAAGTTAAGAATTACAAGCATAAGTTCGATTGTCTTCGGACTTCCATAATCACAGCACTTTAATTAACCTTTAGACCCGTTTGAGAATTTGTAAGCCTTAGTCTTGCAAATTCTCAAATTGTCCTGGTGGACAGTTTGGGAATATTTCTTGTGACATGTTAGTCTGCTAGTAATCATCGTGGGGTGAGATTTCGGTTTGCATTTGCTCATACGTTCTCCTAGTGTGGCTTATATACCACACATGTAGGAGAACATATGGGGAAATGCTGCCGAAATTTCAATGTTGCCGATCGATGATAATTAATAGCAGAATAACATATCACAAAAATATTCTTGAATGGGATAGGGCCTTACCTTGTAGACATGGAGTGAAGGTAGAATTATTTAAGACACTTGAATTCTTGTGAAGTCTAATGACTAAACGCACCGCCTTATGGCCCGACACAAACTCAAGCCCTCTCTTTAGCCATTAACCTATGCATCGGTCCTTGCTAGCACCCCAAGGATCGTAGCCGTGGCTCGCCCTTGCATGGTAGGGTCCTTATTTACCTAAAAAAAATTTGGGTACTTATAAATGATTTAATTGGTTGTAATTAACCTTAATTAGTTGTGCCCAAGAAATAATTTAGTTATATATTTATTAATACTAATATAGTTTTATTTTTTGGTTTCATTTAATGATTTACCAGACTTTGTATAAGTCGGTCAAAAATGAGCGGGACTCGCTCATGGATGTATGCAAGGATAAAAGATGGCTTGCTGAATCCAGATTTTCTGAATGGATTGGAAGAATTTATCGCATTTGCATGTAGCCAACCTGAATGGATGGATGGGCCTAGGATTAGGTGCCCATGCAACTTCCACAGGTGTCAGAATAAAGCCTACAGAGATGTGGAAACTGTTAAGGTGCATTTGTGTAAGAAGGGTTTTGTTCCTGATTACTATGTTTGGTACTATCATGGTGAACCAGAGGATATTCCAGCAGCTGTTATAGGCCAACAAGAGTCAATTCCCGTAGATGAACCATTTGTGAATTTAAACACATATGAACAAATGGTGATGAATGCATCGGGTAATGACTTCAATCAGAATACATTTATGGAAGAACCAAATCCAGAAGCACAACAATTTTACGATATGTTGCGTGCTGCAAATCAAGAATTGTATCCTAGGTGTGAGGGTCATTCCCAGTTCTCTACAGCTGCTCGAATGTTGAATATTAAGGCAGAACATCGATTATCAGAAAAGGCGTTCAATTCTGTAGCTGAGTTAATCAAAGAAATTCTGCCAAATGATAATGTTGCCGCAGACAATTTTTACGCAACAAAGAAGTTGTTGCGTGGGCTTGGGCTCCCAGTTAATAAGATCGATTGTTGCTTGAACAATTGTATGATATTTTGGGGTGAAGACTCAGAGCTGAGATGGTGTAAGATTTGTGGGCAATCGAGGTTCAAAAACACAGAAGGAGGAGCCGGTACAAGTAGGAGGAAAAGTGTGCCTTACAAGAGGATGCATTACTTTCTGTTGGCCCAGATAGCAACCCAAGAGGGGGGGGGGTGAATTGGGTTCTTAAAAATTTTAGCCCCTTTTTAAATAGTTAGTTTGCTTGAGATTAATGAGGGTGAATGCAAGATAACTATAAAGTGCAGTGAGTAAGATAGAGATAGATAAAGAGACAATAAGACACTGCAAACACAAAAGATTTTATAGTGGTTCGGTGTATCCAACACCTACGTCCACTCCCAAGATTCACTTGGGTCCACACTATAATCTCTCTAGATTACAGCCGAGTTGTTTTCCAAGCTTACAACTCAAACTTGTTGTTTTACCGGGTGCACAACGAACCCAGCTGGTTTTACTTGGGCTTACCAGCACAAAACCCTACACGTTATTTTTCATGGGCTCACAACTAACCCAAGCTTAAACAAGCTTTAAACCGAGGTAAAACTACCTCCTCTAGTTCAATCCCCCAGATTGAACTAGCCAAATATAAGATGAGATTTGTTTGTGAATACAAAAGCTCCTCAATGAGCAAATATACAAATTAAAGAATAAGGTTTAGAAAAGCCTGATTTGTAGATAGGTTGGCTTTTGATCTTTTCTTCTTTTCTTCTTTTCTTCTTCTCCTTGCTGGATTGAATCAAGCCTCAGCTCCGATTCTTCGTGGTTGAAGCAGTGGAGAAGGGACGAAAAGCAAGAACCGAATCTCCTTTCTTCAAGTTGGGAAATCCTCCAAGACTTTGATTTTTGAGCGCTTTGGATTCCTCTTGAGGCTTTTGGAGTGGTGTGGATTTGAGCTAAACGGTTTTCCTTTCAAGATTCAGGCTCTCAGATTTTTGAAATGGGATTTGTCTATCTCAGATTCTTTTTCAGATTTTTCGTTCTTTTCCTCTCTTTTCTTTTTTTGAACAATAGACTCCCCTTCTTATAGATTTCTTTTACACCTCTTTTGGAATAAAACTATCCGTTGGAGTGTACCTTCTATCAAAATATATCCGTTAGAAATGAGTAAAAATAGAAAAGTTACCGTTAGTGCTGATCTGGCAACTTCGTTTTTCGTTCCAGGTGGATTGGAGTCGACTCTAACTTTTCTGGAGTCGGCTCTAGCTCGAGGCGTTTCAAACTGATATTTCCGGAGTCGTCTCTGGCTTTTCTGGGGTCGACAAGATGCTTTTCCGGAGTCGACTCTAACTTACCCGGAGTCGACTCTAGGTTGGAGCCAGAAAAATTGACTTTCTGCTCCGTCTGTGAGAGTCGACTCTCACAGTCTCGGAGTCGACTCTAATGGCCGTGCCAGTTCCGGAGTCGGCTCTGTGATTCTCGGAGTCGACTCTAATGTCTGCAATTCTTACCTAGACATTAGACTCGATCCAGAACACATTGTAACACTTGATTTTGATCTTTCAATAGTCTTATAGGCTGAAACACTAAATCAAAATCATTAGAGCCTTCAAAAATTATACTCACATAGTTTTGTTAATCATCAAAATCATCAATTGGGTCAACAATCTCCCCCTTTTTGATGATAACAAAAACTTTGAGTATATGCATTCAAATATTCAATCAAATTAAGGATTATAGTCATTTTAACTTTAAACCATTGAAATTAAGGTTTTGATGCCAATGTTCAATGTAAACTTTTAAAATTGTACAGTCCATTGAATTATTAAACTTAATGTGCATAAGATTGTAAATGAGCTTTTTGTTAAGCTCCCCCTGCATTGAGTAGCTCCTCTTATATATAACCATCAAATTGTAACAGATTAATCATTTCAATTCATTTTTGCATAAACAATTAATTCTCCCTTCTCCCCCTTTCTTTCTTTCTTTATGCATATATAAACTTTTCTTTCTTTGCATATACACAACTATCTCTCCCCCTTTTTTGTTATAAGCAATAAGGAGAGTAAAAAAAAATTCATAAACTCAATAAGGCATAGGAATCCAATCAATCAAAATTTGAAAAAGTGAAATTGTATTTCATATGCAAGAACCATTACATCAGTTGATTCATTTACATTTCAAAATGAAATACATTGGATAATCACAAACTTCCTAAGTACAAGCTATTAAACTTTAAAACAAGATCAAATATGCTTGAATACAATTTTCTTTAGATGACCTATTATCTCCATTACATCATCTTTTTGTGACTTCTTAAAATTTTCAAGACAGGCTTCAATTTGAGAGACTGCAAGGTCAATATCCTTCTTCAATTGACCCGTTGCATGAACATACGATCCCGATCCATCGGCAATGCCTTCCATCCTTTCGAAGATCTTGTGAAGCTCAGCTCCAAAGGATTCCACAGAACTGCCTAAGGTAAAGGATAGCATGTCCAGTCTCGAATTTAATTCTTCTTTCAACTGATTAAAGTCTTCTTTCAATTGATTAATTTCATTTGACCTGTGACTGTCATACTCAGCAAGTAAGCTTCTTAACTGATCAAGTTGTTCATTAGAAAATCCTCCAGAATTTGTTATAGGCTGATGTGGAGGTGATGGAATAGAACTCGGTCCGGCCTCCGAAGGTCCAGCAGACGAAGGTCCCGCAAAAGATGAATCAGGGACTGATGGTCCCGCAGTAGATGGTCCCGGGATTTCTTCTAGTCTGGTTCCCTCTGCACCATCCCTATCTGTTCTTTCCTCTCTCCTCATCCAAACACCATTAACTTTCTTAAATCCCATTCTGTGAATAGTAGAAATGCTGTAATAATCAGTGTGTCTCAGTTTTCTTAAAGGTTCGTTTTCCATTATGAGTACACCCTGGCTTCTAAAAACTAATGTCAGAATCATTCCGTAGGGTAGAGTTGATCTTTCTTAGTGGCTGCCTCTGCCATGTATCCTATCATCATGCCAGCTAAATTGACTGGCCTTCCAGTTATAATGCAGTCCATCATCAGAACGTCTCGCTCCGAGACATACTCAAATCTCCCTATTTTGGAAATAAGATTCTACCACATATATTATGCAATAATCTGAGTTCTAGGTTTAACTGATTTGCAAAGATCTCTTCGAACTCAGTCACATCTCTTCCTAGCATCCTTGATAGTGCACCACTTCTGTCATTAAGTTGACATTCCAATAAACCAACAGTGGGCATTTCTAAAAGGGTTCCAAGAATTTCAGTTGTTACCATAACCCTAGTTCCTCTCACTGTGCTAATCAATCCTCCTTCTCCTCTGCTTAATCCATTATAAAATTCTCTTACCAATGCTGGATATGTGGGCAAGTCTAGTGAGCACACTTTCTCCCATCCCATATCCCTTAAATTTCGTCCAATAGAGAAACCCTCCGATTCAAATAAATCAAAATTAACTTTCCTCCCAGTGGTAATGGTCTTACCAGCTAATTGATCAACCTTAGGAGATGAGGGTGAAGGTGGAGAATCCTCTTGAGTGGCCGAAGAGGAAGAAGGCGATGGTTGCCTTCGAATCGTGCGTCTTCTCGTTGGAACGGATGCTCCAGCGACGAATCCGCGCCTCTTTGGTGCCATTGAGAAGATTGGAAGCTTAATCAAGGGTTTTGAGTGGATTTGGGGAAGTTGGAAAAATTTTGGAGCTCTTAGGAATGATTTAGGAGACGATTGGAATGAATGGGGGTCGACTCCGCCTTTTTATTTTTGACCTAACTCGACTTAGAGTCGACTCCCGAAAACTGGGTGTCGGCTCCGAGCCAGAAAGTCTGTCAGCGCTCGTATTAGAGTCGGCTCCACAAAAGCCAGAGTCGGCTCTAATCACTTAGACAGAAAATCAAAAACTCAGGTGTCGACTCCGCAAACTGTCAGAGTCGACTCTAACAGTTTCAGAGATAAAAAATTGAGTTTCAACGATTTGAAACTATTCAAATTAATCATCAAATTATAGATTTAAGTTCTTTAGCAATTGGGGAAACAGTGAATCAAGATCTAGATAGATTTCCTTATTGAAATATCAAGATTTTTCAAGAAAATGATGAAATCTAGATAGATGTCCTTAAGAGTTTCAGAAAACTATTCCAAAGGATCACAAACTCCTAATTCTCCTCTAAGATAACAAAATCTTTCTTCACTTAAGGGTTTTGTTAATATATCTGCAAGTTGTTCTTCAGTATTCACATAATCAAGACAAATTTCATTATTGGCTACATGTTCTCTTATAAAGTGATATCGTATTTCAATGTGCTTTGTTCTTGAATGTTGAATTGGATTTTTAGTAAGATTTATTGCACTTGTATTATCACATCTTATGGGTGTCTTATCAAGTGTGATACCATAGTCTTCAAGTTGTCTCTTAATCCATAGGATTTGAGCACAGCAACTTCCAGCTGCAACATATTCTGCTTCCGCAGTAGATAATGCAACCGAATTTTGCTTTTTGCTAAACCATGAGATTAAGTTACTTCCTAAAAATTGGCATGCACCACTTGTGCTTTTTCTATCTAACTTGCATCCGGCATAATCAGAATCTGAGTATGCAATTAGATTTAATGTGGAATCTCTAGAATACCATAAACCTACATTTTTTGTTCCACTTAAGTATCTTAGTATTCTTTTAACAGCTATTAAGTGTGATTCTTTAGGTTCTGATTGAAATCTAGCACATAGACATACAGAAAACATAATATCTGGTCTACTTGCTGTTAAATAAAGAAGGGATCCGATTATACCTCGATAATACTTCTGATCAACCTTTTTACCTTCTTCATCTTTGTCCAGCTTGCATGAAGGACTCATTGGTGTTCCGAGGGGTTTAATTGATTCCATACCAAATTTCTTTAGAATCTCTCTTGTGTACTTTGTTTGGTTGATAAAGATACCCTCTTTGCTTTGTTTGATTTGGAGTCCAAGGAAGAAGTTGAGTTCTCCCATCATGCTCATCTCGAATTCTCCCTGCATTAACTTAGCAAATTCTTGACATAGAGAATCGTTAGTAGCACCAAAAACAATGTCATCAACATATATTTGTACTACAAGTAAATCTTTACTTTTTCTTTTCAAAAATAGTGTTTTATCAACATTTCCTCTTGTGAAATCATTTTCAATTAAGAATTTACTTAACCTATCATACCAAGCTCTAGGTGCTTGTTTCAAACCATATAATGCTTTGTGTAATTTAAAAACGTGATTTGTAAATTCGTGATCTATAAAACCAGGTGGTTGTTCTACATATACTTCTTCATTTATAAATCCATTTAAAAATGCGCTTTTAACATCCATTTGAAATAAATTAATGTTCATGTGACATGCAAATGCTAGTAATAGCCTAATAGCTTCTAATCTAGCTACAGGTGCAAAAGTTTCATCAAAATCAATGCCTTCTTCTTGATTATATCCTTTTGCAACTAATCTAGCTTTGTTTCTAATTACAATGCCATTTTCATCAAGTTTATTTCTAAAAACCCATTTTGATCCTATTACTGAATGATTTTTAGGTCTTTCAACTAAGTCCAAACATTATTTCTTGTAAATTGATTTAGTTCTTCTTGCATGCTAACATCCAATTATTATCTTTTTCAGCTTCTTCTATAGTTTTAGGTTCAATTTGTGAAACAAATGCAAGATGATTACTAATATTTCTCATGTATGATCTAGTCCTTATTCCTTGAGATGGATCGCCTATAATCAATTCCTTGGGATGACTATGGCATATCTCCAGTCTCTTGGAAGATCTAATCATTATGATCAATATTGACATCATCGTCCTTATGTGAATCATCATCTTTAGCCTCTTGTTCATGATCAGAAGATACTTCAATATTAAGTTTTTCAAGATCTTTTTCAATTATGTTTGTATCTTCCTCATCATCAATCTTTTCAGATCCAGTTGCTAAAGATTCATCAAACACTACATGTATGGATTCTTCAACAATTAAGGTTTTCTTGTTAAAGATTCTATAAGCTTTACTAGTTGTTGAATAACCTAGAAAAATTCCTTCATCAGATTTAGCATCAAATTTTCCTAAGTTGTTTTTACCATTATTATGAATGAAACATTTACATCCAAATGCATGAAAGTATTTTATATTTGGTTTTCTTTCATTCCATAATTCATAAGGTGTTTTCTTTAATATTGGTCTTATTAAAGCTCTGTTTAAGATGTAACATGCTGTGTTAATAGCTTCCGCCCAAAAATACTTTGGTAGGTTGCTTTCGCATAGCATGGTACGGGCCATGTCTTCTAGAGTCCTATTTTTTCTTTCAACTACACCGTTTTGTTGTGGAGTCCTAGGGGCTGAAAAATTATGATTAATTCCATTTTCAGTGCAGAAATTTTCAAATAAGTGATTTTCAAATTCTGTTCCATGATCACTTCTTAGAGATACTATAGTAGTGTTTTTCTCATTTGTGACTTTCTTGAAGAATTTCAGGAACATCGAGAAAGTCTCATCTTTGTGAGCTAAAAACATTACCCAAGTATATCTAGAATAATCATCTACAATCACTAGACCATATTTCTTTCCTCCTAGACTTGTGGTTCTAGTTGGTCCGAAAAGATCCATGTGAAGTAGCTCTAGTCCCCTAGAAGTTGAAACAATGTTTTTAGATTTAAAAGAACTTCTAGTTTGTTTTCCAAATTGACATGCATCACATATTTTATTGTTTTCAAAATCTAGTTTAGGTAACCTTTAACTAAATCCATTTTAATTAGTTTTGAAATAAGGTGTGTGCTTGCATGACCTAATCTACGATGCCACAACCAACTAATATCATTTATGTTAGCATTGTCAGCAATTAGGCAATGACACTCAGATAATTTTGTCAAGTCAACTAAGTATACATTGCCATATCTATAACCAGTAAAAACAATGCTATCATCAATAGAATTAGTTACAGTGCATATAGAAGATTTAAATGAAACATTAAAGTTTTTATCACATAATTGACTTATGCTAATTAGATTATGCTTCAAACCATTAACATAAAGTACATTATCAATACTATAGATGGAGTTATGCGAACTTTACCAAGGCCCATAATTTGACCTTTACCGTTATCGCCAAACGTCACAACTCCACCTTTCTTTTCTTCCAGGGTGATGAATTCATCTTTGTCACCCGTCATATGTCTTGAGCAGCCACTATCAAGGTACCACTTTTTCTTTGATCTTTTGGCTACAAGACATTCCTGCAATATCATCAAACTTTATGCTTAGGTACCCAAGCTTTCTTGGGTCCTTCATGGTTAGCAGCAATAAAAATTGTTCCTTTCGGAACCCATATTTTTTAGTTTTAATATTTAACTTGTTGTTATTCTTTAACGTTTTGCATTCAAATGATTTATGACCTTTTTCATTACATTTACAAGTTATATTACTTTGGTTGGCTTTTACAAAAATATTCTTTAATGATTTTTGTTTCCTTAAAGTGTTATACCCTAAACCAGCTTTGTCAAAAACAGCTTTTTGACTATCTAGAATCATGTTTAAGTTTAGTTGAGCTTAAAGTAAATTTCTCAACAATGTCTTTATATTTTTTAACATCTTTCTTAAAATCAATTTCTTTAGCTTTTTCTTTTCTAAAGCTAAGGTTTCTAATTGAACTTTTAAATCTTTTGTTGAGTTTTTAGTTTCAGATTTCAATGAATCTATTTCTTGATTATATTTTCTTTTTCTTTCCTAAGTTCTTCTTTTTCATTAGTTAAGTTCTTAACTTCTAAAGCTAATTCATTTTACTTTTAGCTAAGCTAATATTATCATTTTTCAAAACTTATATTTCTTTTTCAAAGATTTAAAATCAATCATCAATTCATTAAAAGCTTCAAACATTTCATCAAATGTAAATTCATCATCGGGGGTTTCGGTGCTTACCTCTTCGTTGTCGTCCGCCATGAAGCATATGTTTGCGACTTCCTTTTGTTCTTCTTCTTCGGAAGAAGATTCCTCGCTATCACTCCAAGTCGCCATATAAGCCTTCTTCTTTTTTATAGGCTTTCTTCAATCTAGGACATTCATTTCTAAAGTGCCCCGGTTTCTTACATTCATAGCATGTCAAGGGGTCTTTCTCTTTTTCCTTGTCCTTATCCTTAATCTTATCCTTTTCTCCTTCCCACTTAACTCCAAATTTTTTCTTGTGGAAGGGTTTCTTTTTCTTCATAAATCTCTTAAATTTCTTTGCTAAGAGAGCAGTCTCATCATCATCATCATCATCATCATTGCTGCTGCTCTCTTCATCTTTTGCAGCTTTGAGGGCAATCATTTTCTTTTTCTTTGAATCCTCCTCAACATGCTGCCTCATAGTCAGCTCATGGGTCATTAGGGATCCTAGAAGCTCCTCTAAGGGTAAAGTATTGAGGTCCTTAGCTTCTTGGATTGCAGTCATCTTTGCTTCCCATGATCTTGGTAGAGACCTAAGAATTTTCCGAACAAGTTCAGAGTTAGTATATGTCTTACCAAGACTTTTCAAACCATTTATAATGTCAGTGAATCTAGTGTACATGCATGCAATGGTTTCAGATTGTTCCATATTAAATAACTCATATTTGTGAACAAGAATATTTATTTTGGATTCTTTCACTTGATTGGTACCCTCATGGGTAACCTCTAATCTATCCCAAATCTCCTTTGCGGAATTACAAGTGGAGATTCTATTGAATTCATTAGCGTCTAATGAGCAATATAGTACATTCATGGCTTTAGCGTTAAGTTGTGCCATTTTCCTATCATTATCATTCCAGTCCCTTTCGGGCTTAGGAACAATAGTGCCATCAATAAGGTGTGTGGGTGTACTAGGTCCATTAATTATAACACCCCAAAGCTCATAATCAGAAGCTTGAATGAATATCCTCATTCTAGCTTTCCAATAAGAATAGTTTGAGCCATTAAAAAGTGGAGGTCTATTCGTAGAATGACCTTCAGCAAAAGAACCAACTTGTGTTGCCATTTGGAACTTTAGCTCTTGATCGTGTGATCAAAATCTAATGAGCACTAGCTCTGATACCAATTGTTGGCCCAGATAGCAACCCAAGAGGGGGGGGGGGTGAATTGGGTTCTTAAAAATTTTAGCCCCTTTTTAAAATAGTTTGCTTGAGATTAATGAAGGGCAAATGCAAGATAACTATAAAGTGCAGTGATAAGATAGAGATAGAGAAGAGACAATAAGACACGGCAAACACAAAAGATTTTATAGTGGTTCGGTGTATCCAACACCTACGTCCACTCCCAAGATTCACTTGGGTCCACACTATAATCTCTCTAGATTACAGCCGAGTTGTTTTCCAAGCTCACAACTCAAACTTGTTGTTTTACCGGGTGCACAACGAACCCAGCTGGTTTTACACGGGCTTACCAGCACAAAACCCTAAACGGGCTCACAACTAACCCAAGCTTGCTTTACCGAGGTAAAACTACCTCCTCTAGTTCAATCCCCCAGATTGAACTAGAAAATAAATGAGATTTGTTTTAATACAAAAGCTCCTAATGAGCAGATATACAAATAAAAATAAGTTTAGAAAAGCCTGATTTGTAGATAGGTTGGCTTTTGATCTTTTCTTCTTTTCTTCTTTTCTTCTTCTCCTTGCTGGTTGAATCAAGCCTCAGCTCCGATTCTTCACGGTTGAAGCAGTTGGAGAAGGGTTGAAAAGCAAGAATCGAATCCCTTTCTTCAAGTTGGGAAATCCTCCAAGACTTTGATTTTGAACGCTTTGGATTCCTCTTGAGCTTTTTGGAGTGGAGTGGATTTGAGCTAGAAGGTTTTCCTTTCAAGATTCAAGCTCTCAGATTTTTGAAATGGGATTTGTCTATCTCAGATTTTTTTCAGATTTTTCTTTTTTCCTCTCTTTTCTTTTTTTGAACAATAGACTCCCCTTTTATAGATTTCTTTTACACCTCTTTTGGAATAAAACTATCCGTTGGAGTGTACCTTCTATCAAAATATATCCGTTAGAAATGAGTAAAAATAGAAAAGTTACCGTTAGAGCTGATCTGGCAACTTCGTTTTTCGTTCCAGGTGGGTTGGAGTCGACTCTAACTTTTCTGGAGTCGGCTCTAGCTCGAGGCGTTTCAAACTGATATTTCCGGAGTCGTCTCTGGCTTTTCTGGGGTCGACAAGATGCTTTTCCGGAGTCGACTCTAACTTACCCGGAGTCGACTCTAGGTTGGAGCCAGAAAAATCGACTTTCTGCTCCGTCTGTGAGAGTCGACTCTCACAGTCTCGGAGTCGACTCTAATGGCCGTGCCAGTTCCGGAGTCGGCTCTGTGATTCTCGGAGTCGACTCTAATGTCTGCAATTCTTACCTAGACATTAGATTCGATCCAGAACACATTGTAACACTTGATTTTGATCTTTCAATAGTCTTATAGGCTGAAACACTAAATCAAAATCATTAGAGCCTTCAAAAATTATACTCACATAGTTTTGTTAATCATCAAAATCATCAATTGGGTCAACACTTTCCTCTTACCCCACGCCTGCAGAGATTATACAGATCTGAGGCAACAGCTGCTGATATGAGATGGCATGCCGAACATGAATCTAAAGAGGATGAAATGCGGCATCCATCAGATTCAAAGGCTTGGAAGCATTTCAATGAAAATCATCCTGATTTCGCTGAAGATATAAGGAATGTGAGATTAGGTCTTTGTACCGATGGTTTCCAACCATTTGGTCAAGCGGGGCAACAGTACTCATGTTGGCCTGTGATACTGACTGTATATAACCTTCCTCCGTGGAAGTGCATGAAAGATACTGAAATGTTTTTAACCGTTTTGATTCCAGGACCATCAAATCCAAAGGAAAAGATTGATGTCTTTCTGCAACCGTTGGTGGCCGAATTGAAAATGTTATGGGAAACAGGAGTCGTAGCCTACGACATTTCTATGAAACAGAATTTCTTAATGAGAGCTACTTTGATGTGGACAATAAGTGATTTTTCGGCATATGCAATGTTGTCTGGTTGGAGCACTGCTGGACGTCTGGCATGCCCTCATTGCATGTATGATTCGGATGCATTTACATTGCAGAAGAGTGGTAAGCAGTCATGGTTTGATAACCATAGGAAGTTCTTGCCCCCAAATCATCCTTACAGGCGTAACTTGATCGCCTTCCGGAAGAACAAAGCAGTCACAAAATTTGCCGACCCGGTTAGGTCCGGCACGGATCTATTTGATTCTATAGAGCATTTGGGGTTGATGTATGCATGAGAACCGGATGCAGATAGAATAAATGGCCATATATGTAAAGAACATAACTGGAAGAAGCAAAGTATATTTTGGGATTTGCCTTATTGGAGCACAAATCTCATCCGGCACAACTTGGATGTTATGCATATCGAGAAAAATTTCTTTGATAACATATTTAACACGGTGCTAAACATCCCGGGAAAAACAAAAGATACTGCAAAGTTAAGAGAAGAACTTAATCAGTACTGCAGAGGAGGTGATTTGAGAAGGAGTGCCGATGGGACCTATCCTAAAGCATGTTACACTCTTGACAGAAATTCACGAGAAGTTTTATGTAACTGGCTTAGAGGGTTAAAATTTCCAGATGGTTATGCCTCAAATATCGGTAGGTGTGTGGACATGCATAAGCTCAAGTTGTTCGGCATGAAGAGTCACGACTGCCATGTTTTCATGCAACGGTTATTACCTATAGCTTTTCGTGAGTTGCTTCCGCAACATGTCTGGAAGGCAATTACGGAGCTCAGCTTATTCTTCAAGGAGTTATCTGCCGCAGTCATTACTTCTGCATCCATGGCAAGGCTTGAGGAGGAAATTCCAATTATTTTATGCAAGCTTGAGCGAATATTTCCTCCCAGTTTTTTTGACTCAATGGAGCATTTACCGGTTCACTTGCCATACGAAGCGAGCATAGCTGGTCCCGTGCAGTATCGCTGGATGTATCCTTTCGAGAGGTAAATATATACATCATTAAGATATGTTGACATTTCAAATATTATTTCATTGCTTGAAAAATTGGTTAATTTTTTGTTGCAACTTTACATATAGGTATCTTAAGAAGTTAAAAAATAATGTGCGTAATAAGGCAAGGGTTGAAGGTTCTATATGCAATGCACACTTGGTCGAAGAAGTTTCAGCTTTTGCCTCACATTACTTTGAGGGTCACGTCCACACGAGGAGCCAAAATCATGGTCGTAACGATGACGTATGTGTGGACGAAGGAGAAGCTAATGACGGTAGAATATCAATTTTTAAAGCTATCGGCCGTTCATTTGGTGGGCAGAAGTCAAGAAATCTTAGCGATATGGAGTATAATGCAGCACATTATTACATCCTAATGAACTGTAGAGAAGTCGATCCATATATTGAGTAAGTGTATACTTCAATGCTAAATTGAAAATTTAAATTTAAATTACAATATACCATAATATTTAATTTCTAACATTAGTTTTCATCCTTTTCATCCCATAAGGATGTTTTGTGATAGACAATGACAGATGAATCCCGACATCAGTCAAGTTGCAATTGGACAGAAATTAGAAACGGAGTTTGCTTACTGTTTTATGAATTTGTGAGTAGTATCACTCAATCAATTTCGATAATGGCTATTTTTTTTTGAATTGGATGTCAATAGCTTATTAATTTATAGGTCAACGGTCCATGGTCCACAACCGATAATATTTTCATTAAATGTCTATCGCAATGGCCATTGAAGACCGTAACAACCTCTACTGGCTATTTTGTAAATGGGTACAAATTTCAGATTGAACAATTAGCAGCTTCAAGAGGCACGTAGAACTGGGGCGTGTGTGTGAAAGGAGAAAGTATTGGAGCAAATATGCAGGATTATTATGGAAAGTTAGTAGAGGTGGTTGAAGTTGAATATCCCGGTTGGCCTATGAAATGAACCGTATTGTTTCATTGTGATTGGTTCGATCCGATAGTTCCTGTGACAAAAGGGTTCATAACGACTATAATTTGGTTGAAGTGAACCATCGACGAAGATTGCAGAAATATGACCCATTCATCCTTGCATCCCAAGCTCAGCAAGTCTTTTACTGCGGATATCCAAGTTTGCGCAACGACAAGCGAGATTGGTGGGCCGTTTCTAAAATCGTCCCACGTTCAACAATCGTATTAGAGGAGAGTTCATCAAGTCAATCAGCCGAGTGCCCTGCATTTCAAGAGGATGAGATGGAAATGCATGCAATTGAGGACGACACAAGGGCTCCTGAAACATCACTTAGAGATCCAAATGGTGATGTCCAAGAAATTGCGGATGCAAATGTTCGGTTTCCTTCCGATGATAATGAAACTGATTCGCAATCCGATACGGCATCGGATGTTGAACCAACATTTCACGAACAAATGACACCGATTAAACATAGAGGTTTTTTAAATTTAACTTTTTTTATAAGTGTTAAATTTTTACATAGTCAATCATTAATCGTAATTTAATTGTGTGAATCTTTAGTATTTTCAGTATGACGGGCAGAGGTAGATCTACCGACGACATACGGAGTGAGCAGGGACGTAGCCCTGCTGCATCAGATCACATGAGCGTCGGAGATGGAGAGTTTGGATCTCCACAGAGCACAGCCTTCGATCTCTCTGATCCTGCAGTATTACCATCCAGCCGATCGGCACAGACCTCCGAGAGTTCTTCCACCATCGGCCGCACACTTCGACTTGATGCTCAGGGGATGTAAGTATATACTAATTAAAAATATATGTTTATGTTTTTAAGTCAATTACTTATAAACATGCATTTTTTTAACAGATTCATTGAGCAGCATCATGTATCCAGCCACATCAGCGCCGTATTTCAGAGGCGTGCAGATCCCAGTGGCTACGATTGGCGCCACGTATCTCCAGCCACGAGGGAGTTTTATTTTTCTGAGTTTCAGGTAAACTTATTAAATACAATTTATCAGTGATATAAAATTTCTTAATCTTAATAAATTCAGAAACTAACTGTTTATTTTAATGCAGAAAAAGTTTACGTGGGACCCTGCCAGCCATGATGCCATTAGGGCAGCATGGGAGGCTCTGACGGGACGCCGATACTCCGACATGCTTCATCGTTGGAGGTCATCGGGTCAGCGTCCTGCGCACGTGCCAGAGGGTATTTGGCACGAGTGGCAGCAGGCCTGGGAGTCCGATGGCTGGCGCAGGAGGTCCGCATCAGCCAGCACGAACCGCCGATCTGAGAAGGGCGGTCCTGGCACGGGTCTCTCCCACCACACTTCGGGCTCCATTTCGATTCAGGAGCACAGACGGCGTATGGTAAGAAAACATAAATATTTTAATTACTATTTTAGTTATTTACAAATATTTGTATTAATATCATTTTTTTATTGTTATAGTCTGAGCAGGAGGGCGGAGATCCTGGTGAGTTTCGTCTATTCAGGGCGACACACACCAGGAGGGACGGTTCCTGGGTCGATACGCGATCACGGGAGGTTGCGGTAAGAAATTAGATTTATGTAGTATCTGTTTAATTTCTAAAATTTTATTTAGAAATTTATTAACTCATTTATTGTTGATTTCATAATTTCAAGACACGAGTCGAGGAGCTTCGCTCCCAGGCATCGCAGGTCGACTCTACTGATGGGGAGACGCCCGTCGAACTCTCAGCAGAGGAGAGTCGACGTGTGTTTTTGGAGGCTGTTGGTGCCCAGCCACGAGACCGCAGGGTCTATGGTCTGGGCACTAGAGCTTCTACATATTTTTCCCCATCAGGCCTCCAGCTCGCGAGTTCTGTGATCTTCCTCCGAGCGTTTAGAGACTTCGCAGATCTATTGCAGGGAGGTTCGGCAGGATTCATCAGGAGGTTCGGGGATTCGAGCACGAGTTCGAGCAGCGTATGCGAGGCCGGGATCAGCAGGAGCTTGCAGACATGCGAGATGAGATGCGTCATTTGCGGGATATGGTTAGCCGCTTGTCGCAGGGTTCAGCCTCCACGTGATCGCGCAGATTCTTGATGTATTTTTTTTTTTTTTATGTTGTAATGAAAACTTTAAAATTTTAATATATAATTATTTTTGGAAATTTATTATTGTTTGGATCAATGAGTGAAAATGTTTGATCAATATTTAAATTAACGAAATTGTATTAACCGTTTTAATTTTTAATATTTTATTTTTTTAAAAAAAATTTAATTAGCGATGCATTAGCGACTAAAATTATATCGCTAATATTTTAAAATATTATTATTAAATATTGCGATGCAATGACCTGGCATCGCAATATTTTTAAAAAAATTTAATTAGCGATGCATTAGCGACTGAAATTGCATCGCTAATATCTAAAATATTTATTATTAAATATTGCGATGCAACTAAATGCATCGTAATATTTAATAATAATAATTTAGCAATATTAGCGATGCAATTTAAGTCGCTAATGTGTCACTAATTAAATTTTTTTTAAAAATAAATTTAATTAGCGACTCAATTGCGATGAGGTTTTCTGTAGAAAATATTTTTAAAAATTATTTTTAAAATTAGCGACGCATGTATGTTGCGTCGCAATATTGTGACGCATTTAATTGCATCGCAATATATTGCGATGCATTTATTGCGTCACAGAGAGTCGCTGTTAAGCGACGCAATTGCAACAAATTGTGATTGTGACGACCATCGTAGCGACGCCGCAATTGCATCGCTATAGGGTGTTTAGCGACGCATTTGCGATGCATTTGGGCGTCGCTATATTTAAATTTTCTTGTAGTGATAAAAGCATAAATATCCATATTAATATAAAAATATATATAATTAAATTTGACTATATTAAAATTTAATCAAGTCTTGAAACTAATCATCTTTTCTATTCTTATACCAACATGAATTTCAAAGCTATTTTCTTTTTTTATTTTTTTTAACTTTAAAAATTTGTAATTTATATAGATATAAGAATGAAAAGAATGATCGAATATGAATTTATCTATTTGAATGTAATAAAGTTTAGTGCGCGCGCGCGCACACACTCTATCTCTCTCTCTATATATATATATATATATATATATATATATATATATATATAGGATAGGTTGAATTAGGGCATGTTTATTCCTTAAGATTAGAGCCTATCCACCCTATGGTTGGATCTAATCGATCTTATGGGCTAAATAAATTAGGCCGGGCTTTAAAACTTTTGCCCACAAGGCTCGGATCAACCCACGGGCCACCCACCTACGCCCACTCCTGCCCTCAGCCGGGGAGTACTCCGGCAAGTTTCTCTAACGCACGAATATCATAAGTTCTTTTGTTTGAACTTATTTCTAATTTTTCTTTGTTTGAAAATATATCTTTAAAGAATGACACATTCCTTGATTCCATGATTATATTTTTCTGAATATTAGATATATCCGATTTATACACAAGAAAATGATATGCACTACTATTTTGTGTATAACTGATAAAAATACAATCAACAGTTTTAGGTCCTATTTTGATATTTTTGGGGTTTAGAATAGCTATTTTAGCTAGACACCCCCACCTCTTAAGTAATTATAGGAAAGCTTTTTTCCTTTTTATAACTCATATGAAGTAACATTCTTCTTCTTAAGAGATATCTTGTTAAGAATATGATTTACACAGAGATTGCTTCTCCATATAAATTCTATGGTGTATAAGAATTTATTAACATAGCATTTATCATTTCTTTTAATGTGCGGTTTTTGTATTTCGCTATTCTATTAGATTGAGGCGAATAAGAAGCCATAGTTTGACGAATCATGCCATGCTCTTGACAGAATTCGTTAAAAGATGCATCGTATTCTTCACCTCTATCACTTCTTATAGCCTTAATTTTTTTACCAAGTTGATTTTCAACTTCATTCTTATAACATTTAAATATTTTTAAAGCCTCGTCTTTAGACTTTAGTAGATACACATAGAAGTATCTTGTTGAATCATTAATTAATATTATAAAATACTTTTTATCTTTTCGAGTTTGAACTGACTTTAAGTCACATAGATCACTATAAATTAAGTCAAGAGGTTCAGTATTTCTTTCTACTGAAGGAAATGGTTTTTTTGCTAACTTAGCTTTAACACACGCTTCGCACTTGTAATATGGATCGATTTCATGATTAGGTAATAATTCTAATTTCATTAATTTTTATAATGAATTAAAATTCACATATCCTAATCTATCATGCTATAAATAAGAAGAGTCAACCATAAAAGTAGAAGAAGAAGATTTATTCATTTCAAGGTTTCTGTGTATTGTCATTACATTTACCTTGAAAAATTCATTATTCAAGTAACCCCTTCCAATAAATATTGTTGACCCAATTGATGATTTTGATGATTAACAAAACTATTTGAGTATAACTAATTGAAGGCTCTAATGATTTTGATTAAGTGTTTCAGATTATAAGTCTATTGAATGATCAAAATCAGGAGTTACATCGTGTTCTGGATCGAATCTAATGTCTAGGTAAGATTGCAGACATTAGAGTCGACTCCGAGAATCACAGAGCCGACTCCAGGATCTGGCACGGAAGTTAGAGTCGACTCCGAGACTGTTAGAGCGACTCTCACAGAAGAAGCAGAACGTTGATTTTTCTGGCCCCGACTAGAGTCGACTCCGGGTAAGTTAGAGTCGACTCCAGAAAAGTTTCTTGTCGACCCCAGAAAAGTCAGAGACGACTCCAGAAATAACGTTTTAAAGTGTTCGAGTTAGAGCCGACTCCAGAAAAGTTAGAGTCGACTCCAACCCACCTGGAACGAAAAATCAAATTGCCAGATCAGCTCTAACGGTAATATTTCTATTTTACCTTATTTCTAACGGATATATTTTGTTACAAGGTACACTCCAACGGATAGTTTTCTTCCAAAAATGGTTTGAAAGAAATCTATAAAAAGGGAAGACTATCATTCAAAAAAAGAAGAGAAAAAGGAAAAACAAAGAGGAAAACGGAAATAGAGAAATCCCATTTCAAAAATCCGAAAAAGAGAGAGCCTGAATCTCAAGAGGAAAACCTTCTAGCTCAAATCCACTCCACTCCAAAAAGCTCAAGAGGAATCCAAGGCATTCAAATCAAAGTTTTGGTGGATTTCCCAACTTGGAGAAAGAGGATTCAGTTTCTTGCTTTTCAACCTTCTCAACTGCTTCAACTGTGAAGAATCGGAGCTGAGGCTTGATTCAATCTAGCAAGGAGAAGAAGAAAAGAAGAAAAGCTCAAAAGCCAACCAACTACAAATCAGGCTTTTCTAAACCTTGTTATTTTATTTGATTATTGCTCATTGAGGAGCTTTGTATTGAAAAACATATTTCTTTTGTTTGTGTCTAGTTCAATCTGGGGGATTGAACTAGTGGAGGTAGTCTTACCTCGGTACAAGCTTGGTTAAGCTTGTGTTAGGGTTTTTGTGCTGGTGAGCCCTTGAAAACCAGCTGGGTTCGTTGTGATCCCGGGAAAACAACAAGTTTGAGTTGTGAGCTTGTAAAACAACTCGGCTGTAATCAAGGAAGATTATAGTGTGGACCCAAGTGAATCTTGGGAGTGGACGTAGGTGTTGGATACACCGAACCACTATAAAATCTTTGTGTTTGCCGTGTTCATTGACTCTATCTCTATCTCTATCTTATTGATGCACTTTGTATTTACATTGCATTGCCTTCATTCACTTAAGCAAACTATTTTAAAAGGCTAATTTTTTAAAGAACCCAATTCACCCCCCCCCTCTTGGGTTGTCATCTGGGCCAACAATTGGTATCAGAGCTAGTGCTCATTAGATTTTGATCACACGATCAAGAGCTAAAGATCCAAATGGCAACTCAAGTTGGATCATTTGCTGAAGGTCATTCTACGAATAGACCTCCACTGTTTAATGGTTCAAATTATTCATATTGGAAAGCTAGAATGAGGATATTCATTCAAGCTTCTGACTATGAACTATGGGGTGTTATAATTAATGGACCTAGTACACCCACACATGTTATTGATGGCACTATTGTTCCTAAGCCCGAAAGGGACTGGAATGATAATGATAGGAAGATGGCACAGCTTAACGCTAAAGCCATGAATGTTTATATTGCTCTTAGATGCTAATGAATTTAATAGAATCTCCACATGTAATTCCGCAAAGGAGATTTGGGATAGATTAGAGGTTACCCATGAGGGTACCAACCAAGTAAAAGAATCTAAAATTAATATTCTTGTTCATAAATATGAGTTGTTTAGCATGGAACAATCTGAAACCATTGCATGCATGTATACTAGATTTACAGATATTGTAAATGGTTTAAAAAGTCTTGGTAAGACATATACTAACTCAACTTGTTCGAAAAATTCTTAGGTCATTACCAAGATCATGGGAAGCAAAAATGACAGCAATCCAAGAAGCAAAGGACCTCAACACTTTACCCTTAGAGGAGCTTCTAGGATCACTTATGACCATGAGCTGACTATGAAGCAGCATGTAGAGGAGGACACAAAGAAGAAGAAAATGATTGCCCTCAAAGCTGCAAAAGAAGAAGAGAGCAGCGATGATGATGATGATGATGATGAAGAGACTGCTCTCTTAGCTAAAAAGTTTAAAAGATTCATGAGGAGAAAGAAACCCTTCCACAAGAAGAAATTTGGAGCAAAGTGGGAAGGAGAAAAGGATAAGAACAAGGACAAGGACAAAGAAAAAGAGAAAGACCCCTTGACTTGCTATGAGTGTAATAAACCGGGGCACTTTAGGAATGAATGTCCTAAATTAAAAAGCCTACAAAAAGAAAAAGAAGGCTTATGTGGCGACTTGGAGTGATAGCGAGGAATCTTCTTCCGAAGAAGAAGAACAAAAGGAAGTCGCAAATGTATGTTTTATGGCGGACGACAACGATGAGGTAAGTTCCGATAACCCTTGCGATGAGTTTGCATTTGATGAACTTTTTGATGCTTTTAATGAACTTGTCGCGATTTCAAGGTTTTGAAAAAGAAATACAAGATTTTGAAAAATGAAAATTTAACTTTCATTAAAGAAAAGGAAAATCTTAATAATGAAGTTAAGAAACTTAAATCTGAAAATGAAATTTTGTAAAAGAAAAAGAATTAATTTCAAATGAAAATGATAAACTAAGGAAAGAGGTTGAAAAACATAAGAACATAGTTGATAAGTTTACCTTAAGCTCAACTAAATTAGACATGTTATTAAATAGTCAAAAAGCAGTTTTGACAAAGCCGGATTAGGGTATAACACTTTAAGAAAACAAAAATCACTGAAAAATATTTTTGTGCGTGCTGGCCAAAGTAATTTTACATGCTTTAAATGTAATCAAAAAGGACATAAATCTTATGAATGTAAAATTCTAAAACCTAATAAAAACTTAAATAAAGGAAAGAAAATATGGGTTCCAAAGGAACAATTTTGTTGCTACTAACCATGAAGGACCCAAGAAAGCTTGGGTACCTAAACATAAAGTCTGATTTCTTGCAGGAATGTCTTGTGGCCAAAGATCAAAGCGAAAGTGGTATCTTGATAGTGGCTGCTCAAGACATATGACGGGTGACAAAGAAGAATTCATCACCCTTGAAGAAAAGAGGAGGAGTAGTTACATTTGGCGACAATGGCAAAGGCCAAATCTTGGGGTTTGGTAACATTCAAATAACTCCCTCCACATATATTGAAAATGTACTTTATGTTGATGGTTTAAAGCATAACTTAATTAGTATAAGTCAATTATGTGACAAAGGTTTTAAAGTATCATTTGAATCTTCTATATGCACAGTAGCTAATCCCATTGATAATAGCATTGTTTTTATTGGAAATAGAAATGGCAATGTATACTTGATTGACTTAGACAATTTGTCTACTAATAATCATTGCTTAGTTGCTAATAATGCTAATATGAATGAGATTGGTTGGTTGTGGCATCGAAGATTAGGTCACGCAAGCACACACCTGATTTCAAAACTAATTAGAATGGATTTAGTAAAAGGTCTACCTAAAATAGATTTTGAAAATAACAAAATATGTGATGCATGTCAGTTTGGAAAACAAACGAGAAGTTCTTTTAAATCTAAAAATATTGTTTCAACTTCTAGGCCATTAGAGCTACTTCACATGGACCTTTTTGGACCAACTAGAACCACAAGTCTAGGAGGAAAGAAATATGGTCTTGTGATAGTAGATGATTACTCTAGATTCACTTGGGTAATGTTTTTAGCTCACAAAGATGAGACTTTCTCGATATTCATGAAATTCTTCAAGAAAGTAACAAATGAGAAAAACACTACCATAGTGTCTCTAAGAAGTGATCATGGAACTGAATTTGAAAATCACTTATTTGAAAGTTTTTGCAATGAAAATGGTATTAATCATAATTTTTCTGCACCAGACCCCTCAACAAAATGGAGTAGTTGAAAGGAAAAATAGGAACTCTAGAAGACATGGCCCGTACCATGCTATGTGAAAGTAAACTCCCGAAATACTTTTGGGCGGAAGCTATTAACACAGCATGTTACATCCTAAATAGAGCATTAATAAGACCTATTTTAAAGAAAACACCTTATGAATTATGGCATGATAGAAAACCCAACATTAAATATTTTCATGCATTTGGTTGTAAATGTTTTATTCATAATAATGGTAAAAATAACTTAGGTAAATTTGATGCAAAATCTGATGAAGGAATATTCTTAGGTTATTCAACAACTAGTAAAGCATATAGAGTGTTCAATAAAGGAAGTTTAATTGTTGAAGAATCTATTCATGTAATTTTTGATGAATCTTTAGCATCAAGTTCCAAAGGATTGATGATGAGGAAGATACAAACATTCTCGAAAACAATCTTGAAAAACTTAATATTGATGTATCTTCAGATCATGAACAAGAAGCTAAAGATAATGATTCGCCTAATGCTGATGTTATTAATACTAATCATAATGATATAGATCTACCAAGAGATTGGAGATACGCTTATAGTCATCCCAAGGAATTGATTATAGGTGATCCATCTCAAGGAATAAGAACTAGATCATCTATGAGAAATATTAGTAATCACCTTGCATTTGTTTCTCAAATTGAACCTAAAACCATTGAAGAAGCTGAAAAAGATAATAATTGGATGTTAGCTATGCAAGAAGAATTAAACCAATTCACTAGAAATAATGTATGGACATTAGTGGAAAGACCTAAAGATCATTCTGTTATAGGATCAAAATGGGTTTTTAGAAATAAACTAGATGAAAATGGCATAGTAATTAGAAACAAAGCTAGATTAGTTGCAAAAGGATATAATCAAGAAGAAGGTATTGATTTTGATGAAACCTTTGCACCTGTAGCTAGATTAGAAGCCATTAGGCTATTACTAGCATTTGCATGTCACATGAACTTTAATTATTTCAAATGGATGTCAAAAGTGCATTTTTAAATGGATTAATAAATGAAGAAGTATTGTAGAACAACCACCAGGTTTTGAAGATCATGAATTTTCAAATCACGTTTTTAAATTGCACAAAGCTTATATGGTTTGAAACAAGCACCTAGAGCTTGGTATGATAGACTAAGTAAATTTTTGATTGAAAATGATTTTACAAGAGGAAATGTTGATAAAACATTGTTTTTGAAAAGAAAAGATAAAGATTTACTTGTAGTTCAAATTTATGTTGATGACATTGTATTTGGTGCTACTAACAATCTTCTATGTCAAGAGTTTGCTAAGTTAATGCAGGGAGAATTTGAAATGAGCATGATGGGAGAACTCAATTTCTTCCTTGGACTCCAAATCAAACAAAGCAAAGAGGGAATCTTTATCAACCAAACAAAGTACACAAGAGAAATTCTAAAGAAGTTTGGTATGGAATCAATCAAACCCCTCGGAACACCAATGAGTCCTTCATGCAAGCTGGACAAAGATGAAGAAGGTAAGAAGGTTGATCAAAAATATTATCGAGGTATAATCGGATCCCTACTTTACTTAACTGCAAGTAGACCAGACATAATGTTTGCTGTTTGCTTATGTGCTAGATTTCAGTCTGAACCTAAAGAATCACATTTAATTGCTGTTAAAAGAATACTAAGATACTTAAGTGGAACAAAAAATGTAGGTTTATGGTATTCTAGAGACTCAACATTAAATCTGATTGCTTATTCTGATTCTGATTATGCTGGATGTAAGTTAGATAGAAAAAGCACAAGTGGTGCATGCCAATTTTTAGGAAGTAACTTAATCTCATGGTTTAGCAAAAAGCAAAATTCGGTTGCATTATCTACTGCTGAAGCAGAATATGTTGCAGCTGGAAGTTGCTGTGCTCAAATCCTATGGATTAAGAGACAACTTGAAGACTATGGTATCACACTTGATAAGACACCTATAAGATGTGATAATACAAGTGCAATCAATCTAACTAAAAATCCAATTCAACACTCAAGAACAAAGCATATTGAAATTAGATATCACTTTATAAGAGAACATGTTGCCAATAATGAAATTTGTCTTGATTATGTGAATACTGAAGAACAACTGGCAGATATATTAACAAAACCCTTAAGTGAAGAGAGATTTTGTTATCTTAGAGGAGAATTAGGAGTTTGTGATCCTTTGGAATAATTTTCTGAAACTCTTAAGAACAACTATCTAGATTTCATCAATTTCTTGAAAAATCTCGATATTCAATAAGGAAATCTATCTAGATCTTGATTCATTGTTTCCCCAATTGCTAAGGAACATTTATCTAGAATTTGATGATTAATTTGAATAGTTTCAGATCCTTGAAACTTGATTTTTTATCTCTGAAACTGTTAGAGTCGACTCTACAGTTTGTGGAGTCGACACCTTTTTTTGATGTTCTGTCTAAGCAATTAGAGCCGACTCTGGCTTTTGTAGAGCCGACTCTAATTCGAGCGCTGACAGACTTTCTGGTTCGGAGCCGACACCCAGTTTTCGGGAGTCGACTCTAAGTCGAGCTAGGTCAAAAATAAAAAGGCGGAGTCGACCCCAAATCATTCCATCCGTCTCCCAAAACCTCTCCAAAAAGCTCCAAAGCCTTTCCAACTTCCCCAATCTTCTCAAAACCTTTGATTAAACTTTCCAATCTTCTCAATGGCACCTAAGAGGCGCGGTTTCGTCGGTGGAGCGTCCGTTCCCACGAGGCGACGCACTATTCGGAGGCAACCCTCGCCATCCTCCTCTTCGGCCACTCAAGAAGATCCCTCCTTCACCCTCTTCACCCAAAGTTGATCATTTAGCCGGTAAGACTATTACAACTGGAAGAAAGGTGAATTTTGATTTCTTTGAGTCGGAAGGATTCACTATAGGAAGATGTTTGAAAGAAATGGGGTGGGAAAAGATTTGTTCATTAGATATCCCCACATATCCAGCCTTAGTGAGAGAGTTTTACAATGGTTTAAGTAGAGGAGAAGGCGGTTTAATCAGTATAGTAAGAGGAACAAGAGTTACAATAACCGCTGAAATACTTGGAAATTGTTGGAAATGCCCACAATCGGTATTATGGAATATCAACATGATGATAGAAGTGGAGCATTGACAAGAATGTTAGGGAGGATGTAACCGAGTTTGAGGAAATCCTTGCAAATCAATTAAATCTGGAACTCAGGTTACTACATAACATTTGTGGAAGAATTTTGTTTCCAAAAATTGGTAGATTTGAGTACGTCTCGGAGCGAGACGTTCTTTTGATGGATTGCATAATTACTGGAAGGCCAGTCAACTTAGCTGGCATGATGATTGGATATATGGCAGAGGCGGCTACAAAGAAAAGATCTACACTGCCATATGGTATGATTTTGACATTAATCTTTAGAAGCCAAGGTGTGCTTATTATGGAGAATGAACCCCTAAGAAAATTGAGGCACACTGACTATTATAGTATCTCTACTATTCATCGGATGGGCTTCAAGAAGTTGAATGGTGTATGGATGAAAGGAGGAAGAGAGGAAAGAGCTGAAAGAGATAGAGCAGAAGAGACCAGAGTAGAAGATATCCCTGGACCATCCACTGCGGGACCATCTGTCCCTGATCCATCTATTGCGGGACCATCTTCAGCTGGACCTTCAGAGGACCTAGTACTGTTCCCTCACCTCCACATCAGTCTATTGCTGCTTCTGGGAGATTCTCTGATGAACAGATTGGTCAGTTGAGAGCTTTGCTTGCTGAATATGATAGTCAGAGATCTCATGAGATTAATCAATTAAAAGAAGACTTTAATCAGTTGAAAGAAGAACTTAATTCGAGACTGGACATGATCTCCTTTACCTTAAGCAATTCTGTTGAATCCTTTGGTGCTGAACTTCACAAAATCTTTGAAAGGATGGAAGGCATTGCTGATGGGTCGGGATCTTATGTTCATGCAACTGGTCAACTGAAGAAGGACATTGACCTTGCAGTCTCACAGATTGAAGCTTGTCTTGAAAATTTTAAGAAATCCCAAAAAGATGATGTAATGGAAATCATAGGTCACTTGAAGAAAATTGTATTCAAACATATCTGACCTTGATTTTGATTTTGATAGTTTGTATTTAGGAATTTTTGAGTATCTAATGTATTTCACTTTGGAATGTACTTATGTAATGCTTCTTACTTATGAAATGCAATTACACTTTTTCAAATATGGACTGCTTGAATCCCTATGTCTTATTAACTTTCTTTATCTAATACTCTCCTTATTGCTGATAACAAAAAAGGGGGAGAGATGGTTGAATATGCAAAGAAAGAAAGACTTGAAATTTTAATGAGAGATGGTTGAATATGCATAGAAAGAAAGGGGGAGAAATGATTGTTTATGCAAAATGACTTGAAATTTTAATCAGTTAAAATTCGATGCTTATATATAGGGAGCTATTCAATGCAGGGGGAGCTTAACAACAAGCTTAATTGCAATTTTCTGTACATTTAGTTTAAATGTTCATAATTGATGGATTATATTGAACTCATGCACAATTTTAAAAGTTTACTTTGAATATTGGCATCAAATCCTTCATTAAAAAGTTTTTAAGCTTTAAAATGACTATAATCTTTAGTTCGAATGAATTTTTGAATGCATATACTCAAAGTTTTTGTTATCATCAAAAAGGGGGAGATTGTTGACCCAATTGATGATTTTGATGATTAACAAAACTATTTGAGTATAACTAATGAAGGCTCTAATGATTTTGATTAAGTGTTTCAGATTATAAGTCTATTGAATGATCAAAATCAGGAGTTACATCGTGTTCTGGATCGAATCTAATGTCTAGGTAAGATTGCAGACATTAGAGTCGACTCCGAGAATCACAGAGCCGACTCCGGATCTGGCACGAAGTTAGAGTCGACTCCGAGACTGTTAGAGTCGACTCTCACAGAAGAAACAGAACGTCGATTTTTCTGGCCCCGACCTAGAGTCGACTCCGGGTAAGTTAGAGTCGACTCCAGAAAAGTTTCTTGTCGACCCCAGAAAAGTCAGAGACGACTCCAGAATAACGTTTTAAAGTGCTTCGAGTTAGAGCCGACTCCAGAAAAGTTAGAGTCGACTCCAACCCACCTGGAACGAAAAATCAAATTGCCAGATCAGCTCTAACGGTAATATTTCTATTTTACCTTATTTCTAACGGATATATTTTGTTACAAGGTACACTCCAACGGATAGTTTTCTTCCAAAAATGGTTTGAAAGAAATCTATAAAAAGGGAAGACTATCATTCAAAAAAGAAGAGAGAAAAATGAAAAAACAAAGAGGAAATTCGGAAATAGAGAAATCCCATTTCAAAAATCCGAAAAAGAGAGAGCCTGAATCTCAAGAGGAAAACCTTCTAGCTCAAATCCACTCCACTCCAAAAAGCTCAAGAGGAATCCAAGGCATTCAAATCAAAGTTTTGGTGGATTTCCCAACTTGGAGAAAGAGGATTCGTTTCTTGCTTTTCAACCTTCTCAACTGCTTCAACTGTGAAGAATCGGAGCTGAGGCTTGATTCAACCCAGCAAGGAGAAGAAGAAAAGAAAAGAAGAAAAGCTCAAAAGCCAACCATCTACAAATCAGGCTTTTCTAAACCTTGTTATTCTTATATTTGATTATCTGCTCATTAAGGAGCTTTGTAATTGAAAACATTATTTCATTTGTTTGTATCTAGTTCAATCTGGGGGATTGAACTAGTGGAGGTAGTCTTACCTCGGTTCAAGCTTGGTTAAGCTTGTGTTAGGGTTTTTGTGCTGGTGAGCCCTTGAAAACCAGCTGGGTTCGTTGTGCGCCCGGGAAAACAACAAGTTTGAGTTGTGAGCTTGTAAAACAACTCGGCTGTAATCAAGGAAGATTATAGTGTGGACCCAAGTGAATCTTGGGAGTGGACGTAGGTGTTGGATACACCGAACCACTATAAACTCTTTGTGTTTGCCGTGCTTACATTGACTCTATCTCTATCACTGTCTTATTCACTACACTTTGTATTTACATTGCTATTGCCTTCATTCATCTTAAGCAAACTATTTTAAAAGGCTAATCTTTTTAAAAGAACCCAATTCACCCCCCCCTCTTGGGTTGTCATCTGGGCCAACAAATATCTTCTCCTTAGTGAGTATAAATTTGTTAAACTCAAAAACCATTCTAAAGCCATGTTTGCTTAGGAGGAAGCCTGACACCAAATTCTTTCAAATATCTAGAACATGAAGTACATCATTTAATAGAAGTTTTTTTTTCAGATGTCATCTTGAGTACTATACGGCCAAGTCCTTCTATCTTTGATGTAGCAAAATTTTTCATAACCAGATTTCTACCATTGATAGGAGTACATGATGAGAACATACTCTTATTAGAGCAGACATGTCTGGTAACTCTAGTGTCGACGTACAACTCATTAGCTTTGTCAACCATGTTTGCTTCAAACACAATAGCTGACAACATCATCTCGGATACTTCTTGGGATAGGATTTCAGTAATGTTGACTTTTTTCTTTTTCTTCTTGAAACTGCAGTCCTTGGATTTGTGTCCTTGCTTTCCACAGATAAAGCGCTTTTTCTTGAACTTAAATTTCTTTGAATTGCCTTTCTTCTGTTTAAAGCCTTCTTCGAGAAACTTGCATTTCTTCTTTCCTTCTATGAGGTTGGCCTTAGGCTCAGTAGGTTGTCCTCCTGTCTTCTTATCATGGCTCTTATTGTCTTCGTCGATCCTCAGGCGGACAATTAGATCTTCAAGTCCCATCTCCTTTCGCTTATGCTTCATATAGTTCTTGAAGTCCTTCCATAATGGCAGTAGCTTCTCTATGATGGCAGCTACCTAGAACGACTCACTAAGAGACATTCTCTCTGCATGCATCTCATGCAGGATGATCTGAGTTCTTGGACTTGCTCCATAACCATTTTGTGATTGACCATTTTGTAGTCTAAAAACCTTCCGACCATAAACTTCTTATGTCCTGCATCCTCTATCCTATACTTTTTGTTCAAGGATGCCCATAACTCCTTGGAAGTAGCAATACTATTGTACATATTGTACAAAGTATTATCCAGACCAATGAGGATGTAGTTCTTGCAAAGAAAGTCTGAATGCTTCCATGCTTCCACCGCAGCAATCACTTGCTTATCGATCTCTCCTTCGGGACTGGTGGATCTTTATTCAGTACACTGACCAGATTCAGTTGTAAGGTAGAACAGTATCTTCTATTGCCACCTCTTGAAGTCAGTTCTGAAGAACTTCTCTGGTGTCTCAGCTTGAACGGGTGCAGTCATTGTAGCCATCTGCAGCAGCACTTTCATGATTCAAAATTGTCTTAAGATTATTGGCAGATTGTGGCTACCTAATTGATAAGACTGAGTCTAAAGTTACACTCTATGTTCTTAAGATAATTTCGTCCCGCAAAGGTGCTTATGACTTGTATGATGATTGTCTCTCAGGATACAACAGTCTTTTTTATGAATGCAGCACTACAATTCATCAAAAAATTTGAACCAAGAATGCTTCTCTCTTTTTCTATGCACTATAGCTATACTTTCCTTAGGAGAGTATGCAAATGCGTAAGAGAGAAAGAAATTTGGAATTGATTGGATTAAATGAAATGCAAAGGTCTAAGGTCCTATTTATAGCCTTTAGGTGTCTTTTGGAGGCATCCTTATGGGTTTAATTGATTTGAATTGAATTGATCGGATTTGATCAACAACCAGCCCTTGATACATCTTTTCACATCATGATATGATGATCAATCGATCAGATAAGCCAATCCACATCTCGATATGTCGTTTTACCATTGTGATCTGATGATCATGTGATCTGATAGGTGGTTGCACGGCCTTGATACACCGTTTCAAGATCGAATGATGTCTTATCTCCAATGGCCCGCTAGCGGTCAACTATTGGTTGATCAACCAATGGTCAACAGTTCAACGGTCTTTTCATCAATGGCTGCGATCAATCAAGCCATGATCAGCCGATCAACTCTGCTTTGATCAATCACATCGGTCCATTATTTGATCTCAGCCCCTCATCTTAATCCAATCAATTTTCACCATTGGATCCTTATGATCTAGGAAAAATTTAAAGCCCCTCAAGCTCCTCGCGACAATGCGTACGTGCGCCTACAAAGCATCCATTGCACCCTTCGCATACGCGGGCGCGATGCTACGCATCACCCTTGAGCTCTCCACTTATGGTGAGCCTAAGGAACTTAAGCTTAAAGGAAGAGGTTAATTTTCATATAAGTGAACTTTTCTTTCTTAATTTTTTCGATGTGGGACTAAATATCCTCACAATTTCTTATTCACACACATAGAAAGATAATGGGCTTTCAAAGCCCATTTGAGTATTCATGGCCAATATTGGCCCATTACCCAACATGCCTAACGCTATAGTCTAAACTTTGGTTTTTGAAACAAAATCTTTGCCAAGCTTAGTTCAGATACTTGACCTTAAGATCGAGAATAAAGCCATAACAAAGCACAATTTAAAGTCAAAGAATAAAATTTTCATGGCACGAGTAATATTGGGTGTCTTTTTTTTTAAATGGTGATCAGAAAAATTACTGAAGAGATCTTACAAATTGAGCATCCATAAAATCAGCAATCATACAGGCTTTGAACTCTAAAGCAATGAGATTAAGAGAAAGAGATTCTTCATTGTAGTGTCTACTTGTACTTTGTGTCAAGGAGCAAAGGATGGTCAGATCGTCCGATGGTCGTGGAGCATCCATGAATCCAAGTGATGCCCGTTGAGTAAAATACTTTATAAATCCAGTATAAAGAAAGAGACTATGCTTATCTCTAATTAGGAATCCATCACAAGCTTCGCCTTCTTTTAAGGTTTTTCATTTTGAACATCCTTAGTGACTAATCGAAATCGTGTGGCCTAAAAACTCAAATAAAAATTAATTAATAGAAGATAAATTTGAGTTATAAATACATAATACATTTATTTTTTATTCAATGTGAAATTATTCTTGAGGTATTACAATCTTTTCTTCTTATAATATCGCACGCTGCAAAGTAATCAGAATTAACCTTCAAATTGGGTTATTAATGCTAAAAGAGCATACTAATGTCAATAGTTATTTTAATAAAGGTCCTCATGAGCCCCGTAAAAGCCCAACGATACATACACAAAAGTTCATGAATTGACTTGAATTTAAATTTTAATTTAAATGTAAATTCAAATTGACATCCCATGATCAAGGACACAAAATAAAATCTTTGAAATCTATAATAACTGCATTACATATTCAATAAAATGATTTGGTTGGGCGTGTGGTAAGAAAAGCTAGTCGTGTTTGGATTCATGCCATGTCATGACACTTGCATACACTACATCTCACCTTATTTCATTGTACGCACAATCCACGGAGTCAAGTGAGCAGGCACACTTATGCATGTGGTCATTAGTGTAAAACCTACGATGCTCAAACTCTTGACTTCCAAAAATCTAAGTTTTATCTGCATTAAGGATGGTAATGAGATGGGATGCGATTGAGAACCTTTATCTCCATCCTCGCTAAAATTTTGATTCCTGCTTTATCTTTGTAAATAAAATTTTTTCATCTCTATTCTTGTTCCATGAAAAATGATAAATCTTCATCGCTGCTCCATCTCCTTCTATCCTTATCCTTCTCCATCCCTTTCTTAATAATATATATATTTTTTAGTAAAAGTTATAAGAATAATTTTATAAATAAAAAGAGATAAAAATACTATATGAGGCTAGCTGGGTAAGAACGGATCAAGAATATACTTATTCCTATCCTTGCCTCATTTCGCTAGTAGGAACAAAAATAGTATCCGTCTTCATCCCCATCCCTACAAAAGGTAAGAAATCCTATCCTTAATTAAGCATTATAAAGTGGCTTCTCACATTATAGGTTAAAATTTCATCCTTAATTTGTATGTAAATATCCAAAGCAGTATTAATTAATTAGAGTTCTAAAAATTAAACCTTTTGAAAAGAAAAAAATAAATCTCACAATAGGTTTAAAATTTTAAAGCTAACAAAAATCGTAAAGAAGAAATTCTAGGCAATTTATATTGTACAATGGGCAACATGTTTAGTAGAATTTAACTTTACTTAGTATTGATTATATTCGTTTGAAGGAGTTATAGTAGAATTATCTTGAACCAGGTCCTTATTTTAGATTTTTATACATCACACAGAGTATAGATTGATTGAATCTTTGCATGATCAACATGTATTAAAAGTCTTACCCATTAATATGTTAATATTTTATGATAATTCATTCAGGCAAATCCAAATCTTTAGTCATAGCCTTTCATGATAGTTCTTATGTAGATAAGCCCTTCAACGATAATTATGACCCAATACATTTTAAACTTTTATACTGTCAATTCATTGATATGCCAAGTTTTTCTGTGGGTGACAAGTTTTTCTTTTTATATTATCCTATATATTTATAATGAAACATGACATATCAATTCATCATTTTATTATTACAGTTTTGAATGGTTAAATTTATCATAGTCATATTAACATATTAGATTGATATGACTAAAATTAATTTTATTATCAAATAACATAAAATAAAAAAAATTTAATCCATTTTGCGTTTTTGCAAATGGTATTTTTGAATAACAAAGTCATCCTAAAAATAATTGTTTGCTTGGAAAAGCTCCAAACAATGACCGCCAAAAAAATAATAATAATGAATAGGATCAATTTGAGATTTAAAGAATTGGTAACCTAATTAGCATTATTTTAAATCTCAACCATCTCAAAATATTTAATAAACAAAAGAAAAGGAAACCAAGAGCTCCCTTAAAATATCAAAGTACTCTGTAGAGCCAATGAGATTGATTTATGCATATATCTTCCTGTAGCATAGGCACCATCATATCAATTTTTAATAGATTTCACCTTAAAACATTAATAGATAAGTTTGAACCTCTCTATGTGAATGCTTTGGAAACAATTTCTTGTTATATTCCTAGAATATTGGCCAATTCTAACCAACATCAGTTTATCAGCAATCCTCTTGCCGATAGCTTCCAACTTATTATGTTCTTCAGAGTTCTAAAAATCAACTGCATGTTTATTAAAAAAAATTCCCAATAGGCATTATGTGCTAAACCCTCTGAAAAGAGCGCCTTCATTGTGCCCATCATCTCAGCAAACTTTTATGATTTAATTGTTATCAAAACCTTGCTTCTTGAAGCCTGGACCTTAATGATACACAAAACCTCTCCCATTTGTTAATGTATCATCTTCACATCAAAATAATCAGACATGCAAATCTAAGTCTTTAGATCAAAACAGACATCTACCTTTCAATCATTGTAATTAAGCTGAGCGAGTATAGTTTTTCAAAACAAATGCCTACAAAATTAATTTATAGAACTCTTAAAACATGACTTTGGTAGATTAAATTATACGAATGGATAGGATGTCTTCGTTAAGAGACATGTTGCATCTATCTTCGAATGCTTCTTAAATATCAACTTGGTCCTGAATAGAGCAGAGTGGAGAAAGCAGATTCATGTAGCCGACCCCATGTAGTTGGAAAAAGGCTTAGATGAGTTGAGTTGAGTGTAGTTTTTCCAGTCCTCCAATTCTTGACCATTGGAGGAACATAAATACCATATTTCTTTAGTCCTTTAAACATTATCATCATCACTGGGTTCAATAGCATTGCTCAACATTAACAGCAGTTTTATCACCTTTTTTTCCTCTTTTTCTCCATCAAACACCCTGGACTCGGTTAAGAATGAGCTCACCTCTGATCTCACCGAGCTCCCATATTTTTTTCCCTTCATCATCTAAATCCAGGAGTCTGATGATTCTTTCAGTATGATCAGCAATGCTATCTAACCTCCCCACGAGTAAACAAGAAGATAAGAAGTTATTTCCATGATTCTCTTGGCAAATGGTGACTTCCATTTTTGCTGCCCCCTTGTAGTTGATAATCGTTGGTTCTTGATGTTCATGTGTGCCATCTTTGTTGGAGAATAAACTTGAGTTCGTCCAAAATGATCTTCCTCTAAGCTCCCATAAATGAGTCAAATTGTAGTCTTTACAAGTTCAAAGTTGCCTAAAACAATTCCTGTATGAGTGGAGGATGTTGTACTCATGTAACTAAGAGGGTTAGCAGTTGTAATTAACATTTTGTTGGGAGATCACTGTTCAAAACTTTCTTAACCCTATATGAAGTGAAACGCCCCAAGCTCATCCTCTAACCTAATTAACTTCATTAGCGGGCCATAACCACGTTGCTCAAAAACTACCATATGCCCCAAAAACTCGAGTAGAAGTTGATGTAGTTGGGAGATCACTGTTCAAAACCTTCTTAATCCTATATGAAGTATAATGCCCCAAGCTCATCCGCTAATCCAATTAACTTTATTAGCAGATCAAAACCACATGGTCCAAAAACTACCACGTAGCCCAAAAACTTGAGTGGAAGTTAATAGATAGCAATAATGGATAACAAGTGAACTTAATGTTGGGAATTTCGTATATTTTATATGAATCGTATTCATATATCATGCAGCGGAAGATAAAATAAATACGAATTTAATTTTCAAAGCCTAAGATCCTTAGGGAACATATTTAGTTAACAAGAAATAATGCATGATTAAATAATATATCATACTTGTGTTCTTTATTGGGAATGAAGACTGATGAAGCCGGTAAACGATTTACCACTAGCCGTCCACGCGTCTGACCACTAATGGTGATCCACGCGAAGATCTTTGGATGATATCCTTCCATGATTGGATGATAATCTTCTAGCGAGGGGTGCTAGCGCCACTTTTCTTTTTAATTGATTTTTCAAATCAAGAGAGAGAACAATTTCTTGATTAAGATCAAATCTTGATCATTTAAGAGAGGAAAGATTTCTTGATCAGGATTAAATCTTGATCTATCAAAAAAATAATTTTTGATTAAGATCAAATCTTGATCAATTAAGAAAGGAAAGAATAACTTCATTCAACCCACCTAAGAGAGTATAAGCCCATGAGAGAGAGAGGAGCTTTCAACCCATCTAAGAGAGAGAGAGGATGTCCTAGAGAGAGAAAGGGCATTCTAAAGAGAGAAAGTGGGGTCTGAGCATCCAAGAGAGAGAGAAAAGAAGGAGTTAGGCATATGTTTTAAAGGAAAGCATTTTATACATGAAGAGAAGGTTGTGTGGTTCCATAAAAAAAGATTTTATTTCAACCACCTAACCATGCAACCATATTAGGTTGATAACAAATTATCCTAACAAATTTAGGATATTTGTTATCATCATAATGTAAGGATTACAACCATTAAACCACATTCCTAAAAAATAGAAAATAGTTATTCTATGAAACCAGCATCGTAACCTTGGATTTGGCTTCATGATGATGCCCCAAATCATAGGTGTTTGCTCCTTCATGACGTGAAGATAGGTCATGTCCATCACATGGGCATGGATCCATCATTCACGTGGCACGATCTTAGCCCTTGGTTCAATTAGGTTTCCATGAATCAAATCATGCCATCATATGGACTCAATTAAATACCATATTATTAATCTCAATTAATCTAAGCCATCCATCACATGGATCAAGTCTAATTGGGTATCCAATTAATGGATTTCATATATATATCACATATACAAAAGGTCTCTCTCTTGAACACAAAATTCTTTCCTTATAATGAATTCTATTCATCAATTTTATATTCTCACATTAAGATTGAGTCAAACCCAATCCTAATTAATTGGCATCTTATCTAAATTAAGTCCAACTTAATTTTATTTTAACCTCTTTTAAAATTTTCTTAATGCGTGTGACCCATTAGGTCCCTTAATACGTTGGCAATAATTATGTCCCTAATATTGACCCTAACGATGACCTGGTCAATACTTTGTCCAAGTCAATTCTTTGATTAAATCAACCCCTTGATCAAATCAAAGAATCCATGATTATAGATCATGAGCGGCCTCTAGCAAAGCATCATGACTAATACCCAAGTGTTGGGGTTTTGTTGACGTGGTCATCAACACCTGTCCATGAATGATTACCACGTACGATTCAATCCCTTCGTCACATATCCCAGATCAATCAGTGGTATAATGTATCAACCCTGTAATTGATCTTTATTTATTTGATCTTAGAAAAAATTGACTCACATGAATTAGAACTTCGAAACTCTTTCGAATTCTAACTCAACCTTGCAAGGATTTAACAGTCAATTTAATCCATCAAGTGACCGTGGGATATGACCCTTTATCAAGGAAAACGAATCCTATCTTGATCAAATTCCATCTTCATGTACTTAATGTCATACCCAATCGATACTATATTTGTCACCCATGGCTAGAGCGACGTTTGTATATCGTCAAAGCATAACATTTCACACATGAGGTGCAATAAAGATCTCAAGTCAAAGGATTACTCACACCACTATCATCAGATATCAACCATCGACGCTATATAGAAAATCCATATGGGATCTCTATGCGGGTCATCCAATGCATCATTACAATAACGAGCATCATACACCTATCCAAGTATCTCCATACTTCAGCTTGTGAGATCAGCTGTTCATCATAAGGATGAAGATATGCAATGTATGCTAGTCTTAATGGCGTTCGACAGTGCCTAGTCCTATCTATGCATCGACTAGAAAAATTTAAAGAATTGAACCATAATATGCAATTTTGGACCTTATAATTTGTAATCTCTATTATAAATTTTATATACACAGTTCATATTCTTTTGGACTTTATCTCATAGGTAAAATATATCTAATATATACAAAAAAGCATATGGATAGATAAAGAAACCAATAAATTTGATTTGTATTCATAAAGAAATGTGTATACACTAGTGATGACACCCAATCACTGATCCTGCACATCGGAACGGATGGATTCTCCAGGCTTCGCTTCACCAGATTGCCTGCAAAGAAGTCCTAGGATCGGAGAGGATTCTCCGGTGGGACCCTCCGACGCCCAAGTTAGCAATTGAGGTCACAGCAGAAGAGGAGCTCGAATGAGCTCTTTTTAGATGAAAGGGTGCTCCAGAGGAGAAGGGATTTCTCTCTGGGTCTCAAGATAGCAATTTCTGGGGATTATCGCGCATACCTGTTTACTGAGTGGATTCACCTTTTTATAGGGGTTGACCCTGGCATGATCACGTGGGATTCCGTGAGGAGAAATATCCGGGAGTTCTTAGGAGTTGCATGAATCTGCGCTGGTTGGTGGGTCCTATCTCATCGGAAAGGGAGAAAGCGGCGGTTGATGGGCTAAGTCCCATCAGCCAGCGGGGCTATTGGGTAGTTGGGTCCAGTCCCATCAGAAGCGTGGCCAGCGGGTAGTTGGATCTGGCGTTGTCAGGCGGCGCGGGTCAGAGAGGTAGCATCCCGAGCTACCAGGGCCGTGTTGGGGCAGGTTTGGAGGAAACCGGGAAGTCTCGACTCTCTCGGGGGAGCCGAAGCTTATCTGGGTCGGCCAAGGGTGGCCGAGCTGACCTTGCCGACTAGGACGTGCCGGGGGGGCCGACTCGGTGATCCTGGAGATGCGGGGGCCGAGAAGGGCCGACCGGGAAGGGTCGGGCTGACTCGGCGAGCTTGGAGGTGCCGGGGCGAGAGGGGCCGACCAGGAAGGATCGGGGCCGACTCGGCGAGCTTGGAGACGCCGGGGCTGAGAAGGGCCGACCAGGAAGAGTCAGGGCCGACTCGGCGGGCCTGGAGGTGCCGGGGCTGAGAAGGGCCAACCAAGAAGGGTCGGGGCCGACTCGGTGGGCTTGAAGACGTCGGGGCCGAGAAGGGCCGACCAGGAAAGGTCGGGGCCGACTCGGCGGGCTTGGAGGTGCCGGGGCCGAGAAGGGCCGACTAGGAAAGGTCGGGGCCGACTCGGTGGGCTTGAGATGCTGGGGCCGAGAAGGCTGACCAGGAAGGGTCGGGGCCGACTCGGCGGGCCTGGAGGTGCCGGGGCCGAGAAGGGCCGACCAGAAAGGGTCTGGGCCGACTCGGCGGGCTTGGAGACGCCGGGGCCGAGAAGGGCCGACCAGGAAAGGTCGGGGCCGACTCGGTGGGCTTGGAGGTGCCGGGGCCGAGAAGGGCCGACCAGGAAAGGTCGGGCCGACTCGGTGGACTTGGAGATGCCGGGGCCGAGAAGTGCCGACCAGGAAGGGTCGGGGCCGACTCGGCGGGCTTGGAGACGCCGGGGCCAAGAAGGGCTGACCAGGAAAGGTCGGGGCCGACTCGGCGGGCTTGGAGGTGCCGGGGCCGAGAAGGGCCGACCAGGAAAGGTCGGGGCCGACTCGGCGGACTTGGAGATGCCGGGCCGAGAAGGGCCGACCAGGAAAGGTCGGGGCCGACTCGGCGGGCTTGGAGATGCTAGGGCGCACCCATGTTTTGATTTTGCCGAAATTACCCATGTGGCTACATTAGCCACATCAACTAACATTTAATCTGATTGGGTTTAGAGCACACACTAACACTTAAGTTATAAGTACATAACACATCTCTTTCCCATTCAATGTGAGACTAAACTTGGGTTATCACATGAAGATGTGGAACCAACCAGGCTAAAGAATCAGTACAAATTCTAAAATCCTCACCGCAAGAAAAATTTAACAATTTTACATGACAATCATGCTGAGATCATGAGATATGTAGGAGCAGGAGATTGTAGAAAAAGTTTATAAAGACAAATGAAAAGCTTCTTCAAATCCAACTCAAAGAAAAGTCAAGCAAAACCCTACAACTTTGTCATGTTCATGAACATAGACTGAGTCAAGTAGGCGCCCTCATGCAGTCGCCGGTCCAAAGCTCATTTGACCAGGCTAATATAAGTTCAAAAATTTACTTGTATTTAAATATCTAATGCAAGATAAATAGATAGAGATTTTAAAAATTCTAAATCTTTTAAAAAATAGTAAATTTTCCTAACATCGGACGGTTATATAATATGAAAAGATGATGCACAGGGAAGTGCCATGTGGGGAAGGTGGCATGAATTGGCAGATATCTTAGACGAATAGGGAATCACCATCAAATGTGTTTGACCCTTCCATTGATGAATGGAGAGCTAATCCTGCTCATATATTTACTCTTTTCCATCGAAACTATTCATCACTATTTTCGTCCTTTGGAATTGTTTTCCGTTAACTGTTTTAAAGAGCTTTGACTTCAGGAAGGCTTCAAGCAATTTTAATTTTTACCGTTTGCTTGTATGACTTGAGAATAATTATTATTAGACCTTTTAAGCAATAAAAGGCTGAGGTGTTTTGATTTGATTTTATTATTAAAATTAACTTTTATATGATACGATGGAAATTGAAAAAACCCATTGAACTTTGAAGAACCGATCCAATCTCGATTTTTAGACTTTTAGTTTTGTTAAATAAAATAAAGATTAATTTTTTTTTTGAATTTTAAATTTTTTACTTATATTAATATTATATTTTTATTATTTTTATATTAAACTAAAAATTAATTATGGCATCATTTGGTTCGAGCAAACCGATTTATTCGATCGAACCGATTGATCCACGATCCAAATGTTAAACCGATTTATTATCCATTTAATTTTTAAAACATTGATTGGACTAAACTTAAAAATTTAAACAATCAAAATCTAAGGCTTTATACATTTTAATCTGAATAGTAAAAGCCTTGCTAAAAAAATATATTATTATTATATTATTATATTATTATTAATTTTAGTTTTGCATGTTTGAAGGAGTTATTATAGGTTATATCTCTATACAATCATGTTTGAATATAAAAAATTTGAATCGAGCCAAATTGTTATATTTTGTAGGTAAATCATCTACAACTTGTAAAAAAACTTTATACAATATCTTAACGCAATGCAATTCGAATATGGTTCTCAACTTTTTTATTTTTAAAATTTTTAAATTTAAATTTAAATTTATTAAAATTTAAATTTTTAGTAGCCTCTTGGTAACTTGATTATATTTTCATCAGGAATCCGATGGCTGCGTCGGCGAGAGATCCTCCATGCACCCGACCAACACGCGGTCAAGTGTAAACGCGGTAACAGTTAACAAAGGGCGACGAGAGAGACTATTTTTACCGTATCCCAACAAGTGCCCTCTTCGTATCACGTGCTCTATTGAAAAGAACAAGAAAAAAAAAAAATCATCCTCTAACTCATTTAACTTCATTAGCGGGCCATAACCACGTTGCTCAAAAACTACCATATGCCCCAAAAACTCGAGTAGAAGTTGATGTAGTTGGGAGATCACTGTTCAAAACCTTCTTCATCCTATGTGAAGTATAATGCCCCAAGCTCATCCGCTAATCCAATTAAATTTATTTGCAGTCGAAACTATATGGTCCAAAAACTACCAAGTAGCCCAAAAACATGAGTGGAAGTTAATAGATAGCAATAATGGGTGACAAGTGAACTTAATGTTGGGAATTTCGTATATTTTATATGAATCATATTCATATATCATGTAGCAGAAGATAAAATAAATACAAATTTAATTCTCAAAGCCTAAGATCTTTAAGGAACAGATTCAGTTAACAAGAATAATGCATGATTAAATAATATATCATACTTGTGTTCTTTATTGAGAATGAAGACTGATGAAGCCGGTAAACGATTTACCACTAGCCGTCCATGCGTTTGACCTCTAATGGTGATCCACCAGAGATCTTTGGATGATGTCCTTTCAGGATTAGATGATGACCTTTTAGTGAGAGCTAGCGCCTTTTTTCCTTTTAATTGATTTTTTAAATCAAGAGAGAAACAATTTCTTGATCAAGATAAAATCTTGATCATTCAAGAGAAGAAAGATTTCTTGATCAAGATCAAATCTTGATCTATCAAAGAAAATAATTTCTTGATTAAGATTAAATCTTGATCAATTAAGAAAGGAAAGAATAATTTCATTCAACCCACCTAAGAGAGTATGAGTGAATGAGAGAGAGAGGAGCTTTCACCCATCCAAGAGAGAGAGGGATTTCCTAGAGAGAGAAAGGGCATTCTAAAGAGAGAAAGTGGGGTTTGAGCATCCAAGAGAGAGAAAAGAAGGAGTTAGGTGTATGTTTTCAAGGAAAGCGTCCTCTCCTTTTATAAATGAAGAGAAGGTTGTGTGGTTCCATAAAAAAAGGATTTTATTTGAACCACCTAACCATGCAACAATATTAGGTTGATAACAAATTATCCTAACAAATTTAGGATATTTGTTATCATCATAATGTAAGGATTACAACCATTAAATCACATTCCTAAATATAAAAAATTAATTATTCCATGAAACCAACGTCGCAACCTTGGATTTAGCTTCATGATGTCCCAAATCATGGGTGTTTGCTCCACCATGACGTGAAGATGGGTCATATCCATCATATGGGCATGGATTCATTCTTCACGTGGCACGATCTTAGCCCTCGGTTCAATTGGGTTTCATGAATCAAATCATGTCATCATATGGATCCAATTAAATATCTATTATTAATCTCAATTAATCTAAGCTATCCATCACATGGATCAAGTCTAATTGGATATCCAATTAATGGATTTCATATATATATCACATATGCAAAAGGCCTCTCTTGAACACAAAATTCTTTCCTCTATGATGAATTCTATTCATCAATTTCATGTTCTCTCATTAAGATTGAGTCAAACCCAATCCTAATTAATTTATCATCTTATCTGAATTAAGTCCAACTTAATTTTTATTTTAATTTCATCTAAAATTTTCTTAATGCGTGTGACCCATTAGGTCCCTTGACACACTGGCAATAATTATGTCCCTAATATTGACCCTAACGATGACCTGGTCAACACTTTGTCCAAGTCAATTCTTTGATTAAATCAATCCCTTGATCAAATCAAAGAATCCATGATTATAGATCATGAGTGGCCTCTAGCAAAGCATCATGACTATCCAAGTGTTGAGGGTTTTGTTGATGTGGTCATCAACACCTATGAACGACTATCGTATGATTCAATCCATTCGTCATATATTCTAGATCAATCAGTCGTATATAATGTGTCAACCCTGTAATTGATCTTTGTTTACTTGATCTCAGAAAAAATTGGCTCATATGAATTAGAACTTCGAAACCATTTCAAATTCCAACTCAACCTTGCAAGGATTTAACAGTCAATTTAATCCATTAAGTGGCTGTGGGATATAACCCTTTCTATCAAGGAAAACGAATCCTATCTTGATCAAACACCATCTTCATATGCTTCATATCATACCCAACTGATACTATATTTGCCACCCATGGCTAGAGCGATGTTTGTATATCGTCAACGCATAACATTCCACACATAAGGTACATTGAAGATCTCAAGTCAAAGGATCACTCGTACCACTCATCAGAGATCAACCGTTGACGCTATATAGAATATCCATATGGGATTTCTGTGTGGGTCATCCAATGCATCATTACGATAATGAGCATCCACACACCTATCCAAGTATCTCCGTACTTCAGCTTGCGAGATCAACTGTTCACCATAAGGGTGAAATATGCAATATGTGCTAGTCTCAATAGCGTTTGACAATGCCCAGTCTTGTCTATGTATCAACTAGGAAAATTTAAAGAATTGAACCATAATGTGCAATTTTGGATCTCATAATTTATAATTTCTATTATAAATTCCATATGCACAGTTCACATTCTTTTAACTTATCTCATAGGTAAAATATATCTAATATACAAAAATAGCATGGATAGATAAAGAAACCAATAAATTTGATTTGTATTCATAAAGAAATGTGTACAGACTAGCATTTAATCCGATTGGGTTTAGGGCACACACTAACACTTAAGTTATAAGCACATAACACATCTCTTTCCCATTCAATGTGAGACTAACTTGGGTTATCACATGAAGATGTAGAACCAACCAGGCTAAAGAATCAGTACAAATTTTAAAATCCTCACCGCAAGAAAATATGACAATTTTACATGACAATCATGCTGAGATCATGAGATATGTAGGAGTAGGAGATTGTAGAAAAAGTTTATAAAGACAAAGAGAAGCTTCTTCAAATCCAACTCAAGAAAAGTCAAGCAAAACCATACAACTTTGTCATGTTAAGCACGCTCGTGCAGTCGCCGGTCCAAAGCTCATTTGAAATATAAGTTCAAAAATTTACTTGTATTTAAATATCTAATGCAAGATAAATAGATAGAGATTTTAAAAATTCTAAATCTTTTAAAAAATAGTAAATTTCCTAACATCGGACGTATATATATAATATGAAAAGATGATGCACAGGGAAATGCCATGTGGGGAAGGTTGCATGAATTGCGAGATATCTTAGACAAATAGGGAATCACCATCAAATATGTTTGACACTTCCCATTGATGAATGCAGAGCTAATCCTGCTCATATATTTACTCTTTCCATCGAAACTATTTGATGTGGCTAGTATGGCCACAAGAGCAATTTCGGTAAAACCAAAAGAAATTAGTGTGGCTCCGGCGTTTTCCAAGCCCGCCGGTCGGTCCCGACCATTCCTGGTCGGCCCCGCTCGGCTCCAGCAGCTCCAAGCCTGCCGAGTCGGCCCCGACCATTCCTGGTCGGCCCCGCTTGGCCCCAACAGCTCCAAGCCCACCGAGTCGGCCTCGACCATTCTGGTCGGCCCCGGCAGCTCCAAGCCCGCCGAGTCGGCCCCGACCATTCCTGGTCGGCCCAGCTCGGCCTCGGCCCGCCGAGTCGGCCCCGACCATTCCTGGTCGGCCCCTCGGCTCGGCATCTCCAAGCCCGCCGAGTCGGCCCCGACCATTCCTGGTTGGCCCCGCTCGGTCCCGGCGTCTCCAAGCCCGCCGAGTTGGCCCCGACCATTCCTAGTCGGTCCCTCTCGGCCCCGCAACTCCAAGCTTGCCGAGTCGGCCCCGACCATTCCTGGTTGCCCCGCTTGGCCCCGACGTCTCCAAGCCCGCCGAGTCGCCCCGACCATTCGTGGTCGGCCCCGCTCGGCCCCGGCATCTCCAAGCCCGCCGAGTCAGCCCCGACCATTCCTGGTCAGCCCCGCTCGGCCTCGGCAGCTTCAAGCCCACCGGGTCGGCCCCAACCCTCCTCGGTCGACCCCTCCCTGGCGCCTCCTGGTCGGTGGAGTTGGCCCCGACCATCCCTGGTCGGCCCAGCTCAGCCTCGGCGCCCTTAGGAGAGTCAGGGCACCCCGCTTCCTCCAAGTCACCCCCAGTACGGCCCTGGTGGTTCAGGATGCCACCTTTCTGACCCGCACCGCCTGGCAACGCCAGATCCAACTACCCACTAGCCACACTGCTGATGGGACCGGACCAAACTACCCGATAGCCCCACTGGCTATGGGACATAGCCCACCAACCGCCATTTTTTCCCTCTCCGATGGGACAGGACCCACCAACCAGACCAGATTCATGCAACCCCCAAGAACTCCGCGGACATTCCTTTTTCACGGAATCCCACGAGGTCATGCAAGTGTCAACCCCCTATAAAAAGGTGAATTCACTCAATAATGAGGTATGAGCGAAAAACTCAAAGAATCACTATCTGAATACTCATAGAGGGATTCCTCCTCCCGGGGAACCTTTCATCTAAAAATAGCTCGTCCGAGCTCTTCCTCAGTGGGACCTCGATTGCTAACTTGAGCATCGGAGGGTCCCACCGGAGAATCCCTCCGGTCCTGGGACTTTTTGCAGGTAATCCAATGAAGTGAAGATCCGCTAATCAATCCACTTCCTTCTCCCGACGTTCAGGACCAGTGATCGAGCGTCATTAGATTGGCGCACCAGGAAGGGGGCTCGGGCGAAGCAGCAGGTAGCTCAGGGTTCCCGTGCTACGTATCAACGAACTTTACTCCCCTCTTTTCTTCACCAAGCCATGGTGGTGACGCAGCTCAGACGCTTCTATCAGCTGTCCAGCGGGCTTCCCCCGCCAGCTAGGCAGCAGGAGGCCGATCCCCCTACCGCCGATCCTCCCGTCACCCGTCCACCGCCAGATGCACTGTCAAAACGTAGAGCAATTAGCGACTCTCACCCAACAAGTCCAAACTCTCACCGCTATGGTCCATGGACTCCAGCAGCAGCAGTCCATGGCCACCCAGCACCAGACCGCTCCCCCACCAGTCAGCAGTCGGCGAGGGGAGGCTCTCCCAGTAAAAAGCCGATCGTCGTCAGGTTTCCCCTAGGAAGCCTCGCCGTGAGCCCTCTAAATGGCCACGGTCCCTGGTTGTGGCCCAGTAAATTTCCTTCCAAGCCGCATCATCAGGAGGAACCAAAGCGGAAGTCCCGGCTCTCGCTTCCTTCTCCTTCTCTTTCTTCTTCTTCTTCCTCCTCCGAGCTATCTCGAGGGCCCCGACAATCAGCCGCCAGGCGGAGGAGTGCCTGGATGAGTACAATAGGCGACTGGATGAGCTCGCCAGGAAATCAATCATCAACCGGAGGAAGAGTTTGATGCCCGTCCTCCTTACACCCGCCGGATATTGAAGGAGCCTGTCCCCTCCAGATTCCGCTTTCCCCAGATAGACCCGTATGATGGTATGATGGATCCTCTCGACCATCTCGAGAGTTATAAAGCAATGATGCAAGTCCAAGGCGCTTCGGATGCCCTTCTCTGCAAAGCCTTCCCCGCCACTCTACGGAAGGCCGCTCGCGTGGCACTCGCGCCTATCCCCCCCAGCATTGACTCCTTTCGAGAGCTGGAAAGGGCCTTTCTGGCACATTTCGATGCCTACCGGTGGATTCCAAGAGTGGCGATAGCCTCTTCTCTGTGCGCCAGAAGGAGGGGGAGTCGCTGCGGGACTTTATGTCCCGGTTTAAGGCTGCCGCCCTCGAAGTTTACCATCTCGATGACGCGGTGGCAACGCTAGCGCTGAAGTGAGGGCTCCTCCCATCCCGCTTCACCTTTTCCTTGGATAAGAAGCCCCCGGGTTCCTATTCCGACCTCCTCCTTCAGGCTCAAAAGTACATCCGCATGGATGAAGCTGACTTCACCCACCGAGAATCCTCGAAGAGCTCCAACCACAAGCCCGCTCGCCCCGAGCCGAGTGGACCCCCCCGACACCGGCGGTCTGACCCGCCTCACCGATCTAACAACAGGCGTCGAAGCCCCGTCCCCGATGAGAGCAAGCTCACACCTCTCCTCGCCCCTCGATCCCATATCCTTATGGAGATCGAGGGCAAGCCTTATCTCCAGCGTCCTCCTCCCATGAAGAAAGGTCTTCCCCGCGACAAAAGCCGTTACTGCTGATTCTACCGGGATTATGGCCATGACACCGACAGTTGCTACAGTTTGAAGCAGGCCATCGAGGAGCTCATCCAGCGAGGCTACCTCGGCAAGTATGTTCAGAAGGCATCACAGCCGCTGCCAGCACTCATGGGGCCCCGCCCGTTCAGGCCATCGTCACAACACCCCCACAGAGCGATGGTCGGAATGGTGTCTTGGGGAGAGGCCTCCACATCTAAGCGGCCGAGGGGGAGGAGGCGCCGAGTAATGTAATTCTGGGGGGGATCTGCTGTCGTAGAAAATGTAAACAATAAAGGCGTCGTCGTCTCTATGACGATCACCAAGCACCCTGTAAAAAGGATATTAGTTGATAGTGGTAGCTCAGCTGACATCCTTACCTACGACGCTTTTGTTCGGATGGGATTATCTTTGGACTCCCTTTAGCCTGTGGCGACCCCTTTGGTCGGTTTTACTGGGACTCCGTAAGGGTTGAAGGTCAAATACCTTTGCCTGTGACAGCCGGAACACCGCCATGCCAAAGCACAGTGATTATGAAATTCTGGTTGTGAGGGTTCCCTTGGCGTATAATGCCATTCTCGGCATCCAGGTTTGAACCTTTTGGACGCAGTTATCTCCACCCGGCATTTACTGGTGCAGTTCCCCACCAGTGAAGGAGTTGGAGAGATGCGCGGCGAGGTCAGCCCAGTCCTGCCCTATTATCACGCGGCATCAAGTCTCTGGAAGCTAAACCAGCTTTTGAAGCATCGAACCCCAGGACTCTAACATGGGAGGGGAACCAGCTGAACACCTTTTAACCTTCCCTCTTGGAGATGACCTGGCAAGGACCGTCCGTGTCGGTGGACTCCTTCCCCCAGAAGACCGGGAGCATCTCTTAGCCTTTTTGCGGGCTAATTCAAACGTTTTCGCTTGGTCAGCATCTGATATGCCTGGCATCCCTTCGGAAGTGATCACCCACAAGCTCAACATTGACCCACGGCACCGTCCAATCTGCCAAAAGAAGAGAAGCTTTTCTCTTGATCGACAAAAGGCTATTGACGAGGAAGTCAACAAGCTACTCAGTGTCGGCCACATCTGGAGGCACACTACCCTAGTTGGCTGGCTAATGTGGTCATGGTGCATAAGGCAAATGGGAGCTGAAGGATTTGCATAGACTTCACCGACCTCAACAAGGCGTGTCCAAAAGACAGCTTTCCCCTGCCAAGAATTGATCAGCTGTTGGATTCCACCTCCGGGCACGAACTCCTCAGCTTCATGGACGCCTTCTCAGGATATAATCAGATAAGGATGGACCCCAGCGACGAAGAGCACACCTCCTTTGTGATAGAAAAAGGTATTTATTGCTACAAAGTGATGCCTTTTGGTCTCAAGAATGCGGGGGCAACTTACCAAAGATTGATGAACAGAGTGTTTCAGGACCAGCTAGGCCGGAATATGGAAGTCTATGTAGATGACATGCTGACAAAGAGCACCCGCGCCTCTGATCACATCTCCAACTTAGAGGAGACCTTCAACAACTTCCGTCACTTCCAAGTTAAGCTGAACCCCAAGAAGTTTGCTTTTGGGGTCACGGCAGGCAAGTTCCTGGGTTGCATGGTGACCCAGTGGGGGATCGAGGCGAACCCAGAGAAGATCATCGCCATACTCGACATGAGGCCACCATCCAGCAAGAAGAAAGTGCAGCGATTAATCGGGAGGATAGCGGCTCTAAGTCGTTTCCTCTCCAAATCAGCTGAGAGATGCTTGCCCTTCTTCAAGGCCTTGCAGAAGATGAATAGCTTCATGTGGACACGATTGCCAGAGAGCCTTTGATGGTTGAAGGTGTTTCTGTCCTCCCACCGCTCCTATCCAAGCCAAGAGACGGGGAAAGTCTTTTCCTCTACTTAGTTGCTTCTTCGGAAGCCATTAGTTCAGTTTTGGTGCGTCTTGATGCTGATGGAACTCAAAGGCCTGTCTATTATGTGAGTAAGGTCCTCCATGATGCGGAAGTTAGGTACTCCAAAACAGAGAAGGTTATCTTCGCCCTGATAGTCTCTGCTCGGCGTCTACGCCTATTTTCAAGCCCATCCTATTGTGGTGCTCACGGATCAGCCCCTGCGAGCCATCCTGGCTCGTCCAGATAACTCAGGCTGACTCGCCAAGTAGGCCATCAAGCTGGGAGAGTTCGACCTTTCTTTCCAGGCTCGACCAGCTCTGAAGTCCTAAATTTGGCTGACTTCCTAGTTGAATGCACTTGGGCAGAGGAGATGACTAAGGAGGTTACCAAGGAACAGCGCAAGCCCGAGCCATACGGAGATGGAGAAACTTGGATCCTTCATGTGGACGGAGCATCAAACTCTCAAGGGAGCGGCACCGGCCTCATTCTTGCCAGACCAGGCAGAGAGAGGACAGAATGCACCCTGCGGTTTCTATTCGAAGTGACCAACAATCAAGCTGAGTACGAGCTCTGCTGGCTGGGTTAAGGCTAGCCCAGGAGTTTGGAATAAGGCATCTCAGAGCTTTCATGGACTCGCAACTCATCTTCAGGCAAATCAATGGGGACGAGGCGCGTGACCCTGTTATGACTCAGTACTTGGGCAAGGTTCGGCTCCTGACCTTCCTGCTAGCTTATTTCAATATTAGTTATATTCCACAGAGTGAAAAGGCCAAGGCCGACATCCTTTCTCGTCTGGCCACCTCTGCCGACGGTGTGGCAAGGGATGATTACATTGAATATTTGGAAAGACCCAGTATAGAGGATAGCGAGAAATCCTCCCGCTCACCCAAGAGTCCATATGGATGGACGCCTATGTTCATTATGTCACTGATGGCACACTCCCTGATGACCGCAACGAAGCCAGGCTGCTCAAGTGGAGAGCCTCCAAATTCATCCTCCTCGATGGGCGTCTATACAGAAGGTCATTCTCCTATCCCCTGCTCAAGTATGTGGGACCTGCTGACGCTGACTACATCCTCAGAGAAATCCACGATGGCATCTGTGGAAACCATCTGGGAGGCAGATCCTTAGCCCAAAAGGCCCTCCATCAGGGATACTTCTGGCTCACTATGAGGGAGGATGCGGATAAATTAGTTTAGAAATGCGATAGTTGCCAGCGCCATGCACATATCCAACATCAACCGTCTACCCCGCTGAACCCACTCTGGCTCTATGGCCCTTCGCTCAGTGGGGAATGGACATTCTCGGGCCATTCCCCCCAGCTTCTGGGTAACGGAGGTTCTTGTTAGTCGCCATTGACTACTTCACCAAATGGGTCGAGGTCGAGGCGCTAGCCAAGATCACTGAAAGCAAAGTCAAAGCCTTCTTTTGGAAGTCAATCATATGCCGTTTTGGCCTGCCTCATACCCTCGTCACGGACAACGGCCGTCAATTCAAATGAAGCATTTAAAGTTTCTGTGACGAGCTAAGCATTCATCACCGATTCACCTCTGTCGGCCACCCCCAAACCAACAGGGAGGCCGAGGTTATGAACCACACCATTCTTAGAGGACTCAACACCCGTTTAGATGGGTCTAAAGGTCGATGGGTGGAGGAGCTCCCCGGCATGATATGGGCCTATCACACGACCCTGAGAGCCCCGACGGGCGAGACTCCCTTCAGTCTCACCTTCGGATCTGAAGCCGTCATTCCTGTCGAGATCGGGTTACCCATTCCACGCGTGGAGACCTTCAGCGAGGAAAACAACTCCGCACTGATTCGGGCTAATTTGGACTTCATCGACGAGGTGCATGATCAGGCGAGGCTATGCATGGTGAATTTTTATCAGCGAGCGATCAGGTACTGCAATGCTCGAGTTCATCTTCAGGTTTTTGACCGTGGAGACTTGGTTTTGAGAAAAGCTGAGGTTTCAAAGCCTACAAAGGGGGGCAAACTATCCCCCAAATGGGAGGGTCCTTATCGCGTCGCCGAGATACTCCACCGGGGGGCATACAAACTAGAAGAGCTCGATGGACAACCCATTCCACATACCTGGAATGCGGACAATCTTCACCAATATTATCAATAATGTATTCCCCTAGGGCATAAGCAATAAAGGAGGTCCCTTCTGACGCAACAGCCTACTCTCCCTTGCATCCAAGGACCAAGTCTCTCAAAAGGAGCTCGCCGACATCGCGGCTAACGGGACACCACTCGGCCCCAGCACGGCGGTGCCCCCGAGTCGGTTAAGATCCTAGCAGCTCCGTACCCAGTCGAGTCGCCCTTCAGGCGGCACACAAACCTCTGAAGTGGTTCAAAAGGAGCTCGTCGGCATCGTGGCTAACGGGACACCACTCGGCCCTGGCACGGTGGTGCCCCCAAGTCGGTTAAGACCCTAGCAGCTCCATACCCGGTTGAGTCGCCCTTCAGGGCACACAAACCCCTAAAGCAGTTCAAAAGAAATCGCCGGCATTGCGGCTAACGGGACACCACTCGGCCCCGGCACGGCAGTACCCCCCGAGTCGGTTAAGACCCTAGCAGCCCCGTACCCGGTTGAGTCGCTCTTCAGGCAGCACACAAACCCCTGAAACGGTTCAAAAGGAGCTCACCGGCATCGCGGCTAATAAGACACCACTCGGCCCCGGCACGGCGGTGCCCCACGAGTCGGTTAAGACCCTAGAAGCTCCGTACCCAGTTGAGTCGCCCTCAGGCGGCACACAAACCCCTGAAGAGGTTCAAAAGGAGCTCGCCAACATCGTGGCTAATGGGACACCACTCGGC